>CM070787.1:32605054-33115054 GCA_036346955.1 Dipus sagitta | reverse complement strand
GCCTAATGTATAACTGCTGCTTAAAACTGTACAATTAGTGGGAGATCAGGCTTGTGGTGGAGTATACGGATCTTTAGAAATTATTCCCACAGATGTGAACATGTTAAAGTCTGGCTATAAGCCAGGTATGGTGGCACATAGCTGTAATCCCAGCACTGAGGAGGCTGAGGCAAGAGTGAATTCCAGGTCAGCTTGGGGATGCAGTGAGATCCCCTCCCAACAACGTACACAAAACCATGCTGTGTTGATAAGGCCAGTATCTCCAAGGCGGTTAGCTAAACTGCTCGAAGAGCTGCAGCAGTTGCATGCCATGTTATGACCAAGTGATGAGCAGCGTTGTAGCTTCTCCTTCACCTAAAGTTGAAGTGTGCAGGCAGGAAGCGGAATGAGCACAGTAATAAGGGACATAGCTAATGAATCAGCTAATACCTGGGTCAGAGCACACGGATTATAGAAAACTATGTATGACAAGGTGCTCCTGGCATAATTATTTTTGAAAGCTAATCTAACTTAAAACAGAGAGTTAGGGGGCTGGAGGGATGGCTCAGTGGTTAAGGCATTATCTTGCAAAGCTGGAGGATCCAGGTTCAATTCCCCAGGACCCACGTAAGCCAGATGCACAAGGTGTTATCATGTATCTGGAGTTTGTTTGCAGTGGCTAGAGGCCCTGGCATGCCCATTCTTTCTCTCTCTCTCTCTCTAATAAATGAATAAAAACAAATATAATTTTTAAAAAAGAATTAGGGCTGGATGGATGGCTTAGTGGTTAAGGTGTTTGCCTGCAAAGCCAAAGGACCCAGGTTCAATTCCCCAGGACCCACGTTAGCCAAATGCATAAGACATGCATCTGGAGTTTGTTTGCAGTGGCTGGAGGCCTTGGTGCGCCCATTCTCTCTCTCCGTTTTTCTCTATCAAAAAAAATATTTATATTAAAAAAAGAGAATTTGATGGTTATTCACTGTCAGAAATAATTGTTTCATGGCCTGAATATATGTAGGCTGAAATTAAGCTAAAGATAAAAGCATTATATGGAAGGTTTTATGCAATGACAGTAAGCAGTATGTTTATAAGTTACTAATGGTTGTTATGATGGGCAATGTTAGAATAAATGACATGACAGAAGAAAAGACATGTATTATTTATTTGAAGTTACATCAAAGTTTTGATTCCTATGACCAGTGGATTGTTTCTATCCTTTAAAAGAAAAAAAGCCACACACACACAGTAGTTGGTAATATACTTTCTCAGTAAATAATTTAAACTACACTTACACTATATGGGCCATGAAATAACATTTGGATTGACAGGAGGGCAGATGTATGTTTTATGTAAAGGACAGATCAATATTGTTATGTAAAATTTCCTCATTTGTGTTTGAATTAGTATATGAAATGAATAGGTCTTTAATAAGTATGTTAAATCCTAGTAGGATAATGGTAGCATTTGGACCAGGGATTCGACTTCCAAAGTTAGCATCTGGCTAACGTGGGTCTTGGGCAACCGAACCTGGATCCTTTGGTTTTGCAGGCAAATGCCTTTAAGTGCTAAACCATCCCTACAGTCCTAACTTTTTAAGTTAGATTCGTTTTCAAAAATAATTCTGCCAGCCGGTTGTGGTGGCGCATGCCGGTGGGATATTGCTGAAGAGGCAGAGGCAGGAGCATCAGGAGTTCGAGGCCAGCCTGGGCTACACATTTGGGAACTGGGCGTGGTAGCGCACTCCTTTAATCCCAGCACTCGGGAGGCAGAGGTAGGAGGATCGCCGTGAGTTCGAGGCCACCCTGAGACTCCATAGTGAATTCCAGGTGAGCCTGGGCTACAGTGAGACCCTATCTTGAAAAAAAAAATAATAATAATTCTGCCATTAACACTTTGTCATACATAGTTTTCTATAATCCGTGTGCTCTGACCCAGGTATTAGCTGATTCATTAGCTATGTCCCTTATTACTGTGCTCATTCTGCTTCCTGCCTGCACACTTCAACTTTAGGGAAGGAGAAGCTACAACGTTGCTCATCACTTGGTCATTACGTGGCATGCAAATGCTGCAGCTCTTCGAGCAGTTTACCTAACTGCCTTGGAGATACTGGCCTTATTAACACAGCATGGTTTTGTGTACATTGTTGGGAGGGGATCTCACTACATCCCCAACTTTGGAGTTCCAAAGCTGGAGTTTTCCTACAAATATCCCAAGTCTGATGGGGGGGGGGGGGGCTAGTAGAGGATGTTGCTTACCAAACAAAACCAGCTTGAGCATGAGATTCTGGGATGTCCTTAGAGCTGTCTTTAGACACTGAGCCCTCACAGGAGCATCCAGTATGAATGCCTGGAAGGAGACTCCTTTCTTCACACAGCTATGGGAGACAATGGAGGGTGGCAGAATCCTTCTAGTAACAACCATGTGAGATCTATGTCAACAGTACAAAACACCCAGGTGTATGGAAAGTAAACAAAGGATTATCTTTACTGGCAGAAAAACCAGAGAAATAGACTACTTCCAGCTCTGAGACTGGAACCATCATAGTTAATAGAAGATACTGAGACAACAGATTTCTTAAAATTCTGGGCAAATGACTCCCATCAACTTACTATATTCCAAAAGGAAATGTGATTGTGAGATTTTTTTTAATGATAAACAGGCAACTCTTTCATAACCCATGAAGCTTTAAGCATAACTTTCAATGTCATAGCCACTCATTCCCTTCCCCACTGTGGTTATTTTTTTTTTTTTTCCAGCTTCTAGATGGCTTAATGAGTAGTATGTTTTGAGTCTAAGCAGAACTGCTATAGACTTAATCCATGGCTTTCCAGTTATTCAGAGAAGCCTTTATTGATTGTTCCTTTTCAAACTACCACCCTTAAAATGGGCTTACTCAGTAAAACGTATAGCTGTTATATGTGGCTCTGTAAATCCTAAATATAAATACTGCCATCTTGTTTTTAAATTTTATTTATTTGTGACAGAGAGAGGAGGGGGGCAGACAGCGAAGAGAATGTGTGCGCCTGGGCCTTCAGGCACTGCAAATGAACTACAGATGCATGCGACACCTTGTACAGCTGGCTTACATGGAATCTGTTGAATCAAACCTGGGTTCTTTGGCTTTGTGCTTAACTGCTACGCCATCCCTCCCGCCCTAAATGTGTCATGTTTGATATATTTGGATATATCTGCTATTAGTGAAACAGAAACTTATCCTATAAACTGCCTCTCTTCTTGAGACTGTCTTCAGGGCAAATCCTTCCCAACTCTCTATACCAAGCTTCAGGAGTATTCCAATGCAATTCTGCTGGGAATTGAATCAGGTTTTTCATCTATGAATACTGGATCACTCTCTCTCATTTAATGGGTCAAAAAAGTAAGTTTATTTTAATTTTAGTTGCAGTTAGAAAATACTGGAAGGTTTTATTCATATACATTGGGACAGAGAATGTGTGTTGGTTTAACAGTACCATTTTCAAATCCATTTTCCATAAAATAATGGCTGTAATTCTTACTTTGACCAGCACAAGATCCAATGTTAAGACATGGTGCAGGAAGGAGCTCAAGTTGTAACACCTCCACCTAGGGGTCTCTCTGATACCCGTCATACACATAAAGCATCAACTGTTACTGCCACATCTATAAAAATAAGAGGTAGCTACTTGAATACTCTTCCTCTCAAAAACATTGGTTAACTTTGGTTAACCCACCAACACATTCTGAGTATTTATCTGAACTAAATGAAATTAACTTCCTACCAATACCATCCTAGGGATTGTAGCATCTTTATACCCAAACAGTTAAACATTACCATCTGTTTCCTCTAACCTTAACACTCCCTATTGGTACACATAACCAGATACATATCAAATTCATTTATTTTTTTTTCTTGCTGAATGAATAGCACCATCTATTACATTTGTGTTTAAACTAGGAAACTTTTATTTTACATCACCTATGAATTCTCTATTAAATCACCAAAGAAGTGAGCAAAGTGGTGTGAATAGTAGCTTAAAAATAAATAGAGACCAAGATCACATGTTTCTGATCCACAGAGGCGATCTGAGGCCTGTATGGATTTGCAGCTGTACTTCGGGGCTACCTGAGCACACACCTGCTGGCAAAAAGCAAGCAGTCTGCAAGAGCTGCAGTATCAGAACCCTCTGGCTTACAGGTCCAGCCAAGAGCAGGCACAGAGGAGAACTCCTGGGCTTGAGGCTAGAAAAGGCCCTCCCCCACCACCAGAAGCACTCTAATTTTTTTTTTTTTTTGCATGTAACTGCCCTGCATGTGTAACACACCTACTGAAGAGAGTCCAAATGGGAAAGAAAAATGCTCTGTCAAAGTGTAAATCAGCTTAAGAAAAAAAAAATACTAGAAAGGAAAGTATCAGATTAAATTCAGGAATATGATTTTCTTCTTAGCTTCATCTTAAGAAGTTTGGGCCCCAAATTGAGAATTAGAAAAGTTTTTATAAAAACAAACATACTGATCTGTACTTTGCATGGTTTAGTCAGTCAGCTACAGTTGGGAACTGTTCAAACAACTTTCTTTACAAGGCTCTTTGAACAATTCAGACAGAACTATCACTTAAATGAGATACAATCACATCAAATTAACAGTAGATTTTAATAGTTTTCATGAATCCACTTCCTTTATTGCAGTAACCTCTGTACAAAGCAGCAACTGCAATCCTCAGTGTTAAAACATTAGAAAAGCATTTGTGTGACAGTTATAGTACAGTATTATCAAAATAGTACATTTTCAAACTTTGTAGATGATCATCCACCAGAGCTCAAATCTTTAAATTATTTCCAAAGTCTTAAAAAACATGTAACGTTGGAAAGAAGTATAAAAAGAATGTATAAGGAAACCTAAATTACAAAGTTAACTATGCAACAAATAAATATTTGATTTAATTAACTATTAATAATCAACTGAACACCAACATTCTCTTTGAACTCACCAAATTCTTTATCTATGAAACAATGAACTCAAATACCATTGCAGAATTATTTCCATGTTATCACAATGATTAGGACTAAAATAATTTGGCATTGAAATCATCAAAATTCAGCAAAAATGAAGTAGAAATAGCTTTAATACTAATTAGCATCTCTAAGAATTGCTGAGTTTGTGTTTTAGAGTATTACAACCTTGAAAAAAATTTTAACCTTGTGTCTAGTGTTAAGTGTAAGTAATGGATTTTTGAAACTGAAAAGCTTCTTACAATTATTTCAGACAAATTACCCTCCTCATTATGCATATTTAAATATATTTTATATACACATATTTGATGTATGACATTTGGTTCCTGTAGTACAACCCACAATGATGTTTTCTTGAATGGGAAAAACTAAAAACCTTAAAGAAAAAAAAAGAAAAAGAAGCAAGTGTACCTGTGCACATCAAGATAGCAGCACTCAGTCCATACCCTATTATCCACTTAGAAAGTTCATACTCTATTGTTTCCTGAACATGACATTTCTGTCTCCCTACCTTAAATGCTATGAAGCCTGCAATAAATGGAACGATGCTGTATGTAGGAAAATCTTTTAGAAAATCAGTTACTCCATTTTCTAAAAATTCTGAACTAAAATGATCTCCAACCTCAGTGAATTTAGTACATATGTATGCAGTAAACAATACTGCATTATTGAAAATAATTGTATGCATTTTGGTTAAGATGTACGAAAACCTGTATACATTCTCCACCACTGAAACTTATTCAATGAGTCTATTGTACTGTATTTTACATGAAGTACTCTAATTTTCTAACTGGATAACTTATGAAGTTATACTATGCCCCTAAATTCATCCTTGTCATCCATGAAAACTATAATCTATTGATCTAATTTGGAATATTTTACTACAACAAAATATTTAATCTAATGAATCCTAATCACTTTAAAATGCAGAATGCCAGCAACATAAATTGCATTACATATGCACCTGTGTATGAACATACATACACACATACAGACAGATAGACATAAATCCCTTGAAATGTTTTTAGGAAATCCTTCCTTGAGAACTTCACATTAGTAATTGTTTATAAAGCTTTCAGGAGCAGTCCTTACATACTGGCAGTATTTACACACTGTCAGGACTGTATAGTAGACTGTGATGTCAAAACAGACTTTTCAAACATACAAACTGGCAGTTTTTCTTAACACAAAAGTTTTAAGGTATTAAGAATGGATTAAATTTCAATGCTCAGAATAATCTGTTCAAACCTGAGTGCATTAAGACTAAGTGTACTTGATCATTGAGTGAATTAATCCTAAAAACATTTCACTAAGAAACCAGTGGTCCACTTAACCATTTGGTGAAACGTTTCAATGATTTATAAAGGATGGGGTAGTATAGTGAAATCCCATGTAGTGTTTATTGAAATAGTCTATCAAATGACATTGCTTTGTCTAAATTTCTTCCAAAAAAATATGGTAACATTTCTTAAAAGTCCCTCAAATTTGAGGGAAATTCTAAACTAGGACAAAAATCTCTTTAAATAAATGCAGATGATTTTGAGAAATTTTTTCAAAATATGACTGATTTTTCACTACGGCATACAGAAGTACTGAGTACATTTTCACCCTTCCCTAATATTTCAAAGAATAAAGAAAGAACAGCCAACTAGAAATTTAAAAGGTACTTTGGGCCTCTTTTTCCTAGCTCTATATTAAGATAAACTCATGTAAACTTAACCTTCAAGTTCACTTTTTGTTATTTCTTTCCACCATTTTTATTAGCTTGTCCTAATTCTCACCTTTAATCTCTAACAGGTACTTTTTTTTTGTTTACAAAAGTAATAGAAAACATACAGTATTCCAACACTAGTTGGTCAATGAAAGATGAAAAGCAGTGTCCATTTTGTTTTAAGGTAGAAGAGATTAGAAACAAAAATAATATCTGAAGGCAAAGTTTGACATTCTATAAATTTATAAAAGAGGATATGGATGAAATTTGGTTAATTTCAGAAGGCACCTCTAGGCTAAAGGCTTTTTGTACTCCTTTTATCAGTCAAAAATAACACACTTATTGCTATTCAAGTAGCAAAGGAAAACTTTACTCTCATGAACTTCAGTTCAACAATAAAAAGCACTGTCCACTAGGATTGAGATATGGAACTAAAGCTGAGGTCTCCATCACATCTATCAATGCAGCAACTTTCCTGTGTGCTTTCAAATTAATGAAATAGTGAAAGAAAAGTCACAGTTTGCCATTGTGATGCTAAGGTGTCACTGACGATTTCAGTCACTTCACTAGGCACTGAAGTACCATTCTGGAGGGTAGTCCGCTGTGTGCAACAATTAAGAATAGAACGTAAGCACACTCTGGTGATTTCCACGAACTAGGAGAATTGGCGGCAGGTCCTTAGATAGAGCTTCTAACCACGCCATGTATAGAGCACTAGACACAGCACCTTTTCGTGCAACTGGGAGACTCCTGGAATCAGACAGGGAAAGACAGTGAGTAGTACCTTTGAGAAGGAACTAAGAAAAATTATAAACTAAGTCATAAAACTAGTATGTACAGATAACTATGATTATAAAATACTTATGAATACAGGGAAACCTCTGCATATACAATGGTAACTACTATTATCTCATAACAGTACTCCTCTATTTTCAGGCTTCAACAAGTGTTACGGATTTTTTTTTTCCTTTTTGATAGCGGGTGTCACGTAGCCCAGGCTGACCTCTAACTCTCTATGTAGTTGAACGTAACTGTAAACTTCTGGATTCTCCTGCTTCTACCTTACAAGTGCTGGGATTACAGGCATGTGTCTCCAGGCCTGTTTTTAAGCAGTATTAGTGACTGAACTCAAAGCTTTGTGCATGTTAGGCAGCAGTCTAACCCACTGAGGTACATTCCAGCTCAACATTAGATTTTCAAACATGTGTTTGTAAGGACAGCAATAACAGCCTGGTGTGGCGGTATACACCTTTAGTCCAACACTTGGGAGGGAGAGGTAGAACTGCTGAGTTCAAGGGCAGCCTGGGCTAGAGTGAGATCCTCCTGAAAAACAAAAACAAAAACAAAAAAACACCAACCAAGGGCAGGAGAGATGGCTTAGAAGTTAGGATGCTTACTGCAAAGCAAAAGGACCCAGGTTTGATTCTCCAGGTCCCATGTAACCAGATGCACATGGTGGCACATACGTCTGGAGTTTGTTTGCAGTGGCTAGAGGCCCTGGCACAACCATTCTCTCTCTGTCTCTAATAAATAAATAAAATAAAACTTAAAAAATATTCTATAGGGCTGGAGAGATGGCTTAGCGGGTAAGTGCTTGCTGTGAAGCGTAAGGACCTTGGTTCGAGGCTTGATTCCCCAGGACCCACGTTAGCCAGATGCACAAGGGGGCGCATGTGTCTGGAGTTTGTTTACAGTGGCTGGAGGCCCTGGTGTGCCCATTCTATCTGCCTCTTTCTCTCACTGTCTGTCCCTCTCAAATAAATAAACAAAAAGAAAAATATTCTATTAAAAAAAAACAGCAACCAGTGTTCCTATAAACTATAGTTCTTACTTAGCACTGTGTCATTTCCTCTTCAATAAGGATACAATTCTTTAGGAGAATTTCTTTCTGTCAGACCTCAAGACAACAGAAGCTATGGATAGGTAAATGAAACCCAAACATAATTAATTCTACATATTAATTTTGCCTCCTGCTTTAATTTCTAATTATATATCATGGTAAGAGTGACCTTTTCAAGTGTAAGGATTCCTTCTCAAGATACCTTTCATTTTAGGAATATGTTCATTAGCAACTGAAAATGTTGTGTGTGTTGTTATCAAACTAACAATCATTTGATGTTACTTCATTTCATCATGTGTCACGTCATGACTTCTGGACGCTTGCGCTCTTCCTATCTGTTTAAGATTACAGGATTCAGGACTGAAAATGTTTGGGTTCAAGTAATATCTAACTAACATAGTTCAGTAGAGGAAAAGCTAAAGTAGACATCTAACACAAAGACTGACTGAGCCTATGTGGCAAATATGGGGGTGAGGACTTAGATATGAAATACTATTTTAATTTAAGCCTCTAAATGTTTTGAGGTTATTTTATGAAAAAATTGTCTAGAATTCAAATTTTACTGTGGGATCCACCTACACCACATGTCTAAGGAATTTGAAAAGGTGAGAAGGCAGATAAGGAAAATAAGATCAGAGTAATTTACAGTAAGAAATGACTTAGACTTATACAAACTAAACCCTTAATTTCCCTTTTCTTCAAATATAAATAATATTGCCATATACTTAAGGCAAGGGTTTTTTAAAAATGTTTGGTTTTTCTTTTTTTTTTTGAGATAGGGTCTCACTCTAACGCACACTAACCTGGAATTCACTATATAGTCTCAGGGTGGCCTTGAACTCACAGCGATCCTCCTACCTCTGCCTCCTGAGTGCTGGGATGAAAGGCGTGCGACACCACACCTGGCTTGGTTTTCCTTTTTTATAGGTAAGTACTTAAGAGTAATAATTAATTAAAGCGTATTACCAACCAGATCTGGCAGTGCAGGCCTGAAATACAGCACTTGGATGTGGAGGCAGAAGAATCACTGCAAACTCAAGGCCAGCCTACACTACATAATGCGACCCTGTGTGAAAATAACAAAATGGTATGTCCTCAAGTAGGTGTAACAGTGCATGCCTATACTCCCAGTCCAGAATCCTATCTCAAAGCATTCCAAAAAAAAAAAAAGGAAATTTCCTAAAAATGGGCAAAGAAATTTTAGCACAAACAGTAAGTACTTACATGACAATAATATTGGCTGTGTTTGAATGCTCCTTTAATAATTCATTTAGCCTGATCTGCCGGTATGTCTGAAATGAAACCGGACAATATCACTCCTAGACCATGTGAAAATTAGAAGCTGACAGCTTAGGGATAAGGCTATATTCAGAGTGTACTGAGGCCAGGGGCTAAATCCACAGCAGGCGCAAAAAAATACAAATAAAGAATTTAGTATACTTCATTAGACAGTAAGACAAAAACAAATATAACATTATTAAGAAAAAAGACTGATGCAGCCCACTGTTCATATATGTTTAATATAAGGTTTAATTCACACAACTAGTTTCTCCCTCATCAAATTCCAGCACTTGCTCTTTACATCGTCAGTATTTAAAAAAAAAAAACAAAAAAACCACAAGATGAAGATTGATGAAAAGGAAACAAAACTAAGAATACCTTAGTTTTATAAAGCTCAAGCTCATTATCTGTTATTCGCCACGGTTCATCTTCTTTCATTTTATCTGCAATATCTTGTTCCTTATCATCTTCATGAAGTCTGTATGGCTCAATCATTTCATCAAAAGCTACAATACTTAAAAGAACAGAATAGTGGAAACCTTATTTTAAATTATGAAACAGAAAGATATTAAGCAGTACATTATAATTTGTTACAAACTAATAAAGTTATGCTGCCTATCAAACAACTATAATAATTATCTTAATAAATTAGAAAATAGTAATTTCTATTATGCCAAACTGGTAAGAAATCTGGGACTACATCATTACTAATAATTGGAGCTAATGATGACCTCCTTGCATTTACCAATGTCTGTATGTAAACATTCCTTAAATTCCATCATAGTAACCAAAATGATTCCATTAAGTTAAATATTTATAATTTTACTCAGAATATCACAGGCCTTTCTAATTCAACTTTAAAATCTAGTTCAACTTTAAAATAAAACAATAATACCAAGTCCATCATGTATTCAACATTTATCTAAGAATAACTGTAAATTTATTTGGTAAAATAAATATAAACATAACTAAAACAATCTGTCTATGCCATTTTCTGTAGACCATCCTAAGAGTAGAAATTCTCTGAATAAGGAGAACCTTTACTGAAACTATTGTTGGCAAATTCTTAAGATTCTCTTACCTTCACACAAAAAAAGTAGAAAATTATAATGATGTAATGTTGGAAGTGAATAGTTACAATGAGTGTGGACAGGATTACAACAAGAATTAAAGAATCACCTGAAATTTCTGTGGTCTAACAAGTTTCTGAGCATGTATAAAGCAATACTGAACATTTCTTTAAGATTTACCTCACCTGCAAACAGGTCAAAAGCAGGTAATTATTTTAAGTAGACTATCCATAAAAAGATTAGAGGTTTACACAAAGAACTTTATCTAGTAACTTACTTTTCTTTCTTTGGTTTGGTATTGATATCTCCTAGGACCATGATGTCAGAGAAATCTATTCGGAACTTGCTAAGTAAAGCAGCCATCCTACAATAAAAATGAACAGCATTCAGACATGTGAAAGATGTTACAAATTATTTTCTTCAGGTACTAAAAGTGTACCTGAATTGTGATCTAAGTCACCTGAGACTACTATTACATTCTTTTCCCTTCTCTCCTTAGCACTTATCATGGTCAATCACAACTCACACTGTCAACCTGACTGGATCTGGAATCACCTAGGAGACACACCTCCTTGTGTCTTTGAGTTTCCACAGATCTTAAACTACCACTGTTAACGTGGGCAGCACTATTCTATGAGCATAAAGGGAAAAGATGCAAGTGAGCTGACCACCAGCATTCATCTGTTTCCTGATTGCAGATGAAATATGACCAGCTGCCTCACAGTCCTGCTACCTTGTCATCTTGCCATGAGGTAATAATAGTCACAAACTGTGAGGCAAAGTAAACTTTCCTTAAGTTGCCCATAATTAGATAGTTTATCAGAGAAAAGAGAAAATTAACTAATACAGTATTCAATAATTGGTAACCAAGAAAGACACAGATAATAAACTTAAATGGCAGCTAGTTTTACAAAAATTAATTTTGTAAAAGTATATTGGTTAATATGCAGATTTAATTAAAAACAAGTAAACAGCTCTTAAATTATTTCTGTATTACTCCAGCCCAAATAGGATCTTTGGAGCCAAATTGATGATACAGTTCATGGAAGAGTAAGTTCATAGCATTTATTTTCAGTAGTGGTTAGGGACAGAGAGGGGAATAGGCAGAGAAAAGGACCACCAACAAGCCTGACTGGTGAATAAAGACTGACACTGTTACAGATAAGCTGTATTGTACCTACAAAATTCTTTACTAGGACTTCCTACTAAAAATGAAAAGTTTACTTAACTGGATACTAGTATCTGTATAAGTGCAACTTGCTAAAAGCTTGATACATATGACCCACAAAACTCAAATGCAGGAAAATAAATGCAAGGCATAAGTGGTATCTATCCTGTGCACAGTGATTCAGGATGGAAATGCACCAACTGGCTGGTGACAGGAGAGACAAGGGGAATGAAGTGTACTGTGAAAAATGAAGTAGTTGAACAGAGAAGAGAACAAGAGCTGTTACAGAAAAGAGATGAAAGAAGGCAAAACAGTAAAAGCCCCCCCCCCCAAAAAAAAAACTAAAACATACACAGCAAACATAGAGCATATGTGGAGGAAAGGGGATGAGAATGGAGAGCAGGCAGACTGTCAAGGACCTTCATTAAATTGAAGGTCCTCATGGAAGGGGTTAAAGTGCTGTGGGTAGAGGAGTCAGCTGAAACTTGGAGAAGCACGTGTAGTACCTCAGAGTCAAGGACTAGAATACACAAGACAGACTCTGGAGCCAGAGGTGGGCTTGTGCCACCACCCTCAATGCTGTTGACTCTATGCCCACGTGTCTCCACATGGAAAATACACAATTGCTGGGTATTTTTCCTCAAGAGAAAAGAGCATTTAACATTTTAGTGCTGTCAGTATTTTTAGGTCTTTGAAAAATGCCTATCTGTCACAAACATCACATAAAATTACATATGCATAGCCTAGCTATGGAGGCCAACTTGAAGAGGAGGTGGTTTTATTTAATTAGGTTTTTTCAGTATACGACAGAACAACATGGGTGATATTTTCTGGCTTATGTGGATTTTATCTATGAAATCCTTATCATGGTATTACAATTTAATCAATATTCTCCAATAGAAGTCAAACTTACGCTCTCCGGTCATGGTCTATTCTGTTTATTTTTCCACCAATGAACACTCTGATTTTACAATCTTTCCATTTTTTCTTGGTAGTCAGAAGATAAGGTATCAACAAGGTCAAACCTAAGTTAAAAAAGTAACAGAATCATTTATTAAATGCTAATATTTCAAAAACAAGAACTTTTATTTTCAGCTTAGTCTCTAAGAGCATATACAATATACTTTAATGGACAGCAATTTTTTCTCTTTCCTTCTCTGATAATTCAGTCAAAAAGCCAATATGGAGGCCTGAGTATGGAAGGAGGTCCACTGTCAGCACTCTCCAAAAAGGCAAGCAAATGGGACAATAACCTGATGGAAAATTAGTCACACATGGAAGGATAAACAGTGAGCACACTCACTGACCCTTCTGGGAGTCAAATTTCACACTGAGAAATAAGAAAAGTGAGAAGCTAGATGGAGTTAGCTTTCAATTCTGCATCTACAGCTCCCTCCACACACATACATGTACACACCTACGTGTGTTCCTCAGCTCTGACCAAAGAGAAGGTCTGGCAGCAGTAACATTAAGAAGGAAAAATGTGGGATGGAGAGATGGTTTAGCAGTTAAGGCACTTGCCTGTGAAACCTAAGGACCCAGGTTCAATTCCCCAGTACCAACATAAACCAGATGCACAAGGTGGTGCATGTATCTGGAGTTCATTTACAGTGTCTGGAGGCCCTGGCATGCCCATTCTGTCTTTATCTCTTAAAGTAAATAAATAAATATTAAAAAGAAGAGGAAGAAGAAGCCACAAGCACACCTAATGGACTGGTTTCTGTTTCCAAGTAACACTTTCCACTAAGAGGAAGTAAGATTCCTTGATAAAAGGTTCCTTCTATGCCTGGTACAGGGAAAAGCACAAAACTGCAAACTAAGAGTAGAATAACATTTCAAAAAGCAGCTCCAAGAGTGAGTGGAGTATGACAAATGAACACAGAAGTCAGCTAAGGAAGACTTTTTCCGGCTAAATGTTGACAATCTGACCATCAAAACACATGATGGGAGGAATGAATTCTATCCCACCAAATGAAACAGGCATCAACATTAACAAAAATGAAAAGAGAAAAGCTCTTCATTCCAGTAAAACGGCACCTGATCAATGAGGAAGATGTGATGGGAATGGAAAAACCATCACTTGACCACCACAACACATCAGGGGATGCTGAAGATAGTGCTAATGACTGTGGGAAGTATGTTGTATTTACAAAGCAGTCCTTCCCTTCCCACCCAAGGCCACATCTGCCGTTATAATATAAAGGGAGCAGTAGGAATAAGGCGGTGGCACAGTGGTTAAGAGCAGCACTTGCAGGGAAAGCATGAGAGCCTGAAGCTGCCCAAGTTTGATTTCCCAGCAGAGACTGGAGAATTGCTGAGGCTTGTTGACTTTAAAAATGGCAAAGATTGGGCTGGAAGGATGGCTTGGTGGTTAAGGCGCTTGTCTGCAAAGCCAAAGGATCCTGGTTCAATTCTCCAGGACCTACGTAAGCCAGATGCACAGGGGAGCGCATGCATCTGGAGTTCGTTTGCAGTGGCTGAGGCCCTGGCATGCTCATTCTCCCCCCCCCCTTTCTCTGTCAAATAAATAAATAAATAATTAAATTAAATTAAATTAAAAAAAGAGCATTACAAACTGAGTGATACTATGAAATGGCCTATAATGAATCACAGAATGGTATAGGCATGAAGTTCCAGAGATACTAAACAATTTCCTCATGACGGATACTGAAAGTCATGACCACTATGCCCAACCCTCCTATTATTCTTTGTGCTGTTTGAGAATGCTTGCCAACCCTGAATGGGCTGTATAGTGAAAAAGTATGCCATTTCCTATATCACTAGTAAACTTCAAATTATTTTAAAAAGTACATTAATGACCTTACCTCCATCATCAAAAAGCCACCAGACATCAATAGTATTTTTTCCTTGCTTTTTCTGAAACTGTGTACTAGCTTCTAGAAGCTTTTGGTCAGCTACATTTAAAGGTGCAATAGGGCCTTTAGATTCTAAAGGATTAAGCAAAAATAACATGTAAGAGAAATAAATGTTCAAGTACCTCAAGTTTCTACCATTTCCTAGCTTTTGAAAACTGATATACACTTATAATGCTGGTAGCCATTAATGGCACAGGTCATAAGTCTGCAGTAGTTTTATAATTAAAAAGTGATTACAGATAGTTAACCTCATCTAAAATCATCTTGTGTGAGTTCTACTGGCATTTCTAAACATTCTCATGAATTAAGGGACTGCTAAGTACCAATCAAAGAATGCATACCTGGCTGCTAAATTTTGCTGGTTCTAGAAAGCTGATTTAGGCTAACTAGGCAGATAAAATTTACACCTATCCTATATTCAACAATTTAATGCTTAGTTTTCTTTAACATTAAAACATTTCTATCTGTGATGTAAAGGACAAAATATTGAAGACAAACCAATACAACCTTCCAATTATCAGTGAAACCTTCCTGTGATGGAAGAAACCCCCCCTTCATCTTTATCTGTCTTTTGTTCTCTCAATATATGATGCCCAATTGTTAAGCCATATAATCACATCTTTCTCTGAACCACAGAAAGATAGTGGGGACTCCTTGGATGGGTATGCACTTGCTGCAGGTCTGAAAGGAGTTCCCATCGACATATGTAAGATTTGAAAGAAAAAAAAAAAAGTCAGCACCGACTCTATGAACAAGCACATGACTATCATGAAACTCTTAATACTAAAAATTAAAGTGCAGACATCCTCAGGGAAATTGGATTACTTTTTCAGAATGTCTACAATTCACGTTCATGCTGCCATGATGTACGTAAACATGAAAAATGATTTTGCATGATGGAATAATATGGCTACCAAACCACACTGCTCCGTAACTCTCACCTCTATCTCCTTTTCATAAAATTCATGTACGTTGACATGACTGTGTATCTCCCAAACGCAGCACAACTGTGAGAAATATTGTAATTTTTGAAATGAAAAACACATTAGTATCAAAATTGTGGAATTGCCTGGGTACAACTGATGGTAAAGAATCCAAGCGACACTGTAAATAAACCTTGTTCAGTGTCTCTACTCATCATCGAAACCATGCAGTTTAAATTAAGAAAGAAAAAACAAAAAACAACAACAAAAAAAAAACGCTGACTTTCTGGATCTGAATATTCCAGAAATGCTATGACAATTTAAAAGGCCTTGTGATATGTCATCTTGTCCTGGTAAGGTTTAATTCTTTAGTTGGAATAATAATTTTGCTGATCTGCATTTAATAAATAACTGTAACATCACCTCACCATGGAAATAAAAACTAAAGTTAAAAAAAAAAACAATAAGGTTGGAGTTAATAGTATGAAAAGAGATTAAAATAAAATGATGAAAAATGCCTGCCTTTTTTCAACAGTGGTTGAGTTGGAGTCTTGCCATCCTCTTCCTCATCTAGATTATGTTTAAAAAACACAAAATATTTGGTTAATTTCCTTTATAGTCATAAAGTAATGAAAATGTAAATAGAGAACATTTACAAACAAAACAGTATGAAGCAAAAGTCGATGAAAGATGACCAAAACTGAAAAGTAGTATTTTCTATACTGAAATGAAGATTTTTTAAAAACAAATATATCTTAGTCCCTAGAGTGTTACTGACTTAACACTCATCCTAAACTTTTACTTCTGCAAAATTATCCAAAACCAGCCAGCAAATGCTGTTAACTTTTAAGCTTTTGACACTTGGAAACAATTGAGAAGATGTCAAGCTACAGCTTATGGAGTCAAAATATGACACTAAAGTTATTTTCTCAGATGCTATGTAAGCTCTAAACATGCCACTGCAACACGGTAAATGACTGAAGAGCAATGTCAGAGACAATGAAGATCTGCTATTTGTAAAGCCAATCAGCACTTGAAATATAACAAGGAATTTGATCACAGAAGTCTCCTATTTTATACAAATGTCAAGTTATAGAGGAATGATTTTCTTCAAATAAAATTTATATATGTATCCATATGCATAAATTTACTCATTTAAAAATTTACCTTTTTTCTAGGGTTAAGTTTTTCTGAATGTAGATTTCCATATTTGTTTAAGAAAAAACCTCACATTTAGACGAGTAAGAGCATTATGCAGTAGGCTCTTGAGTTAGTCTCCCACAATTCCCACTGTTCACTAACTCCTCACTGCCCTCAACTGTAGAAAGTTAGTACACCATACTGCAGGCATCATATACCCAAGTAACCAGGGCACACAAGCCAAATATTGTGAGACTATGTAATTACCCTAGAATGTTCCTACTTCAGAAGAGTTTTCAAAAAGTATAAACATCTCTACAAATCTATGCTGATTTTGAAAATTCACCAAATAGAAAGCAAGCATAAATTTAACCTATACTCTGGAATGCTACTTTTTTATGCATGTTGTGAAAAGGAACCAATTATTACACTAAATTTTAAATATTACCGTTCTTATAAAGTAAATGTTTATTAATATCTGTCTTTGTTAATTAAAAAATATAAATGTAGGCATTCTGTGTTCATTTAAGAGCTCAGAAATGTCAATATTTCCTTGACATTTCAAAATGATTTAAATTAAGGCTAGAAGGCATCTAGAGTTTTACAAGGCAAAGATAAGTACACAAGAACTGACCTAGTTTCCTATTCCTTCAAAATGATGAATTCATGAAATTGTGACACATTAGTAAGTTAATGCACATGTAACATCTACTAAGAGTGTGGTTATACAGAGCAGCTGTTTTAGTTCTTCTCTAAATATAACTTCATGCATTAATTTACTAACAGAATGTACAGAAAGGGTCTATTTCAGGAAATAAAAATTGGAAGGTAGGAAAAAAGAACATATATTTAAATTAAAATGAATGTAAAAACATATCAACAATGGTCAGGATCAGCTTATGTCATTTTAAAACAAAATAGAAAAGAATTATAATCAAGGCAGCCAAGAACTAAGCAGAGAAATGCGTCAACTACACCCTCTGCTATTCTAAGCAAACAAGGTACACAAGAATGGAAAGAATAAAAAAACCCAAAACAACATTAATCCTCTCAATTAAAATAAAAGTACATTGCAGAGATATGATTTGTCCAGAGTTATCAATCTCAGAAGGAGGATAGCTATCTTAGAGAAATCAAAAGTATGCTATGGTTTGATGATTTACAGTGCAGATTTCTTTTGTGTTACCTATTAGTTGGGAACAGGACAGATGGAGATACAAGTCTGAGCAGAGGTAGGAGAGTGAGGGTGGAGAGTAAGATTTGGAAGTCATCCCTTTTCTCACAAGCATGACACACAGTCTTGTGGATGAAGTTATCTGAAAGCTTCATGAACAAAAATTACATGTTCTTTCCAAGTTGAGAGTATTGCATTTAAGGCAAACATAAAGAAAAACCACAAGACCATGTTAGTAAGTAATTGGCATGATTTCTGCTTTGTGGTCTGCTTTTAACATCTTAAAACAGTTATCAGTTTGAATTCATTTTGACAGTCACACATTTTCTATGACCAACTAAAAATGAACAGCATCTAACCTGAGAACAGTGTCTTATAATGTGCATTATAAAAGTAATTTCTTCCCAAAACAAAACATGACCATTAACAAAATCTCATTTGACGAGTTTGAGGCCACCCTGAGACTATATAATGAATTCTAGGTCAGCCTAAGGTAGAGCAAGATCCTACTTTAAAAAAAAACAAAAAAAAAAAAAAACTCATTTGAATGAAAATTACCTTTATGTGGAACAGATTTTTCACCAGGTGGCTTGGAAGTATCTGGATCTGATTTCTTACTGTAATCCACATTTACTATCACATCCTTGGAACCAGGTGATTTTTCTTGTGATGACAGTAACTCTTCTGTAGACAAAGAGTATTTAAAATAGTGTCTAAAATCATATTTTAGCTCTTCAAAAAGGTATGAAGATTTAATAATTACAAGACAACCAACACTTGTTCTGAAATACTTTGTGATGATTTTGTTATTGAAACAATGCTAAATATGTCATAGCTAAGCAGCTATGATACTTAAGTGATGGGGAATAATAATTAAAATTCAGATAAGGTAAGATTTGGTAGTAAAGAGGATGATATACACTACACAAATCAACTCTACTCTTAGTGACAATTAAAACATGTAAACAAATTCTAATGTGTTAATGGACAAATATTCGCATGCATACAAGGGGGCAATAGCACTAGAAGTTTATCCTTAACTAGAAAGCCAAGACCAGGAGAATCTTCCTGAATTCATATTGAAAGTACTCTTCATTTTAAAGCGGTATGGTTTTCAAGGAATCAGTGAATATTTAGCTTCTATGCTAAAACTGATCATACAGACTTATATGACATGAATTGGCAATATGGCCATAATCTCCATCACTTTTCTTTGTGGACTGAGAGAAATGAGAGAGGCTATGGAAGCCAGGCGCCAGCACGTAACACTGCGAAACAGAAACAATCCTTACCTTGTCCTTGAAGGTGAGATATGTCCAGCCCTTCTTTTAGGCGGATGACCACTACTCCATATTGTATGTCAAAGGCATCACTATAATGGGGGGGAGAGAAAAAACAGGATATTTCTGTTATAAGACGAAAGCAATCACAGATGAGCTCTAAAATTACTTTCAATTTTAAATGTCCACTTTTCTTTAATATGTTTTAAAAATTAGTTGGTTAAAGATGAGACTGTAAGACTCGGATACCACACCTTTGCTGTCCTTTCTTCTAGAGGCCCTGAAAATATAAGTACATACTTCTGAGTGGTCATGCACCACATGATGCACTGGCTAACAGCAGACCGCCTCTGTGACCACATAGGCCATAAAGCTTAGTCTGCAACAGAATCCCTAAAAACCCATTTCACTCCATGTGGGCCCATCATTCGGCAGTACACAACTGTGCTGACGGTAGCTTTATCAGCACTAACAGTGTTTATCTGTCAAAGAACATTATAGAAAACAACTTTCATAGTCCTGCCACACATATTTAGGCTTATATCCTTAAACCTAAGGAAAAAAATGTATCTAATACTTGAAGAAAAAAGATTATCCTAAGAATGAGAACACTGTCATTTCTAAAAGTATTTTCAAATATTTTATTTGTACAAGGCTGCTTTCAAAAATAAAATCCCGCCAGGCGTGGTGGTGCATGCCTTTTAATCCCGGCACTCGGGAGGCAGAGGTAGGAGGATTGCCATTAGTTCGAGACCACCCTGAGATTACGTAGTGAATTCCAGGTCAGCCTGGGCTAGAGTAAGAGCCTACCTTGAAAAAACCAAAATAAATAAAATAAAATAAAATAAAATTCCAACATTTCATACACATCAAAATCTTAACAACAGCTCAAGAGCCCCTCAAATTCTGAAAACATCTTAGGACCATTTTGGCTCAAGTTTTCTTTCAGGTGTATTGAAAGAAATTCAGATTTCAAACTTTTGTCAGGAGACTTAGGCAAGAGAATCATGAGTTCAATACCAGCCTAGGCTAAAATCTCAGACCAATCTCAAAAGACTCAGAAGTTTACATTGTTCTCAAACATAAGTAATGCACCTAACTTTTGTCTTCAACTGTAATAAATAATATCAACTTTTTAAGAGAAAAGGCAGGAAACAACTCTTACAATAAATGTGGAATAAAACATCTCAGTATTTTGCTACAAGTGGTAGAAAATTGATTTGTTGTTGCAGACAAACCTATAAACTGCAAAGATAAGTAACAACAGAATAAAAAGAATCCAAAGCCAGGTGTGGTGGCGCACGCCTTTAATCGCGGCACTCAGGAGGCAAAGGTAGGAGGATCACCGTGTGTTCGAGGCCACCCTGAGACTACATAGTGAATCCCAGGTCAGCCTGGGCTAGAGTTAGACCCTACCTTGAGAAACCAAAAAAAAAAAAAAAAAAAAAAAAGGAATCTACTACACAATCCATGATGATATGGAAAATAAAATCATAAAAAGCCAAAGTAAACTGCATGATAAACATAACTGAAACTACTATGCAAACGAGCATTGTGTAACTCAGAACTTAACACTTCCAGCAGGGAGAAAAAGCAAATAAGTGCATTAAAGAAAAAAAAAAAAAAAAAACTGAAAAAACTTTAACAGATGTACCTAAGGAAAATGAAACTAAACCCCTGAGGCTCCTTGGTGTGAGACATAATGATTACCTCAGAAAGGGATGGGTCTGACATAATTTGCAAGCTCTACTCAGCAGGGATAGGAAAAAGTGTACTAACTTAAAGAAGAAGCCAGAGACAGCATGTTTCGTGAGACAAAAATCAAAATATTAGTATATAAGAGCTGGAGAGATGGTACAGCAGTTATGGACACTTGCTTCCAAGGCCAGATGTCTCAGGCTCAATTTCCTAGTGTACACATCAAGCCAGATGCACAGACTGGTGCATGCAGTGGTCTGAGGCCATGGTGCACCCATATCTCGCTCTGTTTCTGCTTGCAAATAAATAATGAATAAAAACATTTTTAAAATAAATTAAAATTTTAAAAAATTGTATTTATACAAGCTTCTTTGTGTGCCTGTGTAGTGGTTGGATTCAGGTGTCCCCTATAAACTTAGGTGTTCTGAATGCTAGATTCTCAGCTGATGGAAATTAACGCCTCCTGGAGGGAGTGTATTGTTGGGGGTGGGCTTATGGGTGTTATAGCCAATTTCCCCTTGCCAGTGTTTGGCACAGTCTCCTGTTGCTATTGTCCATTTGATGTTGGCCAGGGTGTGATGTCCACCCTCTGCTCATGCCATCGTTTTCCCTGCCATCATGGAGCTTCCCCCTCGAGCCTGTAAGCAAAAATATACCTCTTTTTCCCCACAAGCTGCACTTGATTTGGTGATTTCTATCAGCAATGTGAACCTGACTGCAACAGCCTGCATACATAATTTCTATGTACATGTATGATCGTGTATGTTTTGTGTAAAAAGACATAGAAAGATAAATTGAAATGTCTGATTGATAGACCACCAAATTTAAATCCAGACATTGACCAGGCACGGTGGCACATGCTTTTAATCTCAGCACTCAGGAGGCAGAGGTCAGAGGATTAGCGTGATTTCAAGGCTAGCCTAAGACTGTATGGTGAATTCCAGGTCAGTCAGAGCTAGGGTGAGATCCTACCTCAAAAAAAAAAAAAAAAAAAAAAAAATCTAGGCATTGAGGAATTCTTTTTCATTCTTATGCTAGTAAAAGAGAATATATGAGAAACAGAATTTAAAACCTACAACAAAGCTTTTAAAATTAAAATGCTAAATTAAAAAGATACTTACTGAAATAAGTTTATATATATGTCGACGTCCCTCATATCTGCTTGTAACCAGTCTTTCTTAAATCCAAGGACAAGGGTGTTTGGTTTCATACGACCAAGACCAGCCGCCTAAAATAAATAATAAATGTAACTTCAAACCTCTCTTATTGAAGGTACTGGTTTTTAAAGAGATAAAACACTTCCAATTGGCAGTAAAATTTCACTAGCATCCAATATATAGATATTCTCTTACAAATTTATAAACTAAATTGATCACATATTACTCATAGTTAAGCATACAAAAATAGAAGTTACAATAGAATACTTGTGAAGTTCAAAAATGTGTATTTTTTGACTGGAGAGATGGCTCAGCACTTAAGGCACTTGCCTGTAAAGTCTAATGACCCAGGTTTGATTCACCAGTACCCACGTAAAGCCAGATGCACAAAGTACACATGCATCTGGAGTTCATTTGCAGTGGCAGGCAGCTCTGGTGCACCCTCTCTCTCTCTCTCATAAATAAATAAAAATAAAAGATGCCATTTTAAGGTTATAGCCAATTTTTCATACTTTTACAAACAGATATCACACAATATACTTCAATTGCATTCACCATCATATATTTGGTAATGCCATTACGGCAGAGAAGCAAAAGTCAAAATGGCTGCAATTCTCAATCACGTCAATGTAAACTCTGAATTATCAACTATGCTGAAGTTGTTGCTAAAATCTGCCAACTTTCATTTCTCAACTTTACATACAATCTCAGTAGGAGTTGCAATTCAGGATAAGCATGGACACACAATTCTGTCACCCCAGCATCTCAGGAGGCTATAAAGCTGGAGGACTGCCATGAGCTCAAAGCCAGCCTGGTCTACAGCTAGTGCCATGTACTAGTAGACAAGCCAGAGCTATTATGGAAAGACCCTGTTTAAAAACAAAATAAAATAAAACAAAACAAAAATTTAAAAAATGAAAGTTATGATTCAAATATATCCCAAAGTCTAATAAAATGTGCTATAAGATTTTCTTTAAAGCACAATGGGAAACTGTATTTCTTAGACTGCACAAACTTAGATTTGGGAGGCTTTAAAAAAATGGGGTAAAAAAATTAACAAAAATTTGCCATTTAGTGATACAGATGAAATTCATAACGTTTTATACAATATGACTATCTATTCCCTTCAACCTTTTACTAACAGATATGACAAAATATGCATAACATTTTTTTAAAAATCATGTTACAATTGTACGAGATAGCCCTCATTATATCCAATGTACTTTTGTTTGTATTAAATTCACCTGTTCTAGTTATCTCAGATGAGTGACATTACAGAACTAGTCCTTTGGTTTCTAGCTCACTTCACTTAGTTGACTGTCTTTCAGGTTAATATAAGATGTAACATAACTCCATCCCTTTCTGTAGCTGAATAATGTTTCACACTACACACACACACACATAGAGAGAGGGAGGGAGCGAGCTTATTCATTTATCTGTTGGGCTCCTGGGTTCCACATTTTGGCTACTGTGCATAATGCTACAGAGAACACCGGCATAACAAATAGACAACTTTTGACTTTTGGGGTAAATATCTATCAGTATAATAGGTCATCTTAAGTTTAGCTTTGCAATGAACCACAGAAATATTTTTCAAACATTTATATAATTCTACATTCATAACCAGCAATGCCCAGGTCCTCATTTCTCTACACTCTCAACACTTATTGTCCATTTAAAAAAAATTGTTTATTTATTTGAGAGAGAAAGAGGCAGAGAGAGAGAGAGAGAGAGAGAATGGGCCTGCCAGGCCTCCAGCCACTGCAAATGAACTCCAGATGCATACAACCCCTTGTGCATGTGGCTAACTGGGTCCTGGGGAATCGAGCCTTGAAACCAGGGTCCTTAGGCTTCACAGGCAAGTGCTTAACCGCTAAGCCATCTCCCTTACTGTCCATGTTTAAGGTATAGCTCCTAGTGGACTGAAGCTTTCTCTGGTTCTGATCTGCACTTTCAGGATGATAAATGGTGCTAAGAACCTTGTAATGGCTATGTACCTAGGGTGTGTATCTACAAATGAAAAACTCTACTCACCCTTTTAATTATTTTTATGTAAGGTTTGCTTTATTGTTTTTTAGAAGTTTTATATATCAAATCCTTATCAGATTAATGATTCAAATATTCCCTAAGTTGTCATTTCATTTTCTTTGTAATGTCCTGTGCACATTTTTTTAAAATTTCCAAAGATATCTAATTTATTTTTCTTTTAACACTAATACTTTTGTTGTATGCATAGAAGTAGGTCATGAATTTAACCATTTTATTTAAGTCCTATGGTTTTAGTTCTCATATTCATATTGTTCATTCTGAGTTGTATTATTCTGAGTTACATCCTTAAATCATTTTTGTAAAACATTAAATTTATTCAAGTATTTAGCAAAAGCCTGACCAAATGCTACTGTCATAAGTACCTGGGATATTAAGGGATAAGAAAATAACCCCAACCTTGTACAGCTTACATTCACCTTGAAAATGTTGTCATGCACCCAATTTCTTTCAAGAGAAAAGGTTTTTTTTTCAGTCCTACTCAGTATATAGAACAACCTCTTGGGCTGGAAAGATGACTCAGTGGTTAAAGGTGCTTGCTTGTAAAGCCAGATACACAAAGTAGTGCATGTGTATGTATTACGTTTGCAGTGGCAGAAGGCCCTGTTGTGCCCATTCTCTCTCTCAAATTATACACACACACAAAATCTGCCAATCTGCCTGCCTTAAAAGGGAACAGACAAGAAATAGTTCTTAAAAAAAAAATATGCCACCTTATGCATCTGGCTTACGTGGGTCCTGGGGAATTGAACCTGGATCTTTTGTCTTTGCAGACAAGTATCTTAACTGCTAAGCCATCTCTCAAGCCCTCCATTTCTTTTAAATTAAGACTATATTCTAGGTAGCCTAACAACATGTTTTGACAATTTGTAGAGGGAGAGCCAGGGGTATAAAAGTAAAACAAGTATTATTTTTGGGTAGGATAGTTCTTGAAAGAGCCAAGTTAGATACATCATTTCATGATGGTACAAAATATTGTCAAGGTCATGATCCTTCTCATTAAATATTTGCCATAATCCTACCCTAACTATATTTACTTTTATGTTGGGGATTGAATTCAGGGTCTTTGAACATGTTAGTTATACATTTTACCATTTAGCCCCCAAAGGCTTTACTTTTATAAAATTAATAACAACATCCTATTGTGTATTTGCATGTATGCTTCCAAACTTCATTACTGCAAAAACACCCCTAGAATTACTTAATTTTTTTTAAATTTCACATGTATCTTGCTCATCTTTATTTATACATTTTACTCAGAGTAGCTATTAAGGTATAAGGAAACATTTTGAATTTCTATAAAATATTATATATTTAAGAAAATAGCTTACTATTGAAAATTCATCTTTTCTATAACCTGTTTTCTTAGTGTTTGACAGAAAATTAGTTCTTCATAGGTTCCATACTGAAGCTAATGTATCAAAACTGCAATAATCTGATATCTATATTACAAGACATCACTAGCTTCTAAATATTCATACCCACAAAGTTATTTCTTCAAACTTGTAGCAATATTCTCAATGCATCTTGCATTAGAATTCACTGACAAAAATGCTTTAGTTTGTCATAATTTTCCATGTGCCATTGCAAACATTTTTTACCACATCAAGATTTGTTTCCTCAATGCTATACAGCTTTTCATTTTTGTTTTTCACTATTCATAAAAATTACTTCCAAATAGTATGGTTAGCTACTTAAATTTAGTGATCTATTTGATATCATTGAGAATAGAAGCACAGATGGTTAGTTTTGAAAAGTTTAGCTTATGGTGATAATCTTCACATTATCATTAGTTAATACATCATGATACAATCAATACTTAAACCTCAATTGCAGAATTTTGAAACAAATTCATTTTAGATAATTTTATTAGCAATTTTTAATGCTTTTGGTCCACAAATTTTAAATTTAAAAATCAATTCCAGACACTGTGGTGCATACCTGTTCAACCAGTACCTGGAAGGGAGAGGACTGCTGCAGTTCAAAGCTAGCCTGGTCTCCACAGTGAGTTCCAAGTCAGCCAGGGCTACAGTGAGACCTTATCTCAAAAATAACAACTAAAGGGCTGGAGAAATGGCTTAGCAGTTAAGGCGTTTGCCTGGAAAGCCGAAGGACCAAGGTTCGATTCCCAGGACCCACAAATGCACAAGATGGCACATGCGTCTGGAGTTTGTATGCAGCAATTAGGGGCCTGGCATGCCCATTCTCTCTCTCTCTCTCAAATACATATAAAAAAATAAAGTATTTTTAAAAAACCAATTAAAAGCTCCTTGACTGAACATGTCACTGACTGACAAAGTAGTGTTAGGAACAATTAGCATATACCACAGATGATAATTCTAAATTGTTTTATTCAGGTAAAGAGCCAAGCCTATACTGAAATCTTAAATGGATTTATGAAGTAGCTGTGATTAATCTGGAATTCTTATGTCATTTTGCTATTTGTCATCCCAATTAAAAATTTTTATTTTAATCAATTGACTGCTGCCTTAAAAAAAAGGGGGGGATGGAGAGATGCCTTAGCAGTTAAGGTGCATGCCTGCGAAACCTAAGGTCCCAGTTCAATTCTCCAGGACTCACATAAGAGTCTGGAGTTTGTTTGCAGTGGCTAGAGGCACTGGCGTGCCCATTCTCGCTTTCTCCCTGTCTTTAATAAATAAAAATAAATCTTCAGCACTCAGGAGGCCGAAGTAGGAGGATCACTGTGAGTTCGAGGTCAGCCTGGACTAGAGTGAGCCCCTACCCAGCAGATAAGAGAGGGCAGGAGAGATGTAAACTGCTTGTCACACAAAACAAGACTTGAACTCAGATGCCCAGCACCCACACTGAAGCTGGCATTGGCAGTGTACGCCTGGAAGCCTGGTACTGGGGAGATGGGGACAGGGGGATCCCTAGGGTTTGATGGCTAGGTAATCTTGCCAAATTGGTGCACTCAAGGTTTAATGAGAGACTCTCAAAAACTAAGGTGAGTGGCTGAGGAAGGCACCCAACCTCAAAATCTCCACACTTATGCACTCACACACATACAGGCACACCACACACATACGCATTTAATAAACACTGTAAACCAGAGAAATATTCAGACAAACCAATTAAGATCAGTTGTGCTAATGTCTCACTATCAACAGCTCTTTAAGCTGGTGGTAAAGTTCTTAGTGAAGATACCATCTAGAGTTTATATAAGCTGGGTGTGGTGGCACACACTTTTAATTCCAGCACTTGGGAGCCAGGGGTTGGAGGACTGATGTGAGTTCAAGGCCAGCCTGATAGTACGGAATGAGTAACAGGTCAGCCTGGGCTACCTTGTAAAAAAGAGTTGTTGATTTTCTCCTCTTTTCCTGTGTATTTAGAAACACAGTAAGAAAATTTAGATACTTTTGGCCAGACCTGCTATGATTTTTCAAGTGTAGCTCCCGCTACCATGCCTATGATACAGTTTCATTCCCACCTTCCCCTATGCCATCCTCCCAAAGTCATTCAGTGAAAAAGATGATATCCTCATATTCATTTTGGGGAGATGGGGGGAGGATATTCCTCTGCCCCAGGGAATTTCTTTTTAATCAGAAGGTGTTGACCTGAGACATAAAACCTTGGGCAACAATTTCTTAGTCAGCAAGACAAGTAACAGTGCTTATGCATGTTTTTTGGTTGGCTTTGGTTTGATTTTTGAAACAGGGCCTCACTATATAACCCAGGCTGACCTGGAACTTGGAATCTACCTGCATCAGCATCGTGGGAACTGGGAATTACAGGCGTGCACCTCCACAGCTGGGCTGCATGGTTTCCAGTGTGGCATGTTTTTTATTTCATTCTCCCACCACCCTCTGCTTATTTAATGAACATTTTTATTGGGGTTGAAACTCCACGCCTTATGTGCTTCCTTGTTTTTCCTTTTCGGCTCTCACTGAGCTTCTGTCTAAGTGTTCAAACTGTGTCAAATGCTGGCAAGAACAGTCAAGAATACTCAAATATTGGGTTAATGATAAATGATTATAATTAGCAACTAGACAGAAGAAATGGAGAAGAGTGCAAGGCCTACTAAAATATCATCAGCTAAAAACAGCATCTCTAGAATAAAAGATGTTGAAGAATTAATATACTTTAAACACTGTCCAACAAAGATTACAAAACCACAAATAACAAGTTTCCACCAGATAGACAGGAAAAAAAAGAAATACTTTGTTACAACTTTTACTGTCATTGCCATTATAGTTTCATAGGCAATTGGCACCCTGAGTAAGGACATTTCATACGGTTGCTCAGACAGCAAGCTCTGCCACTAAAATAAAGTTGCTCCCTCAATTTTATCAGTAAAGTGTTGCATTTGCCAATTTAAGGTATTTAATATTCTAGGATTATTATGCTCCCTTGGTCTCTGGATTTGTTGCTCATTTTCATGTTTCCTTTAGAAGCGCAAGTTTTAAAGTTTTAAAAATTATTAACATTCTTTACAGCTCAATTTTCTGTGTCTTATTTAAAAAGTCTATCATAGGGCTGGAGAGATGGCTCAGCAGTTAATGGTACTTCCTTGAAAAGTCTGCTAGCCTGGGTTCAACTCCCCAGTGCTCATGTAAAGTCAGATGCACAAAGTGGTACATGTATCCGGAGTTCATTTACCGCACACTGTTATTACAGGTCCCCACCACAAGGCTAGCTTTGTTGTGGGTGATGGGGACCAAACCTATTCTATTAGGATCTTGCACTAGCAATGTGAGCACTTTGCCAATTTAGCCATTTCCCTAGCCTTGTGTTTTCTTTAAGACATGGTCTTGGAATGGAGAGATGGCTTAGCAGTTAAGCATTTGCCTGTGAAGCCTAAGGACCCTGGTTCAAGGCTCGATTCCCCAGTACCCACATAAGCCACATGCACAAGGTGGTGCATGCATCTGGAGTTCATTTGCAGTGGCTGGAGGCCCTGGTGTGCCAATTCTCTCTCTCTCTCTGCCTCTCTAAAATTAAAGTAAATAAAAATAAAATTTTTTTTAAAAAAGACATGGTCTTGATAAATAACTCTATGTAGCCCAGAACTCAACATACAAACCAAATTGGTCGTAAAATCATGGCAATTCTCTTTCCTCCCAAGCATGAAACTGCAAGGTATGCAAACACCATGTTCAGCTTTAAAAATGATTTCTGCACAGTCTTTGTAAGAATCCGGTTCCTGGGCTGGAGAGATGGCTTAGTGGTTAAGGTGTTTGCTTGCAAAATCAAACGATCCTGGTTTAATTCTCCAGACCCACATAAGGCAGATGCATAAGGGGGTGCATGCATCTGGAGTTTGTTTGCAGTGGCTGGTGGTCCTGGTGTGCCCATTCTCTCTCTCTCTCCCATAAATAAATAAATAAAATATTTAAAACAACAAAAGAATCTGGTTCTTTTTTTTCCCACTCATATGGTTAATCCTATCGTTATTTCTGCCTCAGAGTAAACTTCCTGTATGAATAGTTTCTATTTCCTAATGTTCTCTATCAGTCATTTAATTGAATATCATAGTTTCTCTACCACAGTGTCTTAATCATTTAGCAACCTCAATCCCACCGCTTATTCTTCCTGAAGAGTGCCAGGTTATTCTTATCCAACTTCTAAGACACACGTAACAGGAAGGGCTTAGAGAACAGTACTGAGTCTTCCACTGCTACTTTAATGCATAGCTCCACAATTACACAGACGCGTGTGTGGCCCCTTGTGCATCTGGCTAACATGGGTCCTGGGGAATCGAGCCTCAAACCGGGGTCCTTAGGCTTCACAGGCAAGCGCTTAACTGCTAAGCCATCTCTCCAGTCCAGCACATGTATTTCTAATCTTTTTACTTCTAAATTTAAAATATCTTAAGTCATTGTAGATACTTAAAAAAAAAAAAAAAAAAAACACCATTCAAGTATATAGAATGAGAGGTGTGAAAAGCTTAGGCACATGGAAGGCTAACTCACCGACCTGCATTAGATACTGAGCACCTTCTCTCAGGTCATCGGCATGCACCGGAGCATAGAAAGCCTTCATCTTGTTCTTAATGAGCCAGCGTTGATACTTGGCTTGATCGATGGACATCTCTTTCATGGCTTGTCTCCGAGGGCCCTATAATTAAGCATGATGAGACTCTTTTTATTTGAAAGGTTTTCTATTTCACATATATAAAAGAAATCCATATCACACCAGATATGATGAAAGAAGGTATTTAAATGTTGATATGGGGGGAGTATAAAATAGCATTCTGTTCTCATGTTTGTGAATTCATTCATTCATGAATATTAATACTTAATATTACAAAGACATAAAGCTGATTGAAATGAAGGCCCAGGTTATGTTAGAAGAGGAAAAGGTAGAACGCTTGAATCTAATCAGTGAGAGAGAATTCTAAACTAGTGATACTACAGAAAATGAAAGAGATTGCACAGGACAAAGCACAACACTCTATCTAGTGAATGTTTACTATTATTTTAAATTATTTTATTCTTCCCAGGTAAAACATTTCAAAAATGTCAAAACCTTTCTTTAAATGCTACTTTGAAACTATTTAAAGGCAAATAATATTTTGAAGAAAACAACTACCTTAAAAAAACAAAGCCAACCATATTTTTAATATTATTCCCAATCTTGACAAGCCTATGAATTACAAATTATATAGGGTAGAAGGAAGAAAACAAAATTGATAGTTACCATATGTACGTGGCCACAGATCATCAAACCAACATTTTTTGTGAAGTCATGAACAAGATGAAGTAAAGCTGGGCGTGAGTTTGGAGAACCTGTCATAACAAGACACTGTGGCCTAATTTAAGATGAAAACAACAAAATTAGAAAATTTGTTTTTGGCAAGAAGAACATGATTTTTAAATTGGGTCTTTAAGAATAAAACGTTATGGAAGAATCTTAGTTAGGCTTCATCTTTTAAACATAAGCCACAAGATTCTGGTAAACTGATTGTTTAACCATAGCCTCTTGGTATAAGAGAAATGAAAAGCCAAAACTTTCTTGTAACAAACATCATTTACAACATCCCTATAAACATCAGGTGAAATATTATAATATGTATAATAATACCAATACTTTGGTTAATCTTCAGAAGTCACCATACTAGTTAAAACTTAACAACTTTTCATCCTTCAAAGGTCAGAAATATTCCATAGAACCTGTAGAACTTCAGTGGTATGCCTTATGCCCATAATACCAAACAGGTAATGTGTTCTAGCTCATCAACTAGTGCTACTTCATGCTAACAACCCTTTGTAATACAGATTAATTTTAGTGACATTTATGCCATATATAAAACCAAGTATGGCAATTTCAACTAAAAGTTCTACTTTTTAATTCTAATTAATAGTGAAGGCTGCAACTGAACTCAGTTGCTTTGCAAACATGACACATTGACATGAGTTTTAGATATTAAAAATTATTAATTTTCACTGACCAAAAATTAATCTTGTTTACTTAAGTACTCAAGTACCCATTTTATATCAAAACATATTAGCAAAAGTTAACTATTCTTCAACCAAAAATCTTGAAAAGAAGGCAAAGAATAGACTAAAACTTCTAAACATTAATCTTCCGAGAAGTTCCTAAAATAAAATAAGTATGAAAATCTGGAACAAAGACTTAAAAACACTAGTTTATTTAGAATTTTAGCAAAATAAAATCAGTTCTACCTATTAGAGCTGCTTTGGGGCAATCAAATGCAGCATCATGTTCCATGCCCCAGTAGGTTACTGCCCTCTTTCTGACTACCTAAGTCTCCTTCCTAAGTGTTACACAGCACTCCAGCTATAAAGCAAGCATTTCCTGACCCGCCTAGGAACAGAGTTACTATGAGGACCTTACAACCCATAAGATGTGCCTGTTTCCAGATCAGGCCATTTAAAATAAAAGAAAGCTGGTTTCTATACTTTCTTTCCTATAAGCCAGATCATGGGTGTGGTGATGAAAATATGTATTAGGGAATGGCAGGCTGACAAAATATAAGGAATATGGATTTCAAATGATGAATTGCAGCACATCTACTTAACTGCCACAAACCATCCATCTACCTCTAGACATCTACCAATGTCTTCCTTGTTTAGAATTGATATATATTTTTTTGAGGTAGGGTTTTGCTCTAGCCCAGGCTGACCTGAATTTTACTATCTAGTCTCAGGGTAGCCTCGAACTCATGGTGATCTTCCTACCTCTGCCTCCCAAGTGCTGAGATTAAAGGCATGTGCCACCACACCAAGCTTGAAACTGCTATTCTTTTTCAAACCGTTTGTGGTACCAATTTAGTCTATACTCTTTTTTTTTTTTTTTTTTTTTTTGTGGTTTTTCGAGGTAGGGTCTTACTCTAGCTCAGGGTGACCTGGTATTCACTATGTAGTCTCAGGGTGGCCTTGAACTCACGGTGATCCTCCTACCTCTGCCTCCCGAGTGCTGGGATTAAAGGCGTGCCCTACCACGCCCAGCAGTCTATACTCATATAACTTATTATTGGGGAGGAATGCCCACCCTTACTTCTACTAAATAGATACACAAACACAACACAACGGCATATGCTACAACTTATTAGGAACCACTGAGTAGCAATGGTAGAGTACACATGTGCCTTTGTTTCAATGCCTCCATTAAAAAGCTCCATGGGGGCTGGAGAAATGGCTTAGCTGATAAGCGCTTGCCTGTGAAGCCTAAGGACCCCGGTTCAAGGCTCAATTCTCTGGGACCCACATAAGCCAGATACAAAAGGTGGTGCATGCATCTGGAGTTCATTTGCAGTAGGTGGAGGCTCTGGAGTGCCCATTCTCTCTCTCTCTCTCTCTCTCTCTCTCTCTCTCACTCTCAAATAAATACGAATAAACAAAAAAAAATCTTTAAAAAAAAAAAAAAAAAAAAAGCTCTATGGAACCAAGAGGGAAACTGGATCCCTCCTGGCTAGCCCTCATAGTGCTAGAAAGCCCTATGGGAGCTGGTGGAAGACAATGGTCACCAAAAGCATGAATACGCAATATGCAGGGAACCCTGCAGACTACAAAATCAACCAGCCAGAGAAGAAGTACACACTTGTTCAACAGCAGTGCATAACCTCTGTGAGTAAACAACTTTTCTCTCATGGACATGAGGCCGCTCAGTGGGAGAAAAGACTATATAGTACTGGAAACCAAGTCAGAACCCCTTGATCAGGCAACTCACAGACCTCAGGGAAAAGCCCCCACTGCTCTCTGGAGATCAAGAGTGGGCTTGCACATCACCAAAAAGTCTCTTAAATAACTTTACATATCCCCGCTAACCCAAACTGCTCTCACTTTTGGTCAGAGAATATGTTTTGTTTTACAGAAAGCAGAGGAAATGGAGGAGAACCAAGCTAACTGCCCACCACGAATGTGTCACCTCTTCCACGTCTTTCAGGGCCCAGGAGAAATTGCACAGGACATGGAGATATGAATATTGCTCTTACTGCTTACGACCAGCTCCAAGGAAATGGTGGCAGACATGATGATCAATCAAAACTTATCAAAGCAGAAATGCAGAGGCCAGAACGAATACAATACTAAATCAGACTGCCAACAGGCCTGCCGTGGCTCAGGGAACATTGCAGAAGAGGGTTTGAAAAGACTGCAAGAGCCATAGAGTTGGTAGGAATAGCCGGATGCACAGAGTCCCTCCCCATTCCATACCCCACAAGGACTGACTGAGGCCTTTATGACCCCACAATGAATACCATAACCCAACTGAGGAAGGCCTACGGGGTATTGGGAACAAGAGGATTAAAGAGTATATCCGGTTATAATATAAACAAAATAAAATAAAATAAAATAAAATGTTCCACAGTATGATGCTCATTTTTTAAGGACAAAATGACAGGAATGAGAGACAAAACAGCAATGGAGTATTGAATGCTGGAATGCAAATAGAAGAAAAGTAGACTGGACGATTGAGGGAAAGACAAACTATGAAGCTACCTGTTCTTACAACTCAAATTAACGCAACTACCAGAGCTGGAAGTGGTAGCAACAAAGTATTAAATAAATAGTCTCAAAGAAGATTGGTTTAAAGTATAAGAATCAACTAGACTGAGCCTAGTGGTCCATTACTCTGATGGGCAACTGGCCTTCCTCTCCAGATACTCTTTGCCTTACAGCTAGAGGACAGGGAAAGCTCAGAGCAGGAGTCACTATCTCAACTAGGGGAGTGTGGAGAGCACTTGTATCAAGAACTATGGCTCCACCAAACTGGCTCTCAGAATGCTACTCAAGAATTGAACACACAAGCAGATTAAATGGCTCATTTCTGAGAAATATAATCAGATCAAAAGAAAGCCTTTAAGGCGACTTAATTCCTTAAAGAATGACCAAATCTATACTAATCTACATTGAGGACTTAAGTGACAAGGCTTCACTCACCAATGCAGAACTTCTTTGCCAAGGATTACAAATACTTCACTTCAGACAAGAACCCAAATTAAAGAAATAGGAAACTGTGACAGAGACTTTAAGGAAACAGAAACTAAACCTTTGGCATGTTTGGTTGAGGGAGAAAGTTAAACATCTCTTTCTGGCTTTTCTACTCCCCATACACATACCCACCTATCTCCCCTCTTTCCTTCTCTATCATCTTTCTTCTACCCTGCTCCCCCTCCAATCCACACGCTCACCCATACCAGTAGTCTTAATTTCAAGAAGAAAAATGTTAAAAAAAGATTTTTTAGTTTTAATAAAAATAAGACAACAAAAAAATAGGGTCATGAAATAGGGTTTATAATATACTGTATGACTTAGCTATTCACCATGTTTTAAATCACAGAAATATAAATTCCCCAAATGAGCTAATCCACATAACACAAAAACATACTGAGAGGTATGAAAAGTGTTCACATACATGTTGGGCTCAGGTAGGTCAACAATACCCACAAATAATGGTTAAAATTAAAAATCAGGAAGGACAAGCATGGCACTTATGAAGTAAATACAGAACAATGACAACAAAAGCACACACACACAAGTCAGCTAAGGGTTGAAAGTGACTGCTGATGGTATAAGAAAAAGGGGATACAAACATTCTCCTTGTTATACTGTGTTCATTAAAATTCTCATCAAATCCCAGAGAGCACATCTATAATCCCACTCCTGGGAAGCAGAAGCAGGACCATCTCGTTTCCAGTCATCTGGGCTACAGAGGGAGTCCTTCTCTTAACAAATAAATGAACACATTTAAAAAACAAGATTCAAAAAGGGCTTGCAATTTTTCAATTATAAAAGTAAATCCAAGGAGCAGGCTTTATTGGTTTCAAATCAGCTGAGATTATTTTTCATACCTTGTTATGAGATACAACTTACCAAAGAATTATTTTTTTAACTTGTTAATTATTTATTTATTTGCAAGCACAGAGAGAGAGAGAGAGAGAGAATATGGGTGTGCCAGGGCCTCTAGCCACTGTAAATGAACTCCAGATGTGTGCGCCCCCTTGTGCATCTGGCTTATATGGGTACTAGAGAATAAAGCCTGGGTCCTTTGGCTTTGCAGGCAAGTGCCTTAACCACTAAGCCATCTTTCCAGCCCCAAAAGAATTATTTTTATGTGGCATAACTCATGAAAGAATCATTCCTATTTTATGTCATACATGAGCCAACTATTCAAAATATGCTAAAATAAGTTTCCATCCAGGCTTCTCATGTCTTCACTCAAAGCTGTAGTCAGTGGGAACTTTTCATTCTTAAATGAATAAGCAGGTATCAAACAAACAAACAAACAAACAAACCCAGAAAGAATACATACAACAGTTTTTATTGGGTTGAGCAATTTTCTGGTATTTATCTTGTCCTCAAAGATTTTTTCCCCCCATTAGGACTGAATTCATACCTGGTACTGAAAACCTAGTCAAAAACCTATTGCTATCCAGGTGTGGTGGCACATGCTTTTAATTTCAGCACTTGGGAGGATCGCCATGAGTTCGAGGCCACCCTGAGACTACATAGTGAATTCCAGGTCAGCCTGGGCTAGAGTGAAATCCAACCTCGAAAAACAAAACAAAAAACTGTTGCTGAGATCATCCATCCTATGGGGGGAAGCTAATACTATTATCTGGCTAAATAAACAAGTGCCCATCAAGCTGCCTTCTAAATATTTATGTTCATGCCCATGCATTAGGACTCCTTTTAGCTTTGGTCAGAGAAGCGTCTTTTTGTATTGGGAGGTGATTATTGGACAGACTCAAAGTTTGTCTTTATCACCCCTCTATGGCTCAAGGGATGTTATAGAAGAGAGGGCTGGAAAAAATGAAAAATGAGCCAGAATAGGGGAGGAGTGGTGTGGAATGCTGTCTTCTGGACATGAAAGAGCCATTGTTTTGTGAACTCATAGTAGTCATAGTTAACTGCACAAGACCTATACAATACTGGGACTGTCAACATCCCATCATGGATATTAAAGAAGCTGATGAACCCCTCATGTCCTCTGAGGAGTTAGTAACAGTTGCTAGAGAAGGGAAAGACATTTTCTTTAGTGGTATAACCACTGACAATTTGCCTATGTTCCAGTAAATAATCCCCCACCTATGCTCATGCAGGTGACCTTAAATAAATTTAGTGGGTCACAAAAATAGATAAATAAAAGGCATCAAAGTAGAAGACAGCTAGAAAGAAGGGTGAAGCAAGAAAAGGAAGGCAAGAGAAGATAATAAGGGGTAAATATGAACAAAATACGTAATACACATGCATAAATCATCAAATTCTTAAAAAGTTGATTTCCTTAAAAACAATTCTCTTCTGGCTTACTGACAAAGAATAGGTTTCTATGTATTTTCTACTAAAGCCATAAGAGGGGACCATTCAGTATTCAAATGACATCACCTGTTCACAGCTAGACTTAATTTGAATAATTTAAATATTATTATGTTCTGAAAACAAAATTTAAGCTAAGCTTTCTAAGAGATTATGTAAGTAAATATTATTTTGGGTTTGGAGAAGAATTTATTAGTAGTACTTTAGTAACTGGATCTAATCAATTTTAAAAATGTATTAAAATTGTTTTTATATTTATGGCTAGTAACTTATTATAAAGATATAAAGCCATTTGTAGAGGAAAGTATAATACAAATGCTCTTTAAACTAAGGTATAGACTATCATGATAAGTGCTTTACTGTTAAGATACTGAGAAAGGTAAGTCAATATTATTTAATCCCAATATAATTACAAAAATTTTGTTTTTATATACTTTTTTAAACATTAATGGCTATAAACTTTAATTAGTCTTTGATGGAGAGATCCAAAACCTTCAAAATATGTTTTTCAAAAGAATAATTTTACTCTTTGTACAATTTGGTTTTAAAATAATCATCTACCAAGTCCAACCAAAGCAAAACGCAATAGTTATACTGTTTGGGAACTTTTCATGAAATATCAACATATGAAAATGTTATTGAACAATGCCTTAAGAACTAACTGACCATCCAAAAGAAAATGTTTCCAGGAACCTACCTAAAGTTCTTCACATGATCTTCTACGCCAGAAAGACGGATGGAATGCTGCAGTGCACTCAGGTACGTCAGGGCCTGTGTAGAGGACCCCCAGTTCACATCTATAGGAAAACAACATAACACCAATGACAACAAACTGATTACCAATTTGGAATTCACAGAGAAAGAAAACAGTCCTTTCATATTTAAAAAGAAAATTTGTAAAATAAACTTCTGTGCTTGTAATGCTCAACAGTTTAAGTACACAGCATGACATTATGACCATGGTCATCTCAACTACAACTGCATTTGGTTTAAAAAAAAAAAAAAAAAAAGAAGGTAAATTTAAAAAGCTCAGATGAGGGCTGGAGAGATGGGTTAGCAGTTAGTGTTTGTCTGCAAAGCCTTAGGACACAAACTCAATTCCCCATTACCCATATAAGCCAGATGCACAAGGCAGCACATGCATCTGGAGTGCCTTTGCAATGGCTAGAGGCCCTGGCGCACCCATTCTCTCTCTCTCTCTCTCTCACACACACACACACACATAATTTTTTTCTAAAGCTCAGATAAACTGGGCATGATGGCACATGCCTTTAATCCCAGCACTCAGGAGGCAGAGGTAGGAGGGTCACCGTGAGTTCAAGGCCACCCTGCGACTACATAGTAAATTCCAGGTCAACCAGGGCTAGAGTGTGACCTTATCTCAAAAAAAAAAAAAAAAAAAAAAGCCAGGCGTGGTGGCACACGCCTTTAATCCCAGCCCTTGGGAGGCAGAGGTAGGTGGATCACCATGAGTTCAAGGCCACCCTGAGACTCCATACTGAATCCCAGGTCAGCCTGGGCTAGAGTGAGATCCTACCTTGAAACCACTCACCCCCCCAACAAAAAAAAAAACACTGAGATGATAACACTGAAAACATACTGTCACACAACTCAAAAGAATTTTTAAAATCAAAACATTTTTAAAGTATTGCTTATATAACCAAAAGTCTAAAGGAAAGGGAGCAGATCTTAAATACAACAAATAGTTTCAAGTTATTTGAACACAAAAATTTCCTTTAGTATTGAACAAACAAGTTAGGTCTCAAATGATGATGTTGACCATGTCATAGACTTCTAAAATAGTTAAGACATAGTTCACTTGTTTTATTTCTAGAACCACTATTCTAATATAGAAATTCATTATTTTACAACTACATTAAAATACTTCATCACTATTCAAAATGATTACCACCACTTTCATAATCTCCTCCTAATAAATTCCATTCAGTGTAAATTTTCCAAGCCTTTCTTGTCAGATCTTTTTTGTATACTTTGAACCAATCACTTTACATGGGCATATACCTAGATATTACCAATATGGCACATGGGTAATCATTATTTTCCAAAGGAAAATAATGATTTCCTATTTGGGGAAGGATGCTATGTTTTCTAGTATCCTGTGAATTCCATGCTACTAACAACTGTCCTAAGAATTTAACAGATAATATGTATGTATATTAACAGCTACCACAATACTGAAAATTGGAAATCTCCAAGGAACAATTTTAAGATGTATTGTAACAAAATATTAATTATATTCACTTATTCTTTTTCTAAAAATAGGATAAATCATATTTAATTCAGGGTAACAATGAAATTCCATAGCAATATGGCTTAAGTTGTTCACTGAAGCAACATCTGAAAAACAACAAAAACTATAAGTATTTGGAAAGTATTTTAAGTTTTATTTACATGAGGAATCCTTCAAAGGTACAAAACAGATAGAGGCTGGGAAAACTGCTCAATAGTTAAAGGCAGTTATTTGCAAAAGCCTGACAGCCTGGCATTCATTCACAGGGACAAGGCACTGGAGCACGCGCGCGCGCGCGCGCGCACACACACACACAACAAATGATGTTCAACTATGAAAAATCAAAGAATATTTACACATTTTCTAGCCTGAAATACTAAAATAGAAAAGGCTACTGACCTGGTTTTTTGTAGGTAACATAAATATACAGGCCAAGGACTATCACATAGGTTAGCAATGCAGCCCACCAGTTAATGACAAACATCACGATGCAACACAGAATTGCTCCAATCAGTGAAATCCACATATTGTAGTACTTGAATGCAGGACGCCATCCTAGCAACGATGATTTGAAAGTCACTCAGATTCATCATCACCTTTAGACAGTGGTACACATTAAGTACAAAAAGCTGACTTAATGTCTTTCACAGTGACACAGCTGTAAGTAGGAAGGACAATGCTACTATCTAATAAGGCCAGACTGTTCCTGATCACACCTCAACTTTATGGTTATGAAGATAATGTTTTCACATTACTCCATCAATACGCACTGAAAAATGTACATCAACGCACCATAGTCAATGCTCAGACCAGAGAAGATATAAAAAGAAGATAGTTATCAAACCAAGTCATAAGTAATGCAGCTTAATTTTAGCATGAGACATAAATATATATAAGAATATTTATATAACGACTTATATATATATTTATATATAACTATTTTCAAAACACATTAAAAATGTTTCAACATAACAGAAAAGAATGACTACAGAAACACAAACTTCCCAAATTTAATATTTTTGAATTAAAATTACTCATGAAGTATTTGAAAATTTGCTGATTTGCAGCATCACAGTCAAAGATATCTTAAAGCTGGGTGTGATGGCACACGCCTATAATCCCAGCACTCGGGAGGGAGAGGTAGGAGAATCACCATGAGTTCAAGGCTACCCTGAGACTACATAGTGAATTCCAGGTCAGCCTGGGCTACAGTGAGTCCCTACCTCAAAAAACCAAAATCTTAGGCCAGGCGTGATGGCACATGCCTTTAATCCCAGCACTCAGGAGGCAGAGGTAGGAGGATCACCATGAGTTCGAGGCCACCCTGAGACTACATAGTGAATTCCAAATCAGCATGGGCTAGAGTGAGATCCTACCTTAAAACAAATAAACAAAAAACAACTTAAAAAATCATTTAAATAAAATTTTATTTTTGAAAGTAAACTCTTATTGTTTTCCTATGCCAATGCATCATCTTTCCAGTTCTGACAGAATTAGATCGTTATTAACACTTCAGTTCTTTTAGTTCTTTCCCTGAATTTATCTGAAATCACTTAATAACTAGGCCTCATATACTTTTTCAGTTGATAGAACCTCCTTATGTCAGAATTCCACAGAACTCTTCATGTTAAAAATATTTAGGAGCCGGGCACGGTGGCACACGCCTTTAATCCCAGCACTTAGGAGGCAGAGCTCGTAGGAGGATCACTGTGAGTTCAAGGCTACCCTGAGACTACATAGTGAATTCCAGGTCAGCCTGGGCTAGAGTGAGACCCTACCTAGAAACACCAAAAAAAAAAAATTTAGGGAGCCAGGTGTGATGGGGCATGCCTTTAGTCCCAGCACTTGGGAGACAGAGTTAGTTAGTGAGTTCAAGGCTACCTTGAGACTATATAAAAGAATTTCAGGTCTGCCTGGGCTAGAGCGAGACCCTACTTTTAAAAAAAAACCAAAAAGAAAAACAAAAAACTGGGGAACTGGGCGCGGTGGTTCATGCCTTTAATCCTAACACTTGGGTGGCAGAGGTAGGAAGATTGCCAGTGTTTGAGGCCACCCTGAGACTACATAGTGAATTCCAGGTCAGCTTGAGCTAAAAAAAAAACCAAAAAAAAAAACCTTGGGGAACTGGGGAGATAACAATGATGTTCAGGAGTACCATGTGTGCTTAAGCATGTATGAAGAGGCCCTGGGATCCATCCTTAGCACTAAACTAAAAATTAAATATGGAAAATTTAATAATAAGATCATAATAATGGTCTTAAAAATGAAATAAAATCAGGTAAATCGATAGTAAAAATAGTTTTAAGAAAACTGAATAAATCTTTAACTTGATTACTAATACTATTTTAAATGCTTTGAAGACAAAAAATACATTATCAGTGTTCTTCATGATAAAGAGCTTTGAAAAATGGATCTGATTTAAAGGAAAACAACATTAATGAGCTAATTCCACACATACCAACTTAAAGGATGGATAAAATTTCATTTTCTCTGGAATCAAAGACATTTATGCATTTACAAAAGATTTATAAAAATGTATAATCACCTGGAGATTTTGCAAGTGATGCATGGAATACAGAAAAATTGATCAATGCATATGATGCAAGAAAGAAATTGGAGATAATTGGAGCAATAACATTCAGTTCAGCTGTTAAAAAAAAAGAGATAGTTATATGTACCAACATCTAAAAACTAAATTCTGAATATATAAGTTTTTTAAATGGCATAATTAGCATCCTCAGGTCTGCCATCTAGATTGAATATATATTTAAATATTGCCATAAATGCATTGTATGCTTTACTTTAGAGAGATCAAACATAAACCATTTTTACCATGATTCCAAATATTACTTCATATATATGTGTGTATGTGTGTACATAGTTTTGCCACACAGATAAAGGAGTGAGATGTAAAAGTTACATAACTAATATATGTCTATTTCATGAGTCATTCTTCAATTTGAACATTTACATTTATTGCATCTCAATTTCTTTTACAAAGATACATGAAAAACCAAGCTTGCTCGTATTTTAACTACTGCATGTTACTCTGTAATTTCATTCTTCTGTTAATTTAGTTTACGCTATTGGTTTAATAATAGTAGAAATATACATACATATGTATACAACAATGGAGCTTTATAAAGGCAAGTTTTCCTAAAGTACATTATCTAGAAAACCGTGGAAAACTTTAGAAGATACTGCCAACCTATTCTGCAAAACAAATTAAACTAAATACACACTTATCAGCATTATATGAGTTTCCATATTGCACCACAATTGATGGCACCATCAGACTTCTAAAGTCAACTAATCTGAGAGGTTAGAGAAAATTCTTCACAGTCTCGTGTCCTCTAAGTATCCTCATTAGCAGTGGAAACCCAAGGTTCACTTATTATCATAGACCAAAATGCAAGTCAACATGGGCATTACTTTCCTGAGGCACACTTGCATATTTTCCATACTCTATCATCATCACATTTCTTTTAGGAACAAGCATGCAGGAGTTCCCTCTCTGGCCCTACTAGTGACTTAGTGTTGAACAGCAATGAAAGGTAACTATAATTTACAGATTCTTTCATTTGATTAGAAATTTAAAATACTAAGCAAAATCACATTTTATTAAGAGTTTAGAATGGGCACAATTTATTAAGAGTTTAGAATTCCATGTTTACAGTTAATATTAGAAATGTACATTTTACATTAACATGTTATTTATGTAACTAACCGATTAAGATGAATCCAAGTGCAATTAAGAATGTTAATATGTAACCTCGAAGTGGTTCATTATTTTTTCCATAACCTTTAGCAAACATCTGGAAAGCTGGGTAGATGTTGTCCTTACATAAAGCCTAATGAAAAAATGCAAACAATGGGATGAAATGCACCAAAATTAAGATATACAAATCTACTAACAATTACACTAGGTAATCAGGAATGGAATCCACATTTCTCATTTCAGATTTTTTTCTTTCCCATCTCACTGTGTAAAAGACCTACACCCTCCCCATAAAGGATATCTGAACAGTTCAAACATCAGAAGGGTAGTTGGTTTAGAATATTGCTTTTTCTATATTAGCCATGCCATGTTGAAATTTTTTATGAAGAAAACAAATCAGAGACGCAGGCATGCAAATTCAAGTATAATAGGAACCAAATTGACAGAATGTTTATTATCACACAGGTATACCCTATGGCTTAAGAAAAGGCTGGAAAGATGGTTCAGTGATTAAAGAGACTTGATTGCAAAGACTCCTGGCCTGGGATTCAGTTCCCAAGGCATACATGTAAACCAGAAGCAAAAAGTGACACCTAGAAATTAAACCAAGTCCAGATCTGAAGCATAAAGCAGATGAAAATCCTGGTTATAAAACTTAAACACTTTTGGGCTGGAGAGATGGCTTAGCAGGCAAAAAAAGTCCAGGTTTGATTCCCCAGGACCCATGTAAGCCAGATGCATCAGGTGGCACATGTATTTGGAGCTTGTTTGCAGCAGCCCATTCTCTGTATCTGCCTTTCTCTCTCTTGCTCTCTCAAATAAATAAGTAACAAAATATTTTTAAAAAATTTAACTATTTTTCTAGCAACACTACTTGACATTGTTTTAAAAATTACACTCTAACTACATAGTGAATTCCAGGTCAGCATGGGCTAGAGTGAGACCCTACCTTGAAAAACCAAAAATAAATAGATAAATAAATAAAAATTACACTCTATATCAGGTTTTTTTGTTTTTCTGTTTTGTTTTAATGTTCCCTTAAATAAAACACTGCATGATTTCCAACTTGCAAAGAAAAATTATACTCTATAACTATTTTTACTGGCTTATTGTAACTACTATATTAAAAAGAAGAACACAAAACCAGCTTCCATTATTCAATTTGGTAAAAAAATTATTTCCTAATCAGCATCAGATGTTTAATAATCACTAAACAGATAATGTTCATCTTATTTATTATTACACTCACAGTAATTTAATGCAATGTGAAACACATTAGGCATTGAAGTAATTGTAAAATAAAACACTTAGCATCACATCATGTTAACTAATATGGTTGATTTATGGCTTGACTTATGTCCTTGGACTGTACTCCTACTATCTGACAAGAATTTATACTCATGATCAAAAACCATCATTTTTAAGAAAGAAAACACCTTGACAGTAAGAAAATGCACAAATACATAAAATTTGTACCAATCTTGACATATGTACATGTGTACGTTTCTTACACAAATCAGTTGACAGATGTAGTCAGCTTGAAAACATGAACAAGTCAAAATTTTAAAATATTACTTTACCAACTTCTTTCTTTAATAATGGTTTTATCATGAAAATACTTACTTGAAATATTTTTGGAGCACTCACAAGAGATGCTAATGCTGAAGAAAGTGTGGCTGAAAAGATACCTGCAGAAATTAAGGGAGCAAATCCTGACACCATGCTCATCACCTTAAATAAAAGATACAAAAATGAAAAATAAGTGGGACATTTTGAAAAGAACAAAGTATTACATATTCACAAGCTGATAATTCTAATAAAGGAAACTAATACTGAATAAGATTAAGAACATGGTAAATAATGGCGATGGTAAATAAACCACAAATTTCTGGAACAGATTTACCACTAGCCTTTACTTTAAGAAAATCTTTTTATTTTGTAAAATTTCAAATACACGGGGATGAACCACCAACTATCCATCACCTATTTTCAACCTGGGGCCAATCTGCACATTATTTTGAAAAATGTCTCATATTTAAAGAATAAATGTTTAGCATGTATCTTAACAGGTAAAGACTTGCAAACTGTCACTACAAGGCTACTCCCACGTGAAAGACTTATCATTCCTTCAGAGTATGTACAGTCAGCATTTAAATTCCTTCACTTGCCCATCTTTTGTCATTTTTTAATTTGTTCAAATTAGCTCCAAAAAGCCCTAGATATTGGTTGATATGCCTTCTCAATATTTTCAATTTATATGTACATCTTTCTTTAACTTACTATTTCTATGCCATTCTCCAGAGATCCTATACTCTTCAGTTTGCTGACTATGTCTCTATCAGTAACCTGATTTCTCTCATGCCTACTTCTAGTAAATTGTGGTTATATCTATATGGTGAGTCAGAAGTGAAGTATGGGCACAAGTCTGGCCAAGACGCATATGCCTGATTTCTTGTGTTTAAAACACCTGGCTTTACTTAAAATACTTTGCTCTATGTCTTCTAGTGTATTTAAATATGATAAATTTATATCTAAAGGTCCTAAAGAAACAGCACTTATTTCTCTAAAAAGCTTGAAAGGATAAAACTTTAAAAATGCTTTTGTGTTCAGCTCTCCAGTAACAATTTAAATTTCACATATGCCATCCACTTTGCAAAACCATTATTTTTTCACAGTAATTAAAACAAGATTGCTTCTTCACTGCTTTTCGGCAAGCATCAAGATGTATGAGGCGCATAAGCCAGTGAAGACTACCATTGAGAAGCAATGGGAGCTGTTGCTAATCACCTTGGATCAGCTCCAGCCAGCTGCCACGGAGAAGTGCTTCTGCTCACTCACAAGTAGCAGCAAGAGCCTTGGAAACTACAGGGAATGGCTTATGCTCATGCGTACCAACTGAACAATTAGAAGAGCCTGAAGGAGAGAATGTAGTAGACTAACTAGGTAGCCCAAGAACACCTCCACACAGCATTCCATAACCTGCCCTCCCCATTCGTGAGCACCAGAAACACTACAGATTACAGGAAGCCAAGGACCACTTCCCCCCCACATCCCCTCTCCCGTCTCAATGTAGACAGGATGATCAGAACCACTGCCCAACCTAGACAGCTGAGACAAGCCAATAATTCAGCAAGGAGAGAACAGGTGTCACAACTCAACAAAGTTGAGACAAAAACTCACCCTAAACATTAACTGGGCTGATTTACTTTGGGGCAATATATAGCCCAAAACTGGGTATACAGATTCGAATGGAAGTGCTAATCACACCTCTCATGTGAAGGCAGGTTGCTAGAGAAACAGCATAGGGAGGAAAGGAATTCAAAACCTATTCCACTAACGCAGACATGCTGACTTGTTAGATATGAATCACATTAATGTACTTTGTCTTTGGAAAAACCATTTGTGTGTTAGGGTTAAGTTCTGTCATCTTTCATATTTTATCTTTTCACCCCCCCAATAAATGCTTTTCGTAATGTAGCAGGATACAAAATTAACACAGAAATCAGTACCCTTCCTATATACCAGTAACAAATTGCTAAGTATGAAATCAGGGAAAGAGACTCCTGTTCAGTTACCTCAAAAAACATGAATAACCTTAACTAAGGAAGTGAAAGACCTGTACAATAAAAGCTTTAGAATAAAAAGAGACACTAATTATTAGACACTAGGAAATGGAGAAACATCCTGTTACTTGATAAGAATCAATATTATAAAAATGGCTATCTTATCAAAAGCAGTCTCTAAATTTAATACAATTCATATCAGATTCAAATGTTATTCATTGAAATAAAAAAAATACAAAAATTGACTAGGAAGCACAAAAGACCTAAGATAGACAAAGCAATTCCGGAGCAACAATTATGAAAATCAGTGTAAAGGTGTCTCAAACTGTTAAAAATAGATCTAACACATGACCCAGCTATATAGCACATCTAGGCAAATACTGTAAGAACTCTAATATTGAGATATTTGTTCATCCATGTTTACTTCTACTCTATTCACAATAGGTACAAAATGGAACCAGCCTAAATTCCCATCACTGACAATGAATGAAGAAGATGCAGTACATATATACAATGGAGTTTTAGTCAGTTGTAAAGAAAAATAAAATTATAAAATTTTCAGGAAGATAGATGGCACTGGAAAAATACTTTACTATGTAGGGTAACCCAGGCTCAGAAAGACAAATGGCACATGTCACTTCTCACATACAGATGCTATCTTCAAATTACTTGATTTGTATGTAAACTGGAATAAGAGTAGTAGAGGCCAGGAAGCTACAAAGGGACCACCAGGGGGAAACAGGTAGTAGGGCTTAATGGTAGGAAATAATAGATTTTTACATAGAAGCTATGAATATTGGGGTGGAAAAATCCAAGTAAGGTCATGGGAGTGGGGTGGAGAAGAGAGCATATGGGAAGGATTAGACAAACTAAAAAGGTTAGGAATACCATATGGAAAACTATTTGTTAGTTAATTAAAAATATATAACTCATAAAAGAAAGTTTGGGTAGAATTACCCTGTGGCAGTAGATAATGCTGCAACCAGAAGCTGTAAGTTGTTACCAGAAAATCACAGTTACCAGGAGTGGTAACTCCTGGTTTGATGGTCTGGAAGGTTCTGGAGACTCCCAAATATGATATAGGATATTGCCAATGTTCTTGACTGTCCACCAGAACAATATGGTAAGACCATATTGATGAAGACGCTATATGGTTTAGTTGCAGAGCACAGAGAAACGAAAGCCTCCTCTACCACACAGCTGTCATAGTACTGTTAGATGTTAAGCAGGTTGCTGGGGGAGAAAAGTCATCAACAGTCTTAACCAGCAGCTAACATTTTTTTTTTTTTTTTTTTGGTTTTTTGAGGTAGGGTCTCACTCTAGCTCAGGCTAACCTGGAATTCACTATGCAGCCTCAGGGTGGCCTCGAACTCATGGTGATCCTCCTGCCTCTGCCTCTGCCTCCTGAGTGCTGGGATTAAAGGCGTGCGCCACCACGCCCAGCTAGCAGCTAACATTTCTTATTGGCAATGGTTGAGTCAAAAGCTTCAGAGGACATTAAGATGCAGAAATATAGTTAAGAAATTACATAAAACTCAAAATTAAAGTCCAACAAGATATTCCAAATCACTTAATTCCCTTAAATATGAAATAAATTAAATGTTAAATAGCATTAAAAAGTGGGGCTTATATTGTATAATAGTGACACGAAGTTCTATTCTGCTTAGTCATGTTCTACTGACTAGGCTTCATTCTTCAAATATCAAATGACTTACACATTATTACAGGATTTACCCCACTATTTTATATTCATTTACACAGCATTAAAACTTTTGTAAAACATAAAAAATAAAATTTTGCTTACTTAAATTAAAAAAGGGGCTTCACTTGAATGAGTCCGTAACAGACTTGAAGACAACACAGTTCTGTTATTTCTAGACAACAAGAGAACTCTGACTGGCATTTGCAGTCACTGGGCAGAGACCAATGTTTGTGCCTTTCATACACAATATCACTATCAGAAATGGCCTCAATCATTAGCTCAACATGAATACTTTCTTTCATTCCTACAATTCTGCCTAATCTCGTGATTAGAAAACACAAACTTCTATTACATAATACAGTCCCAATAATTAAAATGACCAAAGGCAGTCAATTGCCTGAAACTATATATACCATAGGAAATAAAATGTCATAAAAACTTTTAGTTTAAAATTTATAAGAAGTACAATATTATATATAATACCAAGTTCTGAAAATATTCAGATTTTCAATTGTTCTGTTATGTTCATTTCACTGGAAAAACTTCTTTTTCACTTGGAATAAGCATAACCTTATATTCTATAAGTTTGCCAAAATATTTTGTATCACTCTCCTGAATTTACATCTTTGTATTCTTTCTACTATATTAGTACAAAACAACTATTAAAATTCCCTCATATATTCTTTTCCTGGTTTCTAAAAGCTTTCAAATTCAACTGACTAAAAATTCATTTCATTTTCAATATCTTAATAGAGATAAATAACAAGTAGCAAAAGAACTGGTATATCCAGAAATTTGACTAACATTAACCTTAAGTACTTTTTTAAGCATACACTCAGAATCAAACTCTATGGTTTGGTACAGCATGACTTAATGGGGCACTGTCTAGTTAAATAGCATTACTATTAAAACTTTTTAGCATTGTTTCATTTACTTTCTCATCATTTTAAACAGTATTTGTATGACTTGTAAGCAGAGAGAAATACAGAAAAGAGAGGCAGAGAGAATGGGTGCACCAGGCCCTCCAGGCACTGCAAATGAACTCCAGATGCATGTGTCCCTTTGTGCACACGACTTTATGTGGGTACTGGGGAATCAAGTTCAGGTTATTCGGCTTTGCAGGCAAGCATCTTGACCACTGATCAATCTCTCCAGCCCTCTCTCTCTGTTTTTTTTTTTAGGCAAGTCTCACTCTCGTACTCTATGCTGGCCAGAAACTTGCTATGTAAACAGGATGGTCTTGAACTCAGCAATCCACTTGGATCATCCAGGCTCCAAAGTGTTGGCATGAGCCACTATCCCTGGCGTTGCTCATATGGGCTGAAGAGATGGCTTAGCGATTAGGGTGATTGCCTACAAAGCCTGAGGACCCAGGTTCGATTCCCCAGTACCCACATAAGCCAGATGCATCTCGTGGAACATGCATCTGGAGTTCATTTGCAGTGGCTAGAGTCCATTCTTTCTAATAAATAAATTAATTCAATTAAAATATATAAAAAAGAACATTTACATAAAGCAACTTTGGGAACATCACTGATTACAAAGAACCTAAAATACACAGACATATTCTGAAAAAGGGTAATGTAAAAGAATTTTGATAATGTGAAAGAATTAATTTGATGACTTCTGGGTAAGATAGTACCCATGCAAGGAAGCCTAGAGAGAGAGAAAAAAAGCAGAGAAACTGAAAAATACACTATTCTACCAAAAAGTGAAGGTGTATACGTTATTATCAACCACAGCAGAGAAGTAGGAGCAACTCAGATCTTCCAGAAAGGAGGAAACCAGCCAGAATCCCACCAAGGCGCCAGCAGCCCAGGTCCACTCGCCTGCCCACTCATGCGCCCAGCACTGAGCTGCAGGAGCAGAAATGAGGCGGAAGGACGTTCCACTCATATCAGCCTCCTCCCAAAGTCAAGAAACCTGAGGGTGAAGATGGCAGGGACCAGCTGAGTAGCTGCTGATGGAGATCACAAATGGGACCAGCTGACAGCTCCAGCACAACTCTGGGCATCCTACAGTCTCCCATGCCCCAACTGCCAGTGCCAAGGCAAAACCACCAGAGAACTCATTTATCCGACACCCCCCCCCCCAAACCGGGCATCCAGCTCAGAGGATCAGAACAAGTACAGCACAACAGAGAGGGATCCAGGTAGGCACTTAGTATTGGTGAGACTGGAAGTCATAGCAAAAGGTAAAGGGGCCTACTTACACAAAGGCAGGTATACACGCCTGCATTGGAAGTGCTAATCTCTCTTTCCATGTCAGGGCAGGTTATTTGTTACATATTCTTGATTGGCTTTACCATTCTCAAATAAGCTGGACACTGGTGTTGACTATTGTTGCCTTAGATGCTTCCAGACTTATAGGGCCTTTGTCTTTTTCTTCTGTCATTATTGGGGGCAGGGTCTGACTCAGCCCCAAGTTGACCTGGAAACCAGCAGACCAGAAATCTCAATGCCCCAGCTGACAGGATTAAGGCTGTGGAGCAACACACACCCTTACATATTTTGGCTGTATTAGATTTATCTGTTTTATCCCTCACTCTTGCATACTCTACGCAGGTTTCAATTAAACGTGTATATTGCTCAATTGAATTTTAGAATTTGCCAGTAAGTTGCTCCACCCAGTCTACTAGAACACTTGAATAGCAGGCAAACTCAACAATTAGGGTCACTTCTGCCATTTCTCTTGGAGTATAAGAGCTACACATGGCACCCTGAATATATAAAAAGTTGAATTTACACAGCTAAGAACATTGCAGATAATTAACTCAAGCATCAAATTAACTCAAGATGCAAAATCCTCTACATTACAATACAAGAAACACAAAAATATCTAGACAATACAATCCCATCAAAATTATAAATCCATCACAAGTGGCATCCACTGAGTGTTTTATATAAAATGCCTGACAAAGATTAAAAAAAAAAAAAAAGATTCTATCCATCCTCAAAGAAATCAAAGGAACCAAAGAAGAAAACAAACACCTGAAGGAATCCTAAGAGAACACAGGAAATTAGCTTAATGAAATAAGGAGATCAATAAAAGACATGAGTAAGGAAATGGAAATAATGAAAAGATACCAGTCAGAAATTTTAAAAATGAAAAACAGATTAAGTCAAATAGAAAACTCTGTAGAAAGTTTCACCAGTAGAATGAATCAGGGAAAGGAGAGAATATCTAAACCAGAAGACCAGAAAGCAGATCTAATACAGTCCAACACAGAGAAAAACAAGCTAACAGTAAGGCATGCATGGGCATTTCTAGACATTTGGGACACTATGCAGAGATCAAACAAGAATTCAGGGCATAGTAGAGGGAGAAGAATTTCACTCCAAAGGCACAGCAGGTATTTTCAACAAAATCATAGAAGAAAACTTCCCCCAAACAGGGCAAGTGATGCTACAGATATAAGAATCCTACAGAATGCCAAACAGACAAAATCAGGAAGGAACCTCTCACTGTCATCTTATAAGTAATCTATGAAACACACCAACGAAATATACTGAAAGCAGTTAGAGAGAAAAATCAAGTCACATACAAAGGTAAGCCCATCAGAATAACAGCAGGTTACTCAACAGAAACTTTAAAAGCCAGAAAAGCTTGGAATGATGTATTACAAGTTCTGAAAGATAACAACTGTCAACCAAGATTACTTTATCCTGCAAAGCTATCCATTCAAATAGACAGAGAAATAAGGACATTCTACAACAAAAACAAGCTAAAGAAATATATAACCAGCTCTACATAAAATGCTTGAAAGGACCATCCACGCTGAAGAGAAAGAGAAGTATACACATAGGAAAGAAGAAAAAATAAACCATACTCAAATAACAATACAAAAGAGTAAAGGAAAAACCAGAAGAACTGTAAAACAAGAAGGATGACAAGAATAAATACACACCTTTCAATAATAACTGAGTATCAATGGCCTCAATATCTCAACCAAAAGACACAGGTTTGCAGATTGGGTTAAAAAGCAGGATCCTGGGCTGGAGAGATGGCTTAGCGGTTAAGCACTTGCCTGTGAAGCCTAAGGACCTCGGTTTGAGGCTCAGTTCCCCAGGACCCACATTAGCCAGATGCACAAGGGGGCGCACGCATCTGGAGTTCGTTTACAGAGGCTGGAAGCTCTGGCGCGCCCATTCTCGTTCTCTCTCTCTCTCTCTCTCTCTCTGCCTCCTTTCTGTCGCTCTCAAATAAATAAATAAACAAAAAAATTAAAAAAAAAAAAAGCAGGATCCTTCGAATTGTTGCCTCCAAGAAATCACTTTTCTATAAAAGACTGACACTATTTTAGGGTGAAAGACTAGAAAACAGTGTTTCAAGCAAATGGGCCTAGGAAACAAGCAAGTGTCACTAACCTAATACCTGGCAGGGTAGACTTAAACAAACATTAGTTAGGAAATTCTTCTTTGGTCAGTTCATATTGATTAAAGGCACACTACAACAGAAAGACATTACAATCCTAAACATATATGCACCTAACATGGGGGCTCCCCACAAAAACTATTAGAATTAAGGACACCAAACACAGTTGTAGTGGGTGATTTCAATACCCCACACTCATCAATTGACAGCTCATCGTGCCAAAAAATAAACAGACATCTGGATTAAAGAAGGTCACAGAACAAATGGACCTAACAGGCATCTATAGAATATTTCATCCAAATGCTGCAGAATATACATTGTTTTCACATGGAACATTCTCTAAAATAGACCATGCATTAGGACACAAAGCAAACCTTAACAAATACAGAAAGATTGAATTAATGATCACAATGGAATTAAACTAAAAAGTATACAGAGTATCAAGGAAACTAAACAACACAGAACTAAATGATGAATGGGTCAATGAAGAAATCAAGGAGAAAATCAAAATATTATAGAATCAAATGATAATGACAACACACATACCAAAACTTTTGGGACACAATGAAGACATTCCAGAAAAGAAAATTTATACCTTTTAGTTCCTATATTAAGAAATTCATCAGGCCCTTAGAGGGAATACCTGAATCACAAGGCCCTGGAGAGGGTATGATGAAGACTAACTTTATTCTTCTCCTGTTTCTCTCTCCTTCTTCTATCTCTTTTACATTAATTATCTTTTTCTTCCTTTTCTTGGGCACTGACCTGTAACTCCCAGTACCAGCATGTGGCTAGCATCCACAATGAGCTGTTGATCAGAGAGACTTACAAGGTTTCCCAAAAGAAGACAGATTTTTGTCAGAATACTTGATGACCTACCAAAGGCTACTAATAAGACCCTATTGCCTAAAACACCATATACTGTTGGTACGGAACATGAAGTGACCTGGCTGGAATCTGGAAGAGAGTCAGTCCCCACACAATTAGTTCGTCTAGTGCCAGAAGGTGCTACATGAGTGAATGGGGGAAAATGACCAACATCTGTCCAAGCACTCATGGTCTAAACTACTCAGTAGCAAGCAACCTGACGTTGTGCTCACCCAAGTACAATAATGGCGCATAGCCATGTTGGGAAACCAACTGTTCCTGATTTGGCTAACTGATCTACTCAGTGGAACGGAACCCACAGCTGGAGCTAGGAATCAAGTCAGAACCATATCAAAAAATGAGCCTGCTCTCTATTATCAAGCTCCCAGCAATCGTGGGCTACAAGAGGGCCTACACCTACTAAATTCTCTCTAAAATAATAATGGCTACCACATTTATCTGGAACTAACTTCACTCTCTGTTGGAGAATTTGCTTCACTTTTTTAGATGGATGCAGATTCTAAGGACAGAACCAGCCCATCATACCTCAAAAGGGCCACAGCTAAAACTAAGAGTAATTGGGGAAATGAGCAAGAATGCTGATTTCTTGGTGAACCTGGTACCAGCACAGGGTGAAAGAGACACAGAGAACACTCAACTCCTACCAAACCAGATAGCCAGAGACACAGAGGCTCCAAAGACCTCACTACTGAAGCAGACCTAAAATGAACCCAACATGGCTCTGGGAAATTCACGAAAGAATGCTACAGCCACATGTTGGGTTATTACGCACACAGACATTGCTTCTTGCCCGTAACTGATGGCTACTCCCACAATGCATGACCCAGATTCCCCAATGAGGGTCTCTGCAGAGGGGAGGAAGGCAGGGAGAAGGCTAACGATGGCACCAACATGACTGTATATGCTGTGTACATAACTAATAAAAAAATTAGAAAGTCGCAAGTAAACAACTTAATGCTTCACCTCAAAGCCTTGGAAAAAGAACAAGGCAAACCAAAAATCATTAGATAGGAACAAATAAAGATTAGGGCAGAATTTCATGAAATACAAACCAAAAAAATAATCCAAAGAATCAATGAAACAAAGAGTTGGTTCTTTTAAAAGATAAACAAGATTGATAAACCATTAGCAAATCTGACCAAAAGAAAGAGACGCAAATCAATAAAATTAAGAGCTGAAAAGGGCACCATTACAACAGATTATGCCAAAGAAATTCAGAAAATCATAAAGACATACTTTAAGAACATATACTCCACTAAGTTTAAAAATCTGAAAGAAATAAAAAAATAAGTAAAAATAAAAATCTGAAAGAAATTAGATGATTTCCTTGATTTATATGACCTAGCAAAGTTAAATCAAGAGAAGATTAACTACTTATATAGACCTATATCAAGTCTGGAGACCCAAGTAGTTATAAAAAAAAAAAACTCCCAATTAAAGTAGGTCCAGGCGCAGATAGATTCACTGGTGAATTTTACCATACCTTAACAGAAGAACTGAAAGCAATGCTTCTCAAACTTTTCCATAAAATAGAAAAGAAATTCTACCAAACTCTTTCCACAAAGCCAGCATCACCTTGATACTAAAACCAGACAATGACAGAACAAAAAAGGAAAATTACAGGCCAATCTCCCTCATGAACATAGATGCAAAAGTTCTCGACAAAATATTGACAAACAGAATACAAGAATATATCAGAAAGATCATTCACCCCAACCAAGTAGGCTTTATTACAGAGATACAGGGTTGGTTCAACATACACAAATCGATAATACACTATATAAATGGACTGACTGAAGGACAAAAATCACATGATCACCTCAATAGACGCAGAAAAGGCATTCGACAAATCCAACATTCTTTCATTATAAAAGTCCTACAGAAACTGGGAACACAAGGAACATATCTCAACATAATAAAGGCTATCTATGACAAACCTACAGCCAATGTAATGCTGAATGGGGAAAAACTTTAAACTTTTCCACTAAAATCAGAAATAAGACAATGGTGTCCACTATCTCCAATTTTTTTTAATATAGTACTGGAAGTGTTAGCTATAGCAATAAAGCAAGAGACACACATAAAAGAGATACAAATGGGAAAGGAAGAGATGAAATTATCATATTTGCATAACATATGATTCTTTACAAAAAGGACCCTGAAGACTCTACCAGCAAACTGTTAAGAGTTGATAAACACATTTAGCACTGTAGCAGCATACAAAATAAACACACAGAAATCAGTAGCCTTCCTATATACTAACAACAAAAACACTGAAGATAAAATCAGGGAATCACCACTCCCATTCACAATTGCCTCAAAAACAAAACAACAACAAAAAAAACCTAGCAAATTGGGGAATGGAAAGACATCCCATTTCTTGGATTGGAGAATCAATATTGTGACAATGTCCATCTCACCAAAACCAATCTACACAATTAATGCAATCCCCATTACAATTTCAATGGCATTTTTCAAAGAAATTGAAAAACAATACTAAAATTCATTTGGAAGCACAAAAACCTCTAATAACCAAAACAAATTTAAGCAAAAAAAAAAAAAAGGCTGGTGGTATCATCATACCTAATTTTAACCTATATTACAGAACCACAGTAACAAAAACAGCATGGTACAGGCACAAAAGCAAATATGCTTCCCCCAGACACAAAATAGACTGGTTATCTATCCATGACCTCACAGTATCTGACACTACCTATGTCATAATAGGAGGGAAAGATCATGACATCAAATAAAAGAGAGACTGACTGAGATGGGGAAAGTGGGAGGAGGGAGAGTATTACTGGGGGATATTTTTTATAATCATGGAAATTGTTAATAAAAAATAAATTGAGCCGGGCGTGGTGGTACACACCTTTAATGCCAGCACTCGGGAGGCAGAGGTAGGAGGATTGCCATGAGTTCGAGGCCACCCTGAGTGAGACTCCATAGTGAATTCCAGGTCAGCCTGGGCTAGAGAGAGACCCTATCTCAAAAAAACAACAAACAAACAAAAAAAAATGAAAAGAAAAAAAATTTTTTTAAAAGGAAAAAAAAAGAACAGACATGCAGATCAATGGAACAGAATAGAGGACCCAGATGTAAGTCCAGGTAGCTATAGCCACCTGATCCTCAGGATAAAAAAAAAAAAAAAAAAGACAGACAAAAATACTCATGGGAGAAAAGACAGCCTCTTCAACATATGGTGCTGGGAAAAATGAATATCTATAAATAGAAGGACGAAAACAGATCCTTATTTTTCTCCATGCACCAGAATTAAGTCCAAAAGCATCAAAGAACTTAATATCAGACTTGAAACTCTGAAACTGCTAAAGAAAAAATAGGGAAAACCTTCAAAATCTTGGCATAGGCAATGACTTTCTGAATATAACCCTACTTTCCCAGGAAATAAAAGCACTAATCAACCACTGGGACCTCATGAAATTACAAAGATTTGTACAGCAAAAGACACCGTGGGTAGAGCAAAGAGACAAACCTACAGAATGGGGGAAAATCTTTGCCGGCTGTACATCTGAGAGAGGACTAATGTCCAGGATATACATAAGACTCAAAACACCAAATAATAAGAATTCAAACAACCCAATTAAAAAATGGGCTATGGAACTAAATAGAGAGTTCCCAAAGAAGAAATACAGATGGCCTATAAACATTTCCTTAGTCATGAGGGAAATGCAACTTAAAACTACTTTGAGATTCTATATTACTCCTGTCAGAATGGCTGTTATCAATAAAACAAATGACAGATGCAAGGATGTGAAAAAAGAGGAACCTTTCTACACTGTTGGTGGGAATGTAATCTGGTACAGCCATTGTAGAAATCAGTGTGAAGGTTCCTGAGACAGCTGAAAATAGATTTACCATATCACCCAGCTATACCACTCCTAGGCATATATCCTAAGGACTACTTGTACTACCTAAGAAATACTTGCACATCCATGTTTATTGCTGATCTATTCATACAGGTAGGAAATGTAACCAGCCTAGATGTCCCTCAACTGATGAGTGGATAATAAAGATGTGATAACATTTATATAATGGAGTTCTATTCAGTGGTAAAGAAAAATTAAATTATGGACTTTGCAGGGAAATGGATAAACGTGGAAACAATTATACTTAGTGAGGTCACCAAGGCCCAGAAAGCCAAATGCCACATGTTCTCTCTCATATATGGATCCTAGCTACAAATGTTTGGATTTGTATGTCAGTTGGAATAAAATCAGTAGCAGAGGGCAGTAAGCTAGAAAGGGGCTATAAGGGAGGGAGGAGAGGGGAGAACTGAAGGGGATGATATTGTATATATGTAAGCAGATGAACAGATTATTGGGGGTGCAAAGGCCTAAGTGAGGTCAGGAGAAGAGATTGAGTAAAGTAAGAATGGGGGGAGAGTTAGTCAAAATATAAGAGGGTATGAATAACTCATATGGAAATCTACTTTTTTAGGACAATGGAGTACCCAGAAGCCGTATCTTATTACTAGAAAATCTTCAGTGTCAGGGATGGGATACCTTCCAGTGAATTGTTTGGCCAGGGAAATCCTTGATGCACCCAAAACATTACAGGCCATTTCCAAATCACCAGGAAGAGATGGTAAGAAATACTGCTGAAGACTCTACATGCTTGGGCTGCAAGGTCACTGAGAAATCTTGCTGGAGCTGAGCTGAAAACCTCCTTCATGTAGGCCAGCTGACAGAAAGCTGGAAAAAGCTACACTGTATGCAGCTCCATGGGAGAGACAGAAATCACCAGTGCAGATAAATAAGAGTAGACACTGCCAAGCCTTAAGTTTGGCCAAATGAGCCAATGGGTGCAATAGTGGCATGTCTGTTATGGTGGAAACCAACTGCTCTCTAATTGCACTGGAGGCCTGCTCCATGTGAGGGAATAAAGGCCTGATACTAAAAAAAAAAAAAAAAAAAAAAAAAAAAAAAAAACCAAACCAAAAAAAAAAACACCTATGATGGGGGAAGTCATGAGCCCTAGGGGTGTAATGCCTGATAGTGTGTGGCTAAATACATATGTTATGTTCACCAAACTGCCAGGTAAGCACTTCCCTTAATGTTCATACCCATATAATAATGCCACTCTCACTTTTTGTTAGAGAAGCTTCTCTTTTCGGATGGTGATGACCTCGAGGATGACTCAAAAGGTACTATAGTGCTGAGAAGAAGTGACAAGAGAAGTGCTCAGCACGGAAACATCTCTATCACACTTCCCAAGGCTCAGGGTCCATTGCAGAAGTGGTAGTGGAAAGAATGTAAGAGCCAGTGGAAGGGTAGGACTGCTTTACAAGGTGCTCTTCCAGACACAAAATGACCTGGATATCCACGACCTCACAGTGTCTGACACTACTTACACAAGACCATCATAACAGGAGGAAAAGATGATGACAACAAAATAAAAGACTGATGGAAAGGAGGAGGAGCTATGATGGAGAGTGGAGTTGTGAAGGAAAAAATGGGGAGGGAGGGAATTATCATGGTTTATTTCTAGAATTGTGGATGTTGTCAATAATAAAGTAAAAACAAAAGAATTAATTTACCTGATTTTAAGAGTTATTATATAATTATATTAGTCAAGACTGTGTGAGATTGATGAGCAGACAGACCAGAAGTTCAATGAAACAGAATCCAGAAAGAGGTGATAAAAATAAGATTTGTGTGAGTTTCTTGTCTCCTTTCTGAAAGAGTATACTAACATGCCACGGTATAAATTATACTCTACTATAAAAAGGTAACCATGGAGAGCTGTTTTTGCTTATTAACAGTCTCTGAGTTTACCCTTTTGTATTCGTCTGTTTGCCCAGTTAGTTATGAAAGTATGGAGTGCATGGCATAAAGTAACAACTGTCTACTCTTCTGTTTTGTAGCTATATTCTGAATAGTCAGATAGCAATCTAACCCATAGACAACATGGAATTGATCCATTATAAATTCAATGCTCACCTGAAAGTTGTTCATTAGGCCATAAGAACAAGGATTGGTTTCACAATATGAAAAGTCAAAGTTTAATTTGCAGGCTGCAGATGTACAGTTTGTTAGCTCTGTTACAATGGTGTCATTAACATTTCCAGTGGCATCTCGAACAACACAAGAACCTGAAGCACAAGTAACAATGAGATAACACAGCTAACTTCTACATTCCTTTTAGAATTATGCATACATTCAAGAAAGTATTGATAATATACCCCTAATAGTATATATTGCATTTAAACTGAATATGTATTTACTTTGAACAGAACACATGTTAAGTATCATCTCCAGTATTTAAGAATGAATTGAAACTTCTATGAAAAATACTATTTGCACATACACACTTAAAAGCCTAACTGTAGCTATGGAACAGTATACTAGTAAAAACTATTTCAGTCTATTTGGTTAAGATAGCCTCATGTTGTCGGGTGTGGTGGCGCATGCCTTTAATCCCAGCACTCAGGAGGTGAGTTTGAGACCACCCTGAGACTACATAGTGAATTCCAGGTTGGCCTGGGCTACAGTGAGACCCTAACTCGAAAAGCCAAAAAAAAAAAAAAAAAAAAAGCCTAACGCACATGTAAAAACACATGCTCAAAGAGTTTTAAATAAGAGAAATGTTTTTCTACACATAAAGTATTTTATATTTGAGACATGGAAGAGACACTGAGTAATAATGACTTTCTGTATGAAAACAATTTGAATATTAAGTAATTCTATTTAAAACTTTAACTCAGCCAGGCGTGGTGGTGCACGCCTTTAATCCCAGCACTCGGGAGGCAGAGGTAGGAGGATCATCATGAGTTCAAAGCCACCCTGAGACTACATAGTTAATTCCAGGTCAGCGTGGGATAGAGTGAGACCCTTCCCTCAAAAAAAAACAAAAAAAAACAAAAAAACTTTAACTCAAATATGATTATTCTCATAAAAAAATGGTATCTGAGATTTGCTTTAACAAAATCCAAAGGGCGGGGGATACAGCTCAGTAGTATAGTACTTGCCTAGCATATACAAGGCCCTAGATTTGATTTTACAGAACATCACAAAAGCCATGGTGAGCTGAAGAGATGGATTAACAGTTAAGACACTTACTTGCCTGTGAAGCCTAAGGACTCAGGTTCCATTACCCAGTACCCATGTAAGCCAGATATAAATGGTGATATATACATCTGGAGTTCATTTTCAGTGGCTAGAGGCCCTAGCATGCCCATATTCATTCTCTCTCTCATATTCTCTTATTTCTCTGCCTCTCTCTCAAACAAATTAATAGAAATAAAATATTTTTTTTCAAAAGCCATGGGACACACAGTAAGTGGGTATTGATGAGATTAGCAATGCACTAAATTTAGCTAGCTTTCCTGAAGTGGGATGGTAATGACTGTAGCCTCACTAGAAAATATTCTGTACTTTAGTGTAAAATTGGGAACTTCCATAGTAAAATATTCAGCTACCCTGAAACAAGCACTTCAAAATACAGTAACAAATGTGTGTGTGTGAGAGAGAGAAAGAGAGAGAGAGAGAGAGAGGAAAAATACTTAACAGTAGGGAAATACAAATCAAATCTATATTAAGATTTCATCTCATTCCACTCAGAAGAAAACAAACAACAATGGCTGGTGAAAATGTAGGAATCTAAGTCAGTATACAAGAGATATCTGCACATCTTCCATATTTATTGTGGCATCACTTATAAGAGCCAACTTGTGAAACCAGCCTAGATGTCCATCAACAGATGAATGGATTAAGAAACGTGTGTGTGTGTGTGTGTGTGTATGTATGTATGTGTGTGTATGCAATGGAGCTTTGTTTTTTACTATAAAGAACAAAATTATGTCATTTGTAGGAAAATGGAAAGTGCTGAAATTCATGTTAAGCATAACTCGCCAAATTTAGAAAGTCAAATAGTACTGTTTTTTCTTATATACAAGATTTAGATTTATACATATACATACATGTGTACACACACACACAAATCGAAAGAGAGAGAGAGAAGGAGGAGGAGGATACATAAAAGTGAAATGGGCTATTTGGTGAGAGGAAGAGGAATAAAAAGAGGAACAGGAGAGTAATGGGGCAGGGAAGACAAAACTCACATTTTCTCTCATGTATAATCTAGACACACACACATATGACTTGAAAGCTAAAAAGTAGAGACTGTTTTTTGGGGAGACAGACAGGGACAAGTAGGAGAGGGACAAGAGAAGGTAATGGGGGGTTAATATAAACCAAAGTACAATGATAATTGCATTCAATATCACTATGACACTCATTATTTTATATGCTAAGTAAATTATGTAAAATGAGAAGCAAGCACTTCAATATTTGCCGTGAACATATATAGTTAATGTTAATTAACATTCCTTAGACTCTAAACTTACAGCTTCTTAAATGCTTCAGCCAAAACTATAAAAATTATATGCATTAAACAGGAAGTAGATAACATGTAGAAAGCTAGCTTTTGAGATAAAGAATATTTTAATGACTAGACAGACTATAAAGATTTTTATTCATGAATTTATTCCTCTACCCTTCAACGGTATTGACAAAAGGACATGTCCCTTTAACTAAGTATCTGACACCATAGGGGGTGGGGAGTAGGTGGGAACACAGCTCTGTGACTCCAATAGGCCTCAAATATTTTTTCTTTTCTTCTCTTTATTTTTTTAAGACAAGGTTACACTGTAATTTTGTAGCCCAGGCTAGGCTTAAACTCCTGACGTTCCTCCTGTGACAGCCTCTCAGGTCATGGGATTTACAGCTCTGCGATGCTACACATCTATCCCTGTACTTTTGGGAGTGGGAAAAGTTCTGCCTCATTGAACTAGTTCCACAATCACTCCTGTAGACCTTCTTCCCTGGTGCAGATCCTGAACATCAGGAAAAGGAGAAACTTCCTTTGCTTCATTAAGTGAGTATGTAAAGCATGGAATGAACATGAGGTCAGAGACCAAAATAGAAAACATTTATCTACGGCAACAAATTAGGTTAAAGGTTGAAGTATAATGAATTATATCATTCCTTAAATTAAAATTTTATTTGGCTAGCCTATACATAAAAGTAGATAAGCTTACTAAGAAATTTTAAAGTATTACACACAAATTTTCCTAAGTTAGTGTAAATATTTATTTGCTTTTTCAAATGAATTTCAGACATAAGAATTCTTAATGACAAATGAATCTAATATTTTTGTTTGTTTGTTTTGGTTTTTCAAGGTAGGGTTTCTCTCAATTCCAGGCTGATCTGGAATTTATTATGTAGTCTCAGGGTGGCCTGAAGTCATGGAGATCCTCCTACCTCTGTTGCCCAGGTGCTACCTCACCAGGGCCAAAATTCTTTTAAAATGTTAATTCATCCTGCTATGATATGTTAGCATTTCTAATGTCTGTTCAGTGGAATTTCCAAATTACACTGACAGATGTGAATGGTCTCTGTCATCACTGCCCAAGGAGTCTGACAAATTAATGAAATTAATTTGAAATTAATGCCCAAGTGAGACTGACAAAACTAAATGAAAATGTCCCACCATGAAATTAATGATTCTCTTTTTATCTTTTTGGTCCAGGCAATTGGAACCCATGGCCTCATACATGTTAATCCTGAGTTTGTGATTATTTAAAGTAAGATTTAACTTTCTGTTATGTTTAAGGATTTAACACTGATACTTGTCTTTTAGAGTTTAGATAAAAAATAGTGCTTACATTTCAAGAACACTTATTTTACAGGTAATGTACACAATTTTATAAAAAGCATAACAAACAAAAATTGTTTTATTCTATCCTCACTGTTTTTGAATTGTAGGTCAATTAACAGCAATTTACCTACAGAGTTTTCTGAGCTGGAATGTGTCAGGAAATTTAAAGAACCAACATTACAAATAACCTTTAATTATTTAATTTATGATAATACCCCAAAAAGCCATGAATAATTTTTTTTTTAAGAAAGTGTCATTACCTTGAGTAGCAAATCTCTGAGCTTCAACTTCCTCATCTCTAAGTAGGGGTTTAGACTGGTTCATCACATTGTTTTTAGTTCTAAAATGCTATGATTCCATGAATGTAATAAACCAAGTTTCAGAATAATTTGGATTCAGTTTAATAAGACTTTGGTAAGATTTTCCATTGAATTTAATAGTTCCTATTCCTCAAAAACAGTCTTTTCAAAATAAAACATGGCAGATACTGATGAATGATATCAGTAATAATTTGATTACATGAAGATGGAAATAACCATCACTAAAAAAATGCTTGGGAATTTGTAAATACCCAAGCGTAGAATTAATTTATTTCTATTTGAGCATAGCATATTGTAGAAATATAGATGAGTAAAATTTAAGAGTTAATGAAATGATTCTATATCTCTTTCAATCTAGCATTAGAAATAAATCTTGGAGAATAAACACTTAAGTATTTGGTGGTTTAATGTCTACAAAGTCCCTCCTACTACTTTTCCTTAAAACTATTTTTGGATTACAATAAGAAACTCTATTCCTTTTTACTGAAATATTTTGGAAATTAAGAGTCATAAATGGTAAGAAAATAATTATCTATGCTATGAACATTATGAAATTTCTGAAACACATAGAGAAATGGAAGGCTATTTACCTACAGATACTGCAATTCCTATGTAAACCACCGTAGTAATTAAAATGGCTAAGAGTGTTCCTTTGGGTATGGCTGACTGAGGATCCTAGAAGACAAGAAGATTTTTTTAAGTCTATCTTTATATATAAATATATTTATTTATGTATACCACTTTTAACATAAATGATACAGTACTTTATAATACTTACTGCAAGATCACCTGAGATATTTGCTCCAGCTAGAATACCAGTCGCAGCAGGGAAAAAGATGGCAAATACAGAAAAGAATGTCTCTTCTTCTCGAAAATCTGGTCCAAAGTTCTCACTGAATATTTCAGCTGGAGAGAACAAAATATTTTGTGTAACTTTTGAATATCAAATAAGACCATAATAATTAAGGAAAGAGTAATTGTTAGATGCTATTTCTACCTTTTCTTCAGTTCAAATAGCTGGTAAATTCTTACCTACTTCCTAATTTAAGTATTAGTGTTTCTCTTTTCTGGCCTGAGGGCATGGTTTATAATAAAATGATCTGGGTCATGTTATATCTTACTTGATTATCATTAGTCCAAATGTTTATTATCCCATCCCCCAAATCACAAAAGTCAAATACACATAAAAGGAGGTAGGGTTTAACACTAATCCTGGAATCAAGCCCTAACCCTAACTGCTGACTTTCACTACCATCTATGCAGATTTTGCTCCATAACTATCTCTATTTCTCAGTTGACCCAGGCCACATGATTTTAGCTAAGGGTGCTCTAAGAAGAAATGCTTTCCATTTCAACAATGTTAGTTAGTCCTACTGTTTTAATATGTCATGTATTAAATACTAAACTAGTGCTATTCAGTATTTCAAATCTCTCAAAGATACATTATGAATTAGCTGGACACAATACCTGCCCTTCATGAAATTTACAATTCTGACAGGGAGTTGCAAAGTAAATAAAGAAAGGACATTATAAATGTTAGGAAATGTACTGATGGAAACTGGGTGTTTGTGATGAAGATTGACAGTGTCTAATAATTGATTATAGGTATCAAAAAGATGTAACTAAGGAGGTGATATTCATGTTGACACTTTACTGAACAAGAATCAGCAATGTGATGATCACAGAAAAGAGTACACAACAAATATAATGAACCTGAGGTAGAAAAAGGTTTAGTTCTCAGGAAAAACTAAAAAGAAGTAAAGCTCTTATACTAAGATGGAGAATAAAATATGATTAGAGAGATCAGCAGAGTGTCAGCTAATATAAAATTGTGCACATGTTTATATATATTATATATAGATATATTTTTTTTGAGGTAGGGTCTCACTGTAGCCCAGGTTGACCTGGAATTCATTATGTAGTCTCAGGGTGGCCTTGAACTAATGGCAATCCTCCTACCTCTGCCTCCCAATTGCTGGGGTTAACGGCATGTGCCACCATGCCTGGCTTTACATGTTTATATTTTATCTTAAATAAAATAGTAGGGCAAAAGAAACACTTAAACAGCATGATGGGATCAATGTTAAATGGATGCGATGTGGGCAACGGAATGAAGAGTCAACACATGGGGCTAGAGAGATGGCTTAGCTTGTTAAGGAGCTTGCCTGTGAACCTAAGGACCCAGGTTCGATTCCCCAATACCCAAGTAAGCCAGACATACAAGTTGGCTCACACATTTGGGGTTCGTTTGCAGTGGCTGGAGGCCCTGGTGTGCCCATTCTTTCTCTTTCTACCTGCCTCTCTCTCTCTCAACACATGAAGCAGAGATCAGTCAGGGGGCTGTTGCAATAGTTCAATGTATAAATGAGAACATGTTGTACAATAGAAGGATCAGAAATTAAGGTAGGCCAGTAGGAATCAGGAAGCACTGTGATGATGGTTTCTTCCAATTGCTAAGATAAGAAAATAACCCAGAAAAGGAGGAAGTAGAAAAGAATCAAATATGCAAGTAGTTTTATGTGGTTTAAGAAAAATAAAACACCAGTGTTTGAAAGAAAAGACTCAATGCTAATTTAAGAAAAAAAAAAAAAAAACAGATTCCCAGACTTGGAAAGATAAATATCACATTCTCTTTCATACACAGACCCTAGATTTAAAATACTTATATATGTGTATATTTATGTATGTGTGTAGATCATTACATTAGAAAGTAGGGTCATGAGAGAGAATGAGGAGATCTAAAGGGAGCTGGGCAATAGAGGGCAACAGAATTCAGTGATAAGAAAGCCGAAGTTGGAACTAAATTGAGGAATAAAAGAAACCATCTGCAGGGAAGGAACACTGACAAGGGAACAATGAGAACAAGTATAATGACATAATATGTATAAAGATACCATAATGAAACCCACTACTTGGTATGGTAACAGAAAATTCATTTAAAATACTTATTTAGCCAGGTGTTCTGACTGGCTGACTGATAACTATAACCCCAGAGCTGGGAAGGTTGAGGCAGGAATATCATCATGAATTTGAGGCCAGTCTGTGCTACAGAGTGAGCTCCAGGGTCAATCTGTGATAGAGTGAAATTTAGTCTCAAAAGACCAAAATAAAATAAAATAAAAACTAGAATCACGTCAGTCTCCTGATAGCTATTTCAGTTCTGAGATTAGATATCACCAAAAAGAAAGAATACAATTATCAACTCTGCATTTAAAGGGTAGGAAGAAGAGAAAGGTTGATAGGAGCAATAGACATAGTGATTACTAAGTCAGGCAAGAACACCAAGTATAACCAATAAAAGCATTTCAAAAAGAAGGGACAACTAAGAGGAATGCACCTGAGGCAGAGGACAAAGAATGCACACTGCACCATGTCACTGTGACTTTGACAGAAGCCTATGAGAAGGACTAAGAAGAAAACCATTTGATTAAATGAAGTATAATGAGGAATAGGAAACTTACTGTCTCAAAGTACCCCTCTACAGATCTCATATTAATTATAAGAGCATGGAAACTTCACAATAGAAAAGCCTCCCAGGTACCACCCTGACAAAGTAATCAAAATTCACATCACCAGAAATGGGAAAAACTGCAACCACTGGGTTTTCCTACTTTAGGCACCTAAGGACACACTGTTCACTTTATGATCTGGCCATGTGAATAACCCCAGGAAAAACCAACAACTAAAGAAACTAACAAAAACCCAAAGGTCAGGCTGGAGAGATGGCTTAGCGGTTAAGATACTTGTGTGCAAAGCCTAAGGACCCATGATTGACTCTCCTGATTCCATGTAACCAGACACACATAGGTGAGGCAAGTGCAAGGTTGCACATGCCCACTAGGCAGTGCAAGTGTTTGGAGTTTGACTGCAGTGGCTGAGGCCCTGGAGCCTCCCTATCTCCCTAAAATAAAATAAAATAAAATAATTAAAAAAATGTCCTATACTCCTGAAAACTGTTGGCAATAGAAAAGGGAAGAAAAATAAGACTAAGGAGACTAAAGACTTTGTAGAGAAATGTTTTTGTTTTAAGGTGAAGAAAAGAGAGTGAAGAACTGAACGCAACTGATCCTGAAGTAGAAAACCACAGCTGCCGTTAGGATCCTCACAGATGGGGAAAATACTGCATATGAAGCACAGGTCAGGTAAGACTAGTATTATGCTAGAGATAATCCCTGAATTGCTCTTTTCCTTAGTGGATCTAAGTTAAAGTATTTAGAGGGGGAAAGTCTTATTTTTCACAACTTCACCCATATGATTTAGGAACCACAGTAATAGCAAGCAGTTAACTACATATATAACAAAGACAGAGGCTGCTTTTGCCAAAAACTCTGTGTATGTAAATGTTCAATTGAAACCCAGATAAAAATTTGCCATCTCTGCCTGCATTTTGCAAGTATCTCCTTTGTCATTTTCTTCCGCATTCATCTTGAATCCTAGAAACAACAGTTCTATGAGAAAACATCATCTTGTCATAAGGTTAGAATCTACTCCTACACCCTAAACAGCAATGACTTTCTCATGTCAACAAGGTCCAACCTGACCAATCCTAGAATAATAATCAACTAGACTACAGTTAGGTCAACACTGATGAACTACACATGCTTCTTGCCCCCATTGTATTTCTTCCCTGTACAATCTTGAAGCTCATGTTAGTACTCTGAAGACACAGCTAAGGACCTACAACTTCTTGGAATAGCCATATTGATTAAAGTTCTTTTCCTGTTCTCCACCATTATTTTTTTCCATTTGGTTTTTGGTGAGGGGCTAGATGATGTGATTCTAGTATTAGATATATGTGGAGTAATAAAAAAGACAAGAATATAAAAGTGTAAGATGAGCATGATGTCGCATGCCTATAATCCAAGCACTTGGGAGGTAGCAGGGGTGTTAAGAGTTTTCTGAGTAAAACATTTGTCTCATGGATGCAAAGAAAGACAAGCACAGGGGAAAGGACAGCAAGCAAGGTTTGGTAAACACTCCCTGCAGCACAGAAGGGCACTGGAAAGGGGGCTGCCAATGCAGCTCTCTGGACCATGGCTTTTGTGCACTCAAGAGTCTATATCTGGGATGAACTTGACTGGTTATGTTTAAATGTAATGGAGGACGTTGATTGGTTGGTGGGTCATGGAGAAGAGGGAAAAGTCAAAAAGAGACCACCAGCGGAAAACAAGCCTGTCAGCAGTTCCAAGTAGAAGGAAGAACCACAAAATAAAGGAACAAAAGACTGGTGGTCCAGCTGACATCTCTATGAGTCCGAGCTCTTTGTATTTGAGCTCCCAGACTGGAGTTTACTTCTGGTCTTCTTGGGTCCCTTGAAGCTATGACCCTAAGAGCTACCTAAGAATAAGCAACCTTGCTCCCAATCTCTATTAGCCTAAGCTACATAAGACACTGTCTCAAAACAAGTGTTCATCACTATAAGTGAAGGACATAAATATTTGTTGAGGTATTTTTGCAAGTGTTCTACAGGTTTGGCTTTTCTCTAATAATAGGAGTAAATGGTAGGTAAATACTTGAAAACTTGCTCTTGATTTCCCAGCTGCCATGAGGTGAGCAGCTTTGTTCTATCCTATGTTTTCTGCCACACGCAAGCCCTAAAATAATGTGGCTTAGGGACTATGGTGCATGCATTCAATCCCAGCATTCAGGAAGCCAAGGCAGGAAGATTACAAACTAAGAGATCAGCCTGAGCTAGACAGCAAGACTGTTTCAAGCAGTAACAACACACAAGTGTGGGTTTTAGCTTGTTGAAGACAAGCCTCTATGATCCTATAGCAAAATGTTTTCCTACTTCCATTTACCTGAGAGGTAAGTCCAATGTTGCTCAATTACATGGGAGAGGATAAGATACTGATAAAACATTTCCATAAATAAGTGACAAGTACATTACACCAGTAATAAAAATTAGATGCAAATAAAGTTTCAGAAGATTAAAAATAGGAAAATCTCACATAATATAAACTGCACAAAAATTTCACATTGTAACTACATCAAGATACTAAACTTCTAGTTGCTTTCACTTTCTTAAGCACTTTATAACTGTTGTGTTTAAATGTCATGAATCAAATATTTTGGGCAGCATATCTAATGGTGGTTCTGTAAGATTATATTGTCTAATAACATCATAAACATCTAAGCTTATGTAAATATTCCTATGATATTTTTACACAACAGTGAAATTACCTAGACACATTTCTTACAGTGAGTTTCTATCACTAAAGAACATATCAAATAAAGTCATTAGAACAAAAGTTTTAAGCTCAGTTACATTCAGTTACAAAAGCATCATTTCTCAGTAGCACTGATTTTTCTATCACTTTTTGTTGTTAATACTGAAAAATAAGATGAATATGAGTAATTTTCCCTCTAACTGTAAAGACAATACAAAGAGGTCAAAAACTGAATTGTAAGTTAGTGTGAATCATCAGACCAAACAATTACAATACAAAAATACATAAAATGTACTAAACAGTTAATCATACAAAACTGTAATATGTGCCTTTAAAAAAGTCTCTGATCTTTTCACTTACATTTATAACCAAAGAAACCTTTGGGTTTCTTGCTCTCCATTGAGATAAATGTTCCTATGACAAAATCTGCAATGGCCAGAAGTAGAATCACCAGCAGAACAATCTGAGCCTGGAATTTTAAACATGAAAAGTCAAACTCCATATATTATGTCTCTACTTTTAGTAGAACTAAGGAAAGGATTCTTGTCTTATTTCACCTATTTCCACAGTGCCACCAAGAGAGTCCAGCATTAAGTAAGTGCTCAGTAATTTTTCCATTAATAAACAATTCTTTAGAGAACAATACTCTTGGGTTGGGAAGGAGGCTCAATGATAAAGATACTTGCTTGCACAAAGCTTGACAGTCAGAGGTACAAAGTGGTACATGTGTCTGGAGTTCATTTGCAGTGGCAAGAGGCCCTAACATGGCCTTATAAATTATCTCTCTCTCATAAATAAATTAAAAAAAAAAAAACTATCCTCTTCTCTTCTCCCTTTCCTTTGCCATGCTGGGGATCAAACCCAAGGCCTTAACCACGGCAGGATATGTTCTACCACTGAACCACAGCCCCACACTTTTACAACTACAATCTTGACAGACAGAACTCATTTATCACAAACACAAATCTTATACTAGGTCTAAAGACAACATTCTAACTGTGACTCCTACAGGAAAAGAAAAAGTAAACAAAGAAGTTTTCAATGTGCATGAATGGATCTGAAGAGTAATCATTACAAGGAAAAAAAAAATTGAGAACTATCATTTTTTTCCAGTTTTTTACAAATAAGGTTATTGACAACCTCCACCAATATTCACAAACCTTTTTCCAACTAGTTCTTTTCTCCAGTTTTGACCAGAGCAGGTAAGTCATGAAAATCTATGACAACTGTAGCAAACAATAACCTCTTATATGCTAATTGTGCCCTAAACAAAATAAGATTCTATTTTTTTCAATAGTCAATTTGTTCAATGTGTAAACCAATAAGGGATTGCGGTAGAGGTCCATGGTAGATATGCCAAAGGCCCTGGGCTCATTTCCCACTACTGCCAAACAAACAAAAACCAGGGCTGGAGAGATGACTAAGCGTTTAAGGCACATGCCTGCAAAGCTAATGACTCAAGTTCAATTCCCCAGTACCTACATAAAGCCAGATGCACTAAGTGGCACATGAATCTGGAGTTGGTTTGCAGTGGCAGGAAATCCTGGCATACTATATTCACTCTGTAACTGCATCTTTCTCCCTCTCCTCTCTTATATAAATAAATAAATTAAATTAAAAAGAAAATACTATGTTTAACTAAATCTAAAACTGATTATTTTCAAATATTCCCCATTTTAAATAACCATTTATAACAAAAACTTCTACTACCACATTTCAGAGTGTTTCCAAAACATAACCTTTAAATGCTGTGCATTAAATATTTATAGAAGCTGTTGATAACTTACCTTTGCCTCCCATTCCATTCCAGCTACTGAGATGCCTAATAAAATCACCACTGTAATGGCTCCAATAATTCGGATATCATTGATTTCATCAATCATAAGAATAGAATGTTCCTAGAAAATAAAAATGCAACGAGTAACAAACTATCTCATTACATGTAGATGATGAGCAAATCTTTATTAACAGAATTAATGGAAGCCAGACACAGTGGTGCAGGCCTGCAATTAATTCCAGCACTTGGGAGGCAGAGACATGAAGATGCTCAAAGTTCACAGCCAGCCTGGTCCACACATTCTAAACCAGCCATATATACAATGCAGTACCCAACTCAACAAGCCAAAAAAAAAAAAAAAAAAAAGAAAAAAAAGAAATTAATTACTATGGCTACATATGAATATCGCTTCTCAATTAACGTAATAAATATTACAGTAAGTTTCAACACACAGAACTGAGGCAATGGCTTGTCAGGTAAAGTGCATTCCATGCAAGTATGAGGACCAAGTTTGGACTACCAGCATCCATGTAACTTCTAGGTAGATGTGGTAAACCACCAGTACTTCTGGAATTTGGGAGGTGGGGATCCCTGGGCCAGGCTAGTTGGCTAGAGTAGACAAATAGGCCAGCCATGGGTTCTGTTCAAGGTACGAGACATCAACCTCTGGCCTTCATCATGCGTGCGCGCACACACATTGGTAACGCAGGATGAGTAAAGTACAGTTGAGTAAAGCTAAAAGATCGCAACCATGTTATGAAGTTGCTTCTCTCATTAAAAAAAACTTAATTATGCTTTTTATAATTATTCTTTCAGAAAATTCAACTCAAAGGAGTAAAAATTTTCCTGAATTCCAATTAAAAGTTTTCCTGAATTCCAGATTAATGAGTTGAATACCAAGATTAGAGAGAAAACCATTCCAAATCCAAAGCCACTTGCCAACCAAAGGCAAAGAAAACATTACCACCTGATCAGTATAATGTGCAAATTCAGAGTAAGTATGCTACATTGCAGTGGTAGACATACAAGCCTAACATGATATGGCCGTCAACACTGCAAAACAAATGAAAACAAATACAGCTGTTTCTCAGCATTTTTGGATTTCATGTATCTCATCTGCTTTCATAAAACAGTATGCTAATTGATTCTCTGCAGTATTTACATAATCACACCTGAGAATTACAGAAAATAAACAGTAAATATATACCTATTGATTGCTTTTTAGATTCATGTCCCATGACTACAGCAGACTATAATTATATTTCAATGTTTTTATATACATAACCTAGCTTTAAGTTTTTGTTTCAAATTTACTTAGATCTCTCTAAAGCTAAATTTCTATGAAACCTTTATTTTTAAGTGATTTTAAACAACATCATAAGTATTAATGTTTGATACCTTCATTTACTTCATGTCTCAATCAAGTAAAACATAACTCTTCAAACATTCATTAATTCTTTGTGGTAACTTTGAGAATCCTTTTACTGTTTTTGCTGTATGTAATGATCCAGTCACCGTTCGTTGTGAGCAAGCTTATCTTCCACAATTGCTTCTTCCTATCTAACTTAAATGAGGCAGAAACATTTCTAAGCCCTAATTACTTTTATAATGAGTTCAAAGTAAAGCCTTAAACTTCTGAGTGTCAAATAATAACTTAAAGTGGATTAAGCAACCTCCTATTCTCTATGCCTTAGGTAGATGTCAGAGCCACTGTAGTTATTAGTCCTTGTCAGACATTTCCAAGTTTACCATAAGCTACTATAAAAGAATAGTTACAACCTGGGCTGGAGAGATGGATCAGTGATTAAAGGTGCTTGCTTACAAAGCCTGATCACCCAGGCTAGATTCCCCAGGCACAAACTAGCACATGCATATGGAGTTTGTTTGCAATGGCAAGAGGTTATGGTTTTCTTTTTTCTCTCTCTCTCTGTCTCTCTCACCTCCCCCCCCCCTTTACAAATAATAGAAGTATTTTTAAAAAAAGAATAGTATCAGGCTGGAGAGATGGCTTAGCATTTAATGTGCTTGTCTATGGAGCCTAAGGACCCAGGTTTGATTCCCCAGTACCCATGTAAGCCAAATGCAAAAAGTGGTGTATGCATTTGGAGTTCATCTGCAGTGGCTAGAGGCCCTGGTGCACCCACTCTCTCTCTCTTTCTCTCTCTCACTCTCAAATAATAAATAAAATTAGAATGAATCATGAACTATAGGTATCACTTTAAATTCTTCTCACTTAGTAATCTGAAGGAGTCCCATTTCACTCTTACTTAACTGCACATATCCCAGTGACTCTTCAAACAACTTAGTTTTTGAGCCCCAGAACACTATATTCAATTGCCTCCTATAGCCCTAAACTGTACTGTAGTAGTATGGGATTGTACTAAACTGTCCTGTATTCTGTCTCACAATGAATGTGAGACAGTCTCTATCTTCCAGTGTGAAATCTATAGAAACCTGAAATCTCCCACATCCCATTATCACTAAGCCAACACCCATAGCTTTACTAAAATATCTCAAGTTCATCCACATCTCTCCAACCCAGCCAGTCATGATTTTAATATAAGCTACCCAACCTCTGCTCCGTAACTTTTCAAATTGTTTCTCTCTATGGTTCTTCAAATCCATGCTCTATACTATGGTCATATATTTCTCAAACACAGTCATTTATGCCCCAGTCCAATCAATCTAAGGCCCAAAATGAACTGCAAATAAGACAGTTCAGGACTTTTTACATTCTCTATGATTGTTTTTGCAGTTTTGTGCTCTAACCACATTGAAATATTTGTAATTGTCTTAATCCACCACACCTTTCCCAGGTCTGTGCTTCCATTTCTTCTCTGTTCCTCTTTCATATCATACTTTTCCTATTTGTCTGCTAACACTGGCTCTCGTCTTTGGAGAACTCTTCCTGAACACACTCCTGTTGTTCTCCATTCCTGCAGAGTAATTTAAAGTCCCCCACGTCTCTTCTGGATGTGTTGCCAAGGCATCCTCCAGTATTCCTCTGCTAGCCTTCTACAGCAGTGTTCTTCTTTGTCTACTTCCTAGGCTAAACCTGTTAAGGGAAGACTTTCTTGACCATCATATCACTGCTTTCCTAACCTCTCCAATAAAGGTTCAGTAAAAGAATGACAAAAAGGTCACTCACCTTAAGCAACTCCACCACAGTTTCCGCAAACCCAACAACATACATGGCAACTGCAACAGCATTGGCAAAAGCAAAGATCAGGCCAATTGCACCACCGAATTCGGGCCCCAGACTTCTAGATATTAAATAATATGCTCCTCCTGAAGAAAAATGAATAAAAAAGAAGTTAGAATTTTAACTGCCAAACACACCTTTAATTATACAAAAGAATTCACAAAGCAGGTTCAGGTAAACAGTAAAGAAACAAAGAATTTGCCAAGCATGCACTAGGGAGGCAGAGGTAGGAGGATCGTCGTGAGTTCGAGACCACCCTCGGACTACATAGTGAATTCCAGGTCAGCCTGAGCTAGAGTGAGACCCTACCTCAGAAAACCAAAAAACAAAACAAAAAAAAAAGAAAAGGAAAGGAAAAAAGAATGAATGAATGAATTACTTACAATCATTTCATTCTAACATTCCACAAACCTCAGAAACTTCTGAACTAGCAAACATAAAATGAATCCTATTTGTGAGGCTGGGGAGACTGCTCAATGGTTGAAGCGCTCACTTGCAAAGCCTGCTGAGCCAAGTTCAAAACCCTAGCACACACATAAAGCCAGATGCAAAGAGATGCATACATCTGAAATTCCTCTGTAGAGTGTGGTGGTTAGAATGTGAAATGTCCTCCATAGCCTTGTGTGTGTTAAATATTTTGTCCCTAGCTGGTGACAATTTGTGAAAATTATGGACTCTCACTGAAAAAGGTATGTTGCTGGGAGCAGACTTTGGGGTTCATTAGTTCAGTCCTAATGAGTGTTAGTGAGTTGAGTTTACTCTCCTGATGCTTCCTCCAGCAGATATGTGACAATGTGAGCCAGTTTCCGGCTCCTGCCAAGCTTTCCATACTATGATGATGCTTCCCCTTGAAACAACAGGTGAAACAAACCCTTTCCTCTCATCAGCTGCTTTTGATCAGATCTTCTGTACCAACAATGGAAAGGTAACTGCTGCAAGTGTGAGGAAACAGTGGTGAGCACATACCTACCTACCTACATAGTCATACACACACACATAAATGAATAAATAAAACTTAAAAATCATCTTGAGTCCCCTTTAAAGCTTAGGTTAAAATGGGTCATAGCCTCCTCATATTTGTTTATATCAAGGTGATTTTCCAAAATATTTAATCATAATCATGGCATGATTTCAGTTACTTAAAACATTATGACAATTCCTGGTAATATGAATAACAAGGCAAATCAGAACAAAAATGTCTCCTCTCCACAAACTGCAAAGAACAGTATATAATGGCATCCTAAAGAGATGCAATTTGTACTCCAGAAGTTCCTGCCTCAATGAGAGCAATCAAAGATAGCAAGCATTTTTCTAAATTAAAGCAAGTGAAGTAGTAAACTCTGAAGTTAATCTAATGATCTTCTAAAGTCTCTAAGAACTCTTCTAAAATTCTCATTTAAATCTGGTCCTTAGGTCATAGCCAAAACTTTTTAAGTTTTAGCAATACTAAAGCTACAGAGTTACATACAACAATGAAAGGTTTATTGTGAGTGTGTGTGTATGTGTGTGCGCCGAGCACATGTGTGGAGGTCAGAGGAGACCATCAGGTGCTTTCTCCATCATTTACCCCCATGTTTCCTTGAAACAAAGTCACTTACTGAACCTGGAGCTGCTGTGTTTGGTCAGTGACTGGCCAGCAAGCCCTAGCAGTTCTCCCAGCCTCTGTCCCCCACCAGACTGGAGTTGCAGGTGTGTGTGGCCACACCCAACTGTTTATGTGGTACTAAGGAATAGAACTCAAAGGCAATCAGGACCTCTTACATGTTTGGCAAGTGTTCTTATCCACTGAGCCATTTCTCTAGCCCTGAACTGTGTAATTCTTAAGATTATATAATCACACAAGAGTGACTTCATTAACATATATGAAGGCTAGATGTGGTGTGCCACACCTTTCAATTGAGGACTCAGGAGGCTGATGATCACTATCCCTGTGGACTCAAGGCCAGCCTGGGCTACACAGTGAGTTCCAAGTCAGCCTGGACCAGAATGAGATTCTGCCTACCTACCTACCTATCTATCAATCAATCAATGTATATACACTTATATTAAGAAAAAATACAGTCAATCGTACATAAAGTCAAGCATATGCATAAAGTCAAGCATATAGACTCTTTTTAACTCAGTAAGAAGCCTCAACAGTGTCTCTCTTTAAGACTAAACATATACTTACACATCTGGCCCAGCAATTGTTCCTACAGGTATGCAGCTGAGTAATATAAACACTTAAATTCATACGACTGCTTCTGTAGTAACAGCTTTATCTGTCATAGACCAAAAGGAAAATAACCTACCATAACCCCCTTAGTGTGGCAATTAAAAATAAACAAATGTGTCTCCAAAATGGGATGTTCATCAGTAAGAATAATCTAGTGATGTTCACAGCATGCGGCTAAGGTTCAAGCGTATTTTGCTGGGTGAAAAATGCAGGCTTACACGACTACAGATCACTGAAGAGGATGAGAAGGGAGGTGGTCAGCAGGGCTACATCACAAGATATTGTCTCAAGGAAGAAAAAAATAAGCAGAACGACAAAAGTAGAGAACAGATGGATGTTTGAGGATCTGAAGGTAAGGAGAAGTAACTACAAAGACAAGGGGTGTGCTCAAGGGTGAAAAGTTGGTCTGATTATGATAATGTTACATTATTATGTTATTTGCCAAAACTTGCAGAATTGGACATTAAAAATCCTTTTATCTAAGTTATACTGTAAAGCTGGAAAAAATGATAGACAAAGTAATAAAAGTAGCTTAAATAGTTTGTTTTTCTTTAAGGGCAGAAGTGCTTAGGGTTTTTTAACACTTTAAAAGCTTAAGCTAATTTAATTTAATTTTTCACACTATGCATGTATTATGTGTATAATCCCACAAAAAATTTAAATACTGGGAGCTTAAAATCTACCAAAAACCTGGAAAATGCCAATTTATTCCAGATATCCTTTATTTCCTTAGGAGGGAATGATCCATAAACATAAAAACTACCTATACATTCTAAGGTGTCTATAGGAAATTGTATCAAAATAAGGTCTGGCATATTAAAGCAGGAATCAAAGGTAAAGCTATAAAAATGTAATAAACTTGGGCTGGAGGGATGGCTCATCAGTTAAAATGCTAGCCTGCAAAGCCTAAGGACTTGAGTTCAATACCCCAGTACCCATGTAAAGCCAGATGCACAAGGTGGTGCATGTGTCTGGAGTTCTTTTGCAATGGCTGGAGGACCTGGCACACCCATTTTCTCTGTCTGCATGCCTCTCTCAAATAAATAAAATAAACAAACAAAACACTGAGAATGTTTCAAAAGGATAAAACAATGTTACCATCAAACGTATTAACTAGTTTAAGCATATCCTTAGGAGAATAAAAACATGGCCCCAAAGAAAATTTGTACACATATAGTCACATCACATTTTTAAAAATAATAAATTTATTATTAAGAAAAATTACTTAGAAATTTCTATTCATAGTCCATTTGGTTTAATTAGCAAATATGAGCACAATGTTCCACCAGAGAGAGAAAGGTCTATTTTGCTCTTTCTACATGATTCCTCCAAAAGCACCTATGTGGGAACACAACTGAGTTCCAATGGTCCTGACACTCACTTTGGATCATTCTTCTAGGAAGTATGTTCCAATATCCTGGTTTACAAATACGGACCGAGTTTGTTATTATATGAAATAAAGATCAGATAACAAATATGAAATCATTAGGCCACCATAAATTGAGTGTTATCTATCATTGTGACCCCACCAGAATTCACTAAACTTTAAGTTGCAGCAACAAACACACACAGTCCTAATTCGGCTGCAATTTTGGAACCAAATTAAAATATATTCAATCATTAAAGAAAAAAATCCATGTCAAAAATTATTAATCATTTGCCAGACTAATATCTGAGTTACTTATGGTTTACAAATGTTTTACTGAATTAAAAATGTGATATACTTATGATAAATGATATACTTTTATGATATATAAAATGTGATATATTTTTATTATTTATTTGAGAGAAAGTGAAAGAGAGAGAGAGAGGGAGAATGAGCACACCAGGGCCTGTAGCCACTGCAAATGAACTCCGCACACATGCACCAACTTATGCATCTGGCTTACGTGGGTACTGGGGAATTGAACTTGGGTCCTTAGACTTTGCAGGAAAGTGCTTTAACTGCTAAGCCATCTCTCCAGCCTCAAAATATGATATTTTTAAGTCTAATAAAACATGTATAACTGCCATTTGTAGCTTCTAGAAAATTTCATTGATTTGAAGTTACAATTTGAAAGAATATACCTATAATATGAAAGAACTATGTGGCTTTTTGCCTGGTGATAGTTATACAAAAGATAAAACAAAAAACTTAATGATAATCTCATTTTAACAATATACACAGCACTTTTTATTAGTGTGGAAAATACTAAATTTTCCTGACATCCATTGATTTGGCTTTGGCTATATACAAAAATGAGGAGGCTTTCAATTATTTCAGAAAAGATTGACAATTGAGACTAGCAGATTTTGCCAAGTATGAATCTGCTGTAAAGTAATGTAACTGCTGTATTTATAAGCTCATTATCCATACAAGTGATAAATGTGACACAGCAATGCCACAAGGTTGGTGTTATGCTCAGCTGTCCATTAGTTTTCAAAAGACAGCTACTGTTGTAATCTAAGAAAACTGGATCTTGCTTACACAGATATAAACTCATTGTCAAAAAATTTTTCAACAATTACATTCTGATTAACTAAAGTATAAATGAAATAAACTTCACCCAAGTCATGGAATAGGCAGGTTCATATTAATTTTAGATTGTTAGAACTGTCTGAAATTTGATGTTAAGTCAGGTATTTTCTTGAAAGGACACTGGCCTGTTTTTAGTTGTTATTTAAATATGTCCTCCTTCCCTCTCATAAAAGTAGTTAACAAATCTTTTCCTTTTATTACTGCTCATCTCAAGGTACAATGTGACTCACACTGGAACTGACACAGGATCTGTCTTATGAAAGACTGCCTCTGGCTATCGTATATCCATCCTACCATGCTGCATTCCAGTGCAGGAAGCACAGGTGTGAATGAAGGCAGCTGAGAGCCAGCACCATCTAATGGCAGAAACTATGGCAGGACTCAGGTGAAGTCTGTAAAGTATAAGCTCTCAGGGACATAGAGGTAAGGTGCAGCCATTTAAAAAGCATGGATATGTCTTTTACACAGGGCCTATACCAAAGATGATGGCAAACTCAGTTAATTATCACTACTATTCTTAGCCTATGGAAGGCCCAGACTTGAGGGACTTTTCCAGTTTATAGCCAGCAACTTCATTACTGAAATCTAATCAGGTTTTTTCTAGGTTTTGATTACTTTCCCTAGAAATCTTATGTTTCCATATGTTTCCATACTAATTAATCTTAGACTTCATAATTATGACATTTATTTACAAGTTGGCAGTGATTTTAAAGAAACAATTATTACATTTCTAGACTGACATTTGTTTAATTTCTAAAATGTGCTGTTAAAGTCTATGTTAAAATTAATTAGAAAACAAAAAGATTTTAGCCAGGTGTAGTGGCACATGACTTTTATCTCAGCATTCAGAACAAAGTAGGAGGATTACTATGAGTTTGAGGCCTGCCTGGGACTATATAGATTTTTTCAATGCTACAGTTGAGACCCTACCTTATGTGTGTGTGTGTGGGGGGGGAACAGTAACAAAAACCAACATTGGGATGGAAATGGCCAGGTGGTTAAAGAGCTTGCCTGCATAACCTAAGGAATTAGGTTCGATGCTCCAGATCCCACGATGTAAGCCAGATGCACAAGATGGCATGTGTCTAGAGTTCATTTGCAGTGGCTAGAAGCCCCGGTGCACCCTTTCTCTCTCTTTAATAAATAAAAAAAATTAAAAAAAAATTGACTAGGGTCTTGAATGTGGCTCAATGCTAGAGTTCACACTTATCATGCATGAGGCCTTGGTTCCTATTTCCATCACTAAATAATAAATCTAAAAATCTTAAATCTCTCCTGCTGCAAAAAGCACACAACACTAGGAAAAGTATACTTTTTACGTAAGTTCACTAAGTTAGAAACAAATCCTTCACAATGAGAACAAATATTATTCAATATTACTAAAAGAGTTTTGGGGCTGGAGAGATGGCTTAGCGGTTAAGCGCTTGCCTATGAAGCCTAAGGAACCTGGTTCGAGGCTCGATTCCCCAGGATCCACCATTAGCCAGATGCACAAGGGGGAGCACACATCTGGAGTTTGTTTGCAGTGGCTGGAGACCCTGGTGCATCCGTTCTCTCTCTCTCTGTGTCTGCCTCTTTCTCTCTCAAATAAACGAATAAAAATTAAAAAAGAGGAGTTATGGACACATATAATTCAGTTATGAATCAAGATACATAAAACAACCTCAAAACAGACCTCCACATTAACAAGTAAGGTAACTCTAAGGATCAACTATAATAGTCTCTTCAAATTATACTGTAAACAGAGTACCAGTGCTCTCCATCATTGAATAGTATTTTAGGCAAAATATTCCCTGGTTAACTCCCTTAGAAAACAACTTCCAGGGCTGGAGGGATGGCTTGGCGGTTAAGGAGTTTGCCTGCAAAGCCAAAGGACCCAGGTTCAATTCCCCAGGACCAACGTTAGCCAGATGCAAGAGGGGCTGCACACGCCTGGAGTTCATTTGCAGTGGCTGGAGGCCCTGACACGCCCATTCTATCTCTCCCTCTTTCTCTGTCAAATAAGTGAATAAATAAAAATAAAGTATTTTTTAAAAAGAAAAAAATTTAAAAACCAACTAACAGGGGCTGGAGAGATGGCTTAGCAGTTAAGGCCAGTTATGTGTGAACCCTAAGGACACAGGTTTGGTTCCCCAGTACCCACATAAGCCAGATTCTCTGTTTCTCTATAAATTAAACAACAACAACAAAAAAAAACCTTCCAGTCTGTAGAAAGTTTAGGGGGTGGCTTCCCATACCACTATGTGGATAGCATGCCCCAGTTTTGCCTCTAACACCCTGATTCTTAGGAAGCTGTAGGTCTATCGCTGTGAATTCTAGGTAGCCATTACAAAACAAGAAATCCAAGTAAAATTCTTAGTGGTGGGGCTGTGGGAAATCCACTCCCAACACTCTTGATTTCACAGAACAACAGTGACTATAATTAAGCCAGTCATGGTGGGGCCTAACTGTGATTTCTACACTAGGGAGGTGGAAGCAGGACATCAGGGGTTCAAGGGCAGCCTGGACTACACGAGACCCTACATCAAACCATCACCACCACCACCACCACAAAACAAAGAAGAAAGCAAACAACACTAACAGCTGTATATTGAGTTTCATCAGTCTTAAACTTTAACTTTTTTCCATCGTTGTTGCTCTTCGAAACTCTGATAAATAAGAATTCCTTGTTCCAAACAGACTTCCAGTGTGGAATTTGCTGTCCATGTCAAACAGTATACTTTCACTCCTCTTGCATATTCTTTAAAAAATGGTTCATAAAGCTACAGGCATGGTGTGATTCAGATTCAGCTTGCTAAGGAACAACACTTCACAGATACTAGTGCCAAGTAAAGAGTTTACTAAGTTGAAATATTTTTATTCCTTTCTTCCTAATTATTGTAGAATCTGAAAAACTGATCTCTCATAGATTTCTTGGGTACTCTAAGTCCAGATAAAGAAACTTTCACTTAGGAAAACTTCATTCAACACTAGATTCTTTGTCAATGTTCATAATCAAATGGCTCCCTGGAATTCTGCATAGGTAAGACATGCATTTTGTGTTTTATTTTGAATGTAAAGATTTTATCATGTCTTTCCCCAGTGGATTATCACCACTACTGCTGCTGCTGTTTAAATTATCCTAAGCCCAGACCAGTGAAGCCTTTTTAAAAAGTTGGCTCCTGACTCCTTCTGACATAATCAGTAGCCTTTGTTATCTTTTCGATTTTCAGGAATGAAAAGATAACTAAGCATGTTAGATGCCAGATTCTGAATACAATCACTTCAAGGTTCCTTGGAACTCCTGAGTGTAAATAAACAATGTAGGTACCAAGTACAACTTATATATGCCATTAGACCACAGGGAAGGTCCTCTATCTCAATTTCCCTCAACAGGGCAGACAGAGGGTTATACCTACACAGTGACAACCAAAAATGCCAAGGTGCATTCTATTGACCAAAGGGCCACAAATGGTGAAGAAACAACAAAGTGCAACCAAGCAGACAGACTAAGTAGGAGCTCTATTTTATTTACTCAAGTATGTTCAACACTTCAGCTTCTTTAAATTGTAGTGTGGTGACTTGAATGTTATTTCCCCATAGCATTACATATTTCTGATTTAAGATTAACCTTCCTATTTCATTATTTATTTATTTATTTGACAGAGAAAGAGGGGGAGAGAGAGAGAGAATGAGAATGAATGGGTGTGCCAGGGCCTCCAGCCACTGCTGACGAACTCCAGACACATGAGAGCCCTTGTGTACCTGGCTAACATGGGTCCTGAGGAATCAAACGTGGGTCCTTTCTTTGGTTTTGCAGGCAAATGCCTTAACCGCTAAGCCATCCCTCCAGCCCTAACCTTCCTACTTATCTTTAGCAGGCACAGCTCTGCTGGAGGAAGTGTGTCACTGGGGGCGGACCCTGAATCCAGCCCTACTAGGTGTGTTTAGAGTTAGCTTGTGTTTGCTGGGGTTGGCTTTTTCTCTCTCTGCTGTGGATGTATGAGGAAGTGAGTCAGCTTTTTTGGCCATGATAAAAAGTTTCCCCTAGAATCTGGAAGCCTGAAATAAACCCTTTCCTCTCATAAACAAGAAGGTAACTGCAACAGGTAGTATATGAATGTAGGTTTACAAAGGATTTAGGGGCTGGAGGGATGGCTTTAGCAATTCAGGAGCTTGCCTACAAAGCCAAAGAACCCAGCTTCAATTCCCCAGGACCCATGTAAGCCAGATGCACAAGGTGGCGCACATTTCTGGAGTTCGTTTGCAGTGGCTAAAGGCCCTGGCACGACCATTCTCTCTCTTATCTACCCCTCTCTCTTTCTCAACAGTTTGAAAATGCTCAGCAGAACCTGTCTGAACAGATGTGACATGCTTTTTTCTGTGAAGGCAAAAAATAATAGAAATAACATTTAAATTTCAACCTAGTTACTAGTAGCAGCATGATGAAGTGGAAAAACTGAACTTACCTCCTCTTACAAATCCATTAGTAGCTATTGCAGAAGTAGACAATCCTGTGATAGTTGTCACAACAGTGGCCATTGCTATTACAAGGACTGACAGACCTTTAGGAAGAAAGAAAAGCAACTGAGAATATGGAAACTCTTAAACTTGCCATTAATTAGAACTGTTGATCTACACATTGAATTTACATCATAGGTTATAAATTATCTAATTATCATCTTGTTCTTGATTCAAGTCAGTGTTCTGGGAAAGTAAATTATGGTAACAATCTAGGTAAACAAAGAAAATATAGATCAGTTTCCAACAGGTCAAGTCTTCTGAAATTAGAAGCTCAGAAAGAAGTTCAGTTGTTCTGCTTACTTACTCCACACAAATCAAGCAGCACTCACCTATTCCAGCTTGACCCACAATCCAGGACAATCGAATAAAGAGCATCACGCCCCAAATGTTTAACATGCAACGTACCTAAGAGAAAGGAGGGCCACATCACAAATTATTTTAATGAAAAACTAAACAAGCCAAAAGATAACATGTATTTGAAAATATACAAGATATGTAGCTTTAAAATATTTTACCAGTTTTTCAAAAGGGTTTCATGCGAGCTTATTGCTGATAAGGTAAGTGTAATGTACTCTAAATGTTTGGTTATAAATAATTGTGCTCATCAAAAGGGCCATAAACAACACAACTAAATATTCAAAAGACTTCAACTCTTAAAGAAGTTCAAGTGCTTCTTTATCACAATTTTTCCTTAATTTTATAACATCAGTGTTTCATGAGTATCTCACAGATTTAAGGATTACATATGTCAACACAAAGGGTCAACTGACTGCATAACATTCTACACAATTTGGATATGTATTAAATTTTTTGTGCTGATTTTCTTGTTTGCGTGTTGTTGCACCTATAATACCAGTGTGGGAAGCAGAGGCAGGAAGAGCCCTACAAGTTTGTTTGAGCCTGGTCTGCTAACAAGACTATCTCAAAATTAAAAACTACATTTATTAAAGTTTGCCCCTTTATCAAACTATTAAGTTGGTCTTCCACATTACTCAGAAAATAAAACACAGAAAAATAATTATCTTGAGAATACTAGCTACGTGATATATTCAACAGAAATATAACTATCAAAATAAGTCTATGTATACATACTAGTACGCCCTTGATCCAGCCAAACTTCACAACTCCTTTACTTTCGGCAGTGTATGTGACCACAGCATCTCGAGTTGGAGTACTTTCTTCCCCATTTGCAAAGCCATCCTCAAAAGGTTCCTAAATTATTTTTTTTAAAAAAAGTTAATTATGCTTGTTGCAGTCAGGTTTGCATTGCTGGTAGAAATCACCCATACAAGAGCAGCTTGTGGGGAAAAAGAGGTTTATTTTGGCTTACAGGCTCAAAGGGGGAGCTTCATGATGGCAGGGAAAACAATAGCATGAGCAGAGGGTGGACATCACCCCCTGGCCAACATCAGATTGACAACAGGGACAGTAGAATGTGCCAAACACTAGCATAGGGAAACTGGCTGTAACACCCATAAGCCTGCCCCCAATATTTCCAATTGCCATCAGCTGGGGAACCTAGCGTCCAGAACACCTAAGTTTATGGGGGACACCTGACTCAAACCACCACAATAGTTAAAAATTAGTGAAAATCATTTGACAAAACAAACTAAATATACTTAACCATATTTAGGATGATATAATACAAACCTCTAGAACAAAATGAAGGGTGGGTAGTGGTACTGGGAGATGTGGACTTTAAAAACAAAGGGTGTGGTATGAGGTCCAATCACTTAGAGCTATTCTGGGTCAGGAATAAGGTTCTCCTGGAGTGAAGTCTACAGAACTACTATGAAAGTCCAAGACTGGTCCCTGAGTCTCTCTCTCTCTCTGGGGCCCTATTGGGGAATCACACTCATACTTGCTTCTGAAATTCACCATGAGGTGACAGTTAAGGGGATATGCTTGGACTTTTGGCATCAAAAACTGTGAGCTAAATAAACTTTTCTTCCTAAGTAATCTGCCTCAAGTATTTCAATAAGGCAATGAAAACCTAATACATAGGTTTCTGAGTTTTACCTGAGGAAAATATAGAGGTAAAATAGAAGAAAACCTTAATTACTGAGATTTTCTAAAATGTAAATGGTTACTTATGACAGTATACCCACTATTAATTCTAATTTTTAAGCTAAACATAGTGGTACATGCTTATAGTTTGAACATTAAGGAAGTGGAGTCAGGATGTTTATTTTAGTTCAGCCTGGGCAACATGTCTTAAATAATAATAAAAATAATGAAAATAATCATAATCCCAATTTTTACTTTGGTGCTATCTGGAGTGCACAATGAATGCTATCTGCCAAGAATAAGCTGGACAGGTCAGTAAATTCAGATCTTAAGCTGGGCATGGTAGTACATGAATAAGCCCAACACTCAAGAAGCTTAATATGGAGACTATGAGCTCAAAGCCAGCTTGGGCTTCATACCAACTTCCAGGCCAACTTGGGCAACACAGCAAGACCCTGTCTCAAAAATAAACAAATAATTAAAATTTCAGATCTTGTCACTTTAGGTGCAAATTTATATCACCCAGCTGTCACCTCTTTCCCAAACTCAAATATCAACATTAATGGTTTAGGATTCTTCAACACCAATCAATACAGCAGGATTCCCATAGATTCCATGATTCATTCATAAACCCATCCCTTTACTCATTCCTTGACTGCATCCAGTCTTGGCATTCAACCATGAATTGGTTGACACAATTCATTATCACTACTAGTGTTTCTGTCTTAGGTAAAGATGCCTGCCTGCCTAATTCTTCTACAACTTTTACTTTTTTGTTTTTGTTGTTTTGTTTTGTTTTCTGCTTTCTCTCTCTCTTAATGGCTCTCAATTTTTAATCTGTCTCAGTATACACAGGGCATATGATGCATTTCCAAACTAGTAACACAGAGACTTAAGCAAATAATGAAGAGGAAAAGGTCTGGGAGATAGATATGGTTATGTCCTTAACACTATCACCAACGTTCTTTCTCCACCCGTATTCTTAACATCAGGAAACACAATATACCTATATTTTGAACATTGTTTCTTCAATCATAAAATGGTCAAATTTATTTCTAAAAATGACTTTACTGCTTCATAGTATTTACATGGTTCTGAATGTAATTTTTTAAATATTTTATTTTCACTTATTTATTTGAGAGAGATGCAGAAATAGGCAGAGAGAGAATGGGTGTGCTGGTGCCTCCAGCCACTGCAAACCAACTCCAGATGCATGCGCCCCCTTGTGCACCTGGCTTACGTGGGTCCTGGGAAGTTGAACCTGGGTCCTTTGGCTTTGCAGGCCACACCTTAACTGCTAAGCCATCTCTCCAGCCCCTGAATATAATTTTTAAAAAATTGTTATGTAGCAAATGTATTGCCACAGAGCAAAAATCTATGTAATAATCCAACCTTTCTTTGCCTCTAGCTTGTGCCTACTGTTATTCCTCTCCTTGCTTGAATCTGGTTTGAACATGGCAACTAGTAACCAAACTTGTTAGAAATGTAAAGTTTTTAAAAAATGACCAGATGTCTGTGCAGCTCGATCACAAGAACAACCCACATTGGCTTGACTTCCACCATTAAATGTGGTTCTGAAAGTGGAGGGTCAATGATGATTTCAGAACTGCTAAGAGTGACTCCTAACACAGACTTTGTCGATTATTCAAATAATGCCTGAATAACAACAAAACTGTTACAAAAATTTTTGTACCAGAAAACATAATGCTATTAATTTATGAGAAAAAAACTTTAAAATAATGTAAAGTAAGTACTAGAAGAAATATGTCTATAATATACATAAGAGACATAATTCTAACTCCATTAAATAAAAACTAAAGATGTGCATAATAAATAAGCTACTTTTTCCAAGGCTAAATGTAATGTAGGTGTCTTTTTAACAATGCAAAAGTATGCAGGCATCCTAACACTTTTGCTGTGGGTGCTTATCAGAATTTCATCTCAAATATCTACTGATTATGTGAGTTTTCACCATACTGACTAACTGTTCAGGAAACAAAGATTTTTACATCATGTATGTTATTTTTAAATAAAGATGAGATTATACAGAATGAAAATCTTCCTAATTATCACCTGGCAATTCTATTTTTAAAAGAATTTTAGGTATTAATTTCCAAGATACAATTTAGTTCAAGTAATGCTATGCACCTGCAATCCTCACATTCAGGAGGCTGAGGCAGGAGGATTACAGTGTGTCTGAGGGCAGGCTGGGATACAATAGTAAATTCGAGATTAACCAGGAGTACATAGCAGTGAGATCTCTTCCCACCTCGCCCTCTCTCCCTCCCCCTCTCTCTGTATATGCTATTTGCATTTTAATTAAATGTATTAAATATAATGATTGAATTAATTTCCTGTACTACCAAGAAATCAAATCTGTTTATTTTGGTGATGCAGAGTATCCAATCCAGGGCTCCACTACTGAGGAAAAGCCTAAGCTGTTTTTCACAAAGACTAGCTTCTGAGAAATAAAGAAAATTTCAGAAATGGTCCTGACCACAGAAACAAAATTTCATATAAGAACCTCACAATTAAGGAGAAGTTCAAATATATGCAACATTGTCAAATATTCAAATATGAACTGTAAGTTAGGCTGACATAAAGCTACATAAATAAAAATCTTTAATCTACCTGCCATTTTCACAGAACTGATGCACTTATGTTATTTATTTACTATGTTTTGCACCCAAATCATTTATAAAAAGTAAAAAGAAATGACTGGGCTGGAGAGATTGCTCAGTGGTTAAGGCAGTTGATTTGAAAAGCCTGATGGCTTGAGTTTGATTCCCCAGCACCTACATAAGGTCAGATGCACAAAGTGGCACATGCACGTGGAATTTGCAGGAACAAGAGGCCCTGGTATGCCCATGTTCATTCTCATTGATATTCTCTTGTGCACTCTCTCTCTGCTTACAAATAAATAAAAATATTTTTTAAAATGACCTTAACGCCAGGTGTGGTGGCATACACCTTTAATCTCAGCACTTAGGAGGCAGAGGTAGGAGGATCACCGTGAGTTCAAGAGGCCACCCTGAGACTACATAGTGAATTCCAGGTCAGCCTGGACTACAGTGAGACCCCTACCTTGAAAAACCAAAAAAAAAAAAAAAAAGACTTTATGGATAAAACCATAGTAAGTAATTCAAATTACTTCAGCATTATTAAGGGAAATAAGCTTTCAAAAAGTAGTGTTGTGACTGTCAGTGTACCAAGCAGAGTTTAGGGTTGGGATGAGAGGGGAAGATAAAAAAGGGCAGATAAATGTGAGTTAGACCTTAAGTGATTACAAGGATTTCTTAAGGGAATAAAAAGTCAAGTGAAATATATATACTTAGCTGAAAATGAATATGACACCATGCCTATAATTCCAGCACTTGGGAGTCTAAACTAGGAGGATCATGAATTTGAGAGGCCAGGAGACAGTCTTAGGAGAGGGGCCAGGGATAAAGAAGCAGGAGGAGGTAAAGCTATGGAAACAAACTTTCAAGGAGAAAACAAGGGCAGCTGAACATTTTTCTGAGTGCATAAAAACACAAGAATGGAAGAGAACTCTGCTTTCCATGGTTATTATTTCTCTACCAGGAACAGAGACAAGTTTTACATTATGGATGAATTTTTAAAAATATTTTATTTAATCTATTTGAGGGGGAGAAAGAAAAAGAAAATGGGTCAGCCTCTAGCCACTGCAAACCAACTCCAGATGCATGTGCCACCTTGTGAATCTGTCTTTACACAGGAACTGGGGAACTGAACCCAGATCCTTAGGCTTTGCAGTCAAGTGCTTTAACTGCTGAGCCATCTCTCCAGTCCCCACTATGGATGATGTTTAATCTCCATTGTATATTCAAAGATCTTCCTCAATTTGGTTACCCTCTCTCCCTAAATCATGGTCAAATCCTTACTGCACCATGCCCTTAAGCCTGCTAAAAGACTAATACAACATAAATAAGGGAGGGTGGTGCTTGCCTGTAGTCTCACCACACAGGAGGACTGCTGCAAATTAAAGGCCAACCTGGGCTACATAGTTGAGTTCTAGGCCAGCCTAGGCCACAATGGAAGACCCAGTTAAATCCAAAGCAACCTGGTTTTTCCCACCACCACCTCTCAAATGGTATTTAAGACTTGTCTCCTGCCAAACGCTGTAGACTTTCTCTGTCAGACTTCTGAAGCTGCACTGGATACTGTTGAGCATTTCCTCTCATTGAAAAACCATTTTCTCAGCAACTTCTCTCTGTGTCCTTCTCAATGTCTGGCCCCATCCTTTTACCCATCGCCTTTCCTCATACTGCATTTTCTTTTTCTTTTCACGGTTATCACACCAGACCAATAGCTTTAAATGCCAACTAATGATCGGTCATGAGTGATAGCTCCAGTTTATTTCCAGATCAGAACTGCCCTCTGAGTTTGAGCACTGTATTGAAATTTGATGTCAGTACTATTCTAATCCTTACCCAAGGAGAAAAAGAAATAATCAATGTGCTACAAGTAGTAACTTTCTTTTCCAAATGAAGAGGAATAGTTTCTCTCCTTCTGATTGAATCTTTTATTCCTGAAGGTTTCAGCCAACATTTAACTGTCAAAATATATTTAACTATAAAAGAGCAAAATTAAAATTCTTCATAATGCTTTAGGATGTAAATATATATTTCAGATTTTTCTTGAACATATATATCTTAGAAACAAAAATTTTATTTACAATATCCACATACTGTCTTTTGATTTACCAATTTATCTTTCAGCTATCAAAGGTCATATTTCAATTATGATTGCTCTGAGAGGAAGCACTATTACTCACTGACTTCATGGTTGTTTTCAGTGAAAAAGAAATCTTCAACTACTGGGCTGCAGACTCTTCTCTAATACTAAGATGTTTTTTATTTTAGAGACAGCCTACAACAAACTCAGAATTCTTTTTTTTAAATAATGAAAGGAAATTGAGCATTGGAGTAAATATTGACCCAACTTTTTTCTTCTTAGATATAATTTAAAACCTTAACACAGCTTTAACTAGCTCTGTAACAGAATGTAGGCCAACTTTACTGTATATCTCTATCAATGTACAAATGTACAAATAACTGTACAAATTGATCCTGCTTCTAGTTAAACGGTAAAGGAGTGATTTCAGGTATAAGAGCCAAAGATAATAAACTACACACTTTCAAAAAAATGGAAGGTATGGGCTGTCGTATTCATGTTTTAAAGAATAACTGAGCAAAGCAGTACCAATATTTTCCTTTAGATCTCTGTAGGCTGCCACAATATTGTGTCTAGGGAGAGTAAGTCTGTCCAAATACTGACAGTCTTTAAGCAAGGAAATGTCTAATCCCTAATGTATTGACTATATCAAAAGATCCAAAGCAGGGCTGGAGGGATGGCTTAGCAGTTAAGGTGTTTGCCTGGAAAGCTAAAGGACCCAGGTTCAATTCCCCAGGACCCATGTTAGCCAGACGCACAAGGGGGAACACACATCTGGAGTTCGTTAGCAGTGGCTAGAGGCCGTGGCGTGCCCATTCTCTCCCTCCCTCTCTCTCCCTCTCCCTCTTTCTCTGTCAAATAAATAAATTAAATATTTATTAAAAAAAAAGATCCAAAGCAACTTCTGATGCTCTTCTACTATTTGAAGATTCTGCATACACTAGAACTCTTATCTTTTCATTCATTAAACAAATAATTAACCCATTTTATCAAGCATCACACTAGACAATTTCTAGCCCTCTAAACGTTGCTACTTTTTCAGTAGCAGCTAGAAAGGCAAGTCTTCTACCATAAACTGGGGCCATCCCCATTAACAATGCAACCTCTATTCAATGCTTCTCCCTGACAAAGGAAGGCTGGTGTCTTTTCCACAACACCATGCTTCACTTTGGAAGGTACAGTCCTTCTGAGGACTGATTTCCTCCTCTAAAACTGGAGAAATTCTCTGTCCACCAATATCACTCCCTTGGGAGTAGAGGCTCTCTCAATAAAGATCAGTTTGTGGTAAGGCAGCCATCTACAGAAGTTGAGGCTTCTAGATCTTGGCTATTAAACTGATATACCATGATTATAAGACCACAGTTTAAAAGTCAGTGTCACATTTGAGAATATGAGTTATTTATAGCTATGAATTTCAAAAGAAATGTTTAAAATCAGAACAATTAGTGGGAAAGTTGTTCTTACGTGGCTTGACTTTCCTGGCCTCTCTTCAGAAAGTTATTCCACCAGCCAGCACTTGAGAGCTAGGGTACCAGCTTTCCTGGGACTGCACTGGCCCAGCCAATTCTGCTCCTGCTGTACATGACAGTATGGGAGGAGTAAAGGCAGGGCCTGAACACTCCTAATCCCTCTTATAAACAGAAATCTCCTTCATTAGTATCTCAGCTGAAACACACACAACAGCAAATCACTAATCCTTTCCTGGGGTTAAGCTTTAAATTCTATCACAAATTAAAACAACTGCACTAAATAAAAATTAAGATGGAAAAGCCAAAGTTTTGTGAAACAAGCTGCCTCCCTACTTGATTCTGGGACAGCCAACACCCCTTAGTACTGTTGAGAACTATACAAGTACTTGGAAAACACAACGATGACGGGTAAGCCCCTCCCCCATCGCTCAGACTCAAGAAGTTCAATTCTGGGGCTGGAGAGATGGCTTAGTGAGAAGCCTAAGAACCCAGGTTCGGCTCCCCAGAACCCTTGTAGGCCAGATGCACAAGATGGCGTATGCATCTATAGTTCAATCACAGTGGTCAATTCTTTTTCTCTCATAAATAAAATAATTTTTAAAAAGTTCAATTCTGAATAAAAGCTGCTTTCTAGGTTGGGGAATAACTTGGCTTTTCAAATTTGGGACAAGGGATCCTGGCAGAGAACCCAATCCAAATCAATTATTTTTATTGTGATACAATCAGATTCTTCTATGCTAAGTAACACAGCAAAATGCAGTGTTATTTTCTTGTGTGCTTATACTTTCAAGAAATAAGACATTTTTACCAAATACAGTAAACATAATCTAGGTGGTTACACATGGAAATCAGAATTCCTCGCATGTGAGAACCCTACAATCTAGCTGGCTTACCTAATAGCCACTAAGTACTGAACCTACTATGTTTCAGGCATCCCAGTAATGAATTGGCACATCCTTGAGAGAGAGATGACACAATCTCACTTCACACATATAGAAATAATATTCTGAGAGGTTACATTACATTAAAATCATGAAGCTATGTGGCAAACCAGTTACTCTTCCACAAATTCTAGTAAGCCAAGCCAAGGTATTAACTTTGGGCAAAGTGACAAAACACAGCCAAGCTACCCAACCCAGGAAAATGTCTTGCTCAAATTTCCTAATTCCCCAGCTTTCTGCTCCTCACCTGATTCCTTCATCTTCCCCTCATGGTCACCCACAAAGTCTTCATACAGAAGATAACAGGTCTACACTGCAAAGCACCATGGGAGGTTATTTTCAACTTTACTCCCAGGATATAAAATTTATGAAATCTTCTGCCCTACACAATGGTCACAAACAGCTGCATCAGGCAAGAATTGTTATTGTAACCAGGCATAAATCCAGCTGGGTGGGCACAAAATGCTTAGTATGAAAGTTAGGTGAATTATCTAACTTTTGAAGTTTTATTTGAAGGTTATGATACAGGGAGTAGATCAAGGTTTAGCAGTTAAGGCGCTTGCCTGCTAAGCCTAAGGACACAGGTTCAATTCACCATTACGCACATAAGCCAGATGTACAAGGTAGCACATGCATCTGGAGTTTGCAGTTTCTACAGGCTCTGGCATGCCTATGCCCATTGTCTCTCTCTGTGTTAAACCAATAAAAATACATCTAAAAAAAAGCTTAAAAGTTGACCTGGATATAGTGACTCATGCAAACCCAGCACTCAAGAGGCTGAGGTAGGAGGTGTATAAGTTTGAGGCCAGCTTGATCTATGTTACAAATTCAAGGCTGGCTTGGTTATATAGTGAAGTCATCTTTTTTTTTTTTTTTTGGTTTGTTTTTCGAGGTAGTGTCTCACTCTATCTAGCCCAGGCTGACCTAGAATTCACTATGGAGTCTCAGGGTGACCTCGAACTCACGGCAATCCTCCTACCTCTGCCTCCCAAGTGCTGGGATTAAAAGCGTGCGCCACCACGCCTGGCTTTTTTTTTTTTAAATAGTATAGTAAGGGCTGGGAAGATGGTTCAGCAGTTAAAGGTGCTTGCTTGCAAAGCCTGCTGGACTGGGTTTGATTCTCCACTGCCCATGTAAGGCCGCCAGTTGTACAGAGTGACACATACATCTGGAGTTTGTTTGCAGTGGCTGGAGGCCATGGTGTGCTCTCCCCTCACAAATAATAAACATATTTTTGATCTATTTTTATTAGATAAAGACATATTTAATATGTAAGCAACACATGTTGGTACCATCCTTTCTCTCCTCCCTGCCCCTTTTCTGAAGAGGCCTTCCTCGTTGGGGGTGCAGGTCAACCCCATGGGGATTTGGGTGGCGCATTATGGGGGACAGGCAATGTCTCTGTGCAAAATATCCCAACTTGTGGCTCTAACAATCTTTCTACTCCCTCTTCTGCAAAATTCCCTGAGCCATGTTGGGTGCATTTCAAGTCTACTTCAGTGATGGGCACTTAGGAGCCTCTGGTTCTCTGCTTTGGTAGGTGTTGAGTATCCTTAGTGTGTGTCTCTTGTGCTAATATAAGGTTCACTAAGAATGCAGCACTCTTGCTCATTTCCCCAATTCCTCTGTGGTTTCAGCTGGGGCCGAGGTGGGGTGCGCTGGGTCGTTTTTCTCCTCAGTTCCCACTCCCATCGGAAAAAGAGAAGCAGATTCTCTCTGTGGTGCCCACCCACACACAGTCCATACAGGGAACCCAGACCTGGGTGCTCTAATAAACATATTTTAAAAAACTAGAGAATTGGGCTGGAAGGATGGCTTAGCAGTTAAGGTGTTTGCCTGCAAAGCCAAAGGACCTCGGTTAGATTCCCCAGAAGCCACGTTAGCCAGATGCAGACAGAAGCGCATGCGTCTGGGGTTCGTTTGCAGTGGCTGGAGGCCCTGGCGCGCCCATTCTCTCTCTCTCTCTCTGTCTCCCCCTCTTTCTCTGACAAATAAACAAATATTTAAAAAAGAGAGAGTAGATCAAGTAGGACAATCATTCAGTTTCTAAGTTATCTATAATATTTTTCTCAATTTAAAAGCCCCACTAGTTGCTCAAGCTAGCTTCTCCTTTTAAGAAAGACTCCAGTTCACCCTAGGTTTGTTTCTTCTCTTACATACATTCACACTGCTAGCTCTAGACACCTGGACCCGGCCATATATCCGGATGTGCCTTTTCAAGACGGTGGGAAAAGTAAAACAATCCACACAGGACTCTGCATTTGTCGTCAATGTTTTGAGTGAACAGTAAGATCTGACATGAATAAAGACAAACATGAACAGAAATGAAGTTCTCACATTTTCCCAACCACTTACCACTTTCCTATTCCTGTCAGTATTCTTTACAACTCTTCCCCCACTTTAAATTCCTGTATTTGAAATTAGAAAATCAGCGAGAATTCACATAAAAGCATTTATAATTTTACTGTTTTGCTAAAATGCTGGTTTTAAACTAGTTTTTCCTGAAGGATTTTTTGCTTTTTACTAACTGCAATGCACCTTGAAAGGACCTTCCTTCCCATGCTTTTAACCTTAATACAAGCTAGTGCTGCTGCCTGACTAACCCAACACAAACCTTCTTATTAACTGCTTTCAGTTCCTTCATGGCACATAGCATACTCTTTAATTATATTTTTATTTACAGTACTCAGGATTTTATAAGCTACACACTTACCTCCACTCTTCCAAGAAGTTAAAATGGAAGGTGTGAAACAGAATAACCCTTCCCTGTCATATTTATCAAAAATACATTAAAATGAACATTGAACTTTTACAGACAATTTGTTTTCTAAATAGTGCTAAGAATCGGGCTGGAGAGATGGCTTAGTAGTTAAGGCACTTGCCTGCAAAGCCTAAAGACCCAGTTTTAATATCCCAGTACCCATGGTTAAGCCAGCTGTATATGGTGGCAATGTATCTGGGTTTGTTTACAGTGGCTAGAGGCCCTGGCATGCCCATATTCATTCACTCATATTCTCTCTCTAATAAATAAATAAAAATTTAAAAATTAATAATGTCCTGAAGTAATGCAGAATTAAACATTAGCTTCCAAGTGAGATTTAGGCTCAAATCCCAGCTCTGCTACTCATTAGCTATGTAATTTAACTCCTAAAACCCTCAGTTTCCACATCTGTGAAACTGAGATATTACCTACCACATGTTGTTTGAGATGATAAAGTGAGAACATACGATTATATAGAGCAAAAATCAAAAACAACAACAACAAAAAAACCATGCACTGCTAATGGGAATATGAGAAAATAAATAATTTTGAGGAAAAAAAACTGGGCATTATTTTCAAGTTGGAAAAACAAGGTGGGTGATGCATGCCTATAATCCCAGCACTAAGGAGGATATGGGAAGACGATCTAGAGTTCCAGGCCAGCCTGGGCTTCCCTGCAAATTTCAAGCCAGCGAAGACCTAGTAGCAAAATTTTGTCTCAACAAAGAAGTAAAAATGACACATAAACTTTAGCCCACCAGTTCTACTCCTAAGCATATAGCCATAAAAATACTTTTAAAAAATGCACATGTGTATGTGTACAGCAGAAGGCAAGCATATGTACGTGTGCACAGTCAGAAAACAACTTTGGGCATCATCATCTGTAATAGCATCCACTTTATTTGAGACACATTGGCCAAGATCTCGCCAATTAGGCTCGACTAGCTTGCCAGAAAGCTCCAAGAATCCTCCTGTCTCTCTCTACTGGGATTAAAGGTGCACGTGCTTAACATCATACCCAGTATGTTTAAATGGGTACTAGAGATCAAACCTAAGTTCTCACACTTGTAAGGCAGACACTTTATGGACATAGCTATTTTTCCAGCTGAGATACACAATACTTGTAGGAAGCAAAACACTTGCATCAGTACTTTTTAAAACTTGTCCAAAACTAGGAACAATCTAAACTCCCATAACTGTAAAATAAGAAAACACATTGTAAGTTTATACTTACACAATGGAAAATAAATAGCAATAAAAATGAATTATAAATATAGCATAAATGAATATCATGTACTAAGTACATGACAAACAACTAAGTGATCTCATCTATATTGTGAGTTTAAAACTAGACGGTGAATAAATAAAAATAAATAATCCAAAACATCATTTATCTAAGCTCTATAACATAGCATGTTATAATTCAAGATTGGCAGAGTTTAAAAACTACCTCTCTAAGGGGAAAAAGGAGAGAAAAGGCTGGGATGGTGGCACAAGCTTATAATCAGGAGGCTGAGACAGGAGAATCCAGAATGAGGCCAGCCTGGTCTACACAGGGAGGTCCTGTTTCAAAAAAGTAGAAACAACAATACCTCTGTAAGAATAAGACAAAACCACCGACCTTCACAAACAATGAAGTCAGTCACCATTCTGCAGTAATAAAAGGACCTGCTGCTCACACCAGCTGCTGGCCCCAGGGTGCGGTACAAAAATATACCTCTACAAACTGACCGCACTGCCAGAAATACCTTCAAACTTTTATGGCCCTAAAAATTTACTTAAGAAATGAGAAATTTTTTCCCCATTTTGCTTAGTGGCAAATAACATGCACTTTACAGCAGGCCCACCTATGTTCATCCTAGATTGCATGTTTGAACATCGAAGCAAAACTTCTTGGTCAAGGAATATTGGATTATATTGGGTAATAGTTGTTGATGGTGAACAGAGTGGAAAGCTTAATTTCAGAATGTTGTTAATAGACAACAATGTGATATTTTGTTTGCAAACAGTTTATTATTGAGTTTATTTTTCTTGAGATAGGGTCTTACTACGAAAGTCCAGGCTGACATGGACCTCAATTATCCTGTCTCAGCTTCCCAAGTGTTAAGTTATTTTTCATCTAAATAAATAAATAATTATACATCAAAAATGTTAGCAGCTAGAGAGATGGCTGAGGGCTTAAGGTGCTTACTTCCAAGCCTGACAGTTCAGGTTCCAATCCCCAGTGCACACGTAAAGCCAGATAAATGCACAAAGTGGCACATGCATCTGCAGTTCATTTGCAATGGCAAGAGGCCCTGGCAAACCTATTCATATGCGCTCTTTTCTTTCTCTTCCTCCCACCCCCGTTTGCAAATAATAACTTAAAAAATCATTAAAAACATTAAATTTCTACCAAAAAGCTATTTGTATCCTAAACATAAACATTTATCTTATTGATAAAGATATTTAAAAATCAAAATTTCTCATGCCACATATTAGCATCTGCTTAATCCTAAAGTAAGCCAAATGTATTAATAGCATAAAATATATGCATAAAATATAAAAGCACAAATAAAAAATATATGTGCAGATTTAGATATCAAAGTGATTAGCTTATTCTAATAATTGTTCTCAAGTTTTCTTTTTTTTTTTTTTTAATCAAGTACTAGCCAATTATATCATCCCAAAGCTACCAACACTTCCTATCCGTGCTATCGGTGATTGGTGTATTCAGTGTCATGTTCCCCATACAGACTGCACTTTCAAAGCAAAGTATTGTTTTATAGGAATCTAATTTGCTCTGGGTAACAATGCTCTATTAATATCCAGTGGCATTAATGCAAAGCTCCAAACTCAAGTGCCACAGATAAAAGTGGACGTTGTGTCTTTACAATGAACAAGTGAGAACTGCTGAACGAAGGAAAAGAATTCAGTTCTCTCCCTAGCTGGCCACACTCTTTACCAGCCCTTCAAGACTGAGTGACAACAAATGATAATATAACTTATGCATTGCTTCAAATCCCATACAGCTTGCTAATGCCAGCAAACTCAAAGGCTGAAACATTTTAATTCAAGCTCTCCAGAAAATTTATAGCTTTCATTATCAAATAATAATATCTCTGTGTGATTTATATTTCAAATTGCTTAACAATAAGAACCAAAAGTGGGAAAAAGTGGAGAATAATGTGACAAGCAGCATCAATAGTGGGTAAACAGTAGAAAGGCAATGCACATGGAAATCCATGTGATAATAAAAATTACATTTAGTATATACCAGATTCATGATGCAATTGGCATTTCATGTGACTCTCACAACTAATAACGTCTCACTATGAATATCGAGAATATACTTTCAATATGTCTACCTATAGTCGGAGAGACCGTAAGTTCACTATGTTTTAACTGACAGCCTTCCCAAACACACGCATGCACACACGTGTGTTCCCTCCCTCTCTCCCTCTCTCTCTGTAAGCCTTACAAGCTTAAAATAGAGAACAGAAAACAAAGAACTGAGTCCAGATTCAGCAGAGAAACTGGAAAGTAAGTGTGAATTCCTAGAAAATAGAATGATAGCAAGGACAGGTCTACAAATCTCAGCTGCCCCCTCAAATACATAAATATAGGAAAGACGCCCACCCCAGGCCAAAATAGAGCAGCAGCTGGAACAAACAGATACAGCACAGAGGGGTGTCAGCTAATGCATGAGGGGTAGATAGGGAACAATTTTACAGTTTGAGCTGAGGTAAGTTAAATATTAGGCAAGAGGGCACACACTTGTAATCCCAGCCTGAGCTACAATGGGACTATCTCAAAAAACAAAAGCAACAATGAATCTCAAAATAATATTAAACAAAAAAAAAAAAAAAGAAAGAAAGAAAAAGAACCCTCAAAATGGCTACAATGGGGCTGGGGAGATGGCTCAGTAGGTAAATCTTGACCCACAAGTGTGAGTGGCTGACTTCAGACCCTAGACCCCATATTAAGCTAAACACGCAGTAAGCACCTATAATCCCGGGATGCCTATGACAAGATGGAAGCAGAGACTAAAGATTCCCAGAAGCTCCTGACACAGTCCGACTGGTGAAAGCAGCGGTGACTGAGGTTCTGCTTCAAACAAGGTGGAAGGGGAGGACTGACACATGGGGTTGGCCTTGGACTCCATACTCATGCTGTGTGGCTTGCAAGCATCCACACTCACACACAGAGACACACAGAATCACTATTATCTATTATTTAAACATCCAGTTTCTACCTCCTACCCTCCTCCAAAATTAGACAAACAAATCAATAAGAAAATGTACCTCCAACTCAGGAATAAAAGCAGTCATTGGGAATTAAATTCAAATGGGCCTTCATATTCTATTTAACAGACAAAGACTTCTGGGGCTGGAGAGATGGCTTAGCGGTTAAGGCACTTGCCTACAAAGCCTAAGGACTCAGGTTCTATTCCCCAGTACCAATGTAAGCCAGATGCACAAGGTGGCACATGCATCTGGAGTTTGTTTTCAGTGGCTGGAGGCCCTATCATGCCCATTCTATCTGCCTCTTCTTCCCTTTCTTCCTCTTTCTCTCAAATAAGTATTTTAAAAAGAGACAAAGGTTTTGAAATAACTATAACAAATATGTTCAAAAGTCAAAGGGGCCAGGTGTGGTGGCACACGCCTTTAATCCCAGCACTCAGAAGGCAGAGGTAGGAGGATCACCAAGAGTTTGAGGCCACCCTGAGACTACACACTGAATTCCACGTCAATCTGGGGTAGAGCAAGACCCTACCTCAAAAAACAAACAACAACAAAAAAAAGTCAAAGGTAAGTATGATCAGAGAAATGAAAACTATATTTTAAAGATAGGATTAGAAATTCTAGAATGCAGTATGCTTTTAAGGAAAATCACAGTATTTGAAATGATAAAAGTCACTGAATGAACATGACAGCAGAATGAAATGACAAATAATAAAAGTCACTGAAAAGCACTACAGATGCATGCAAGAAACCAAAAAAAGGGGGGGGGGAGAGAAAGGAGGAGGAGGAGCAGGGCATGGTGTCACACACCTTTAATCCAAGCACTCAGGAGGCAGAAGTAAAAGGATTACCATGAGTTCGAGGCCACCCTGAGACTACATAGTGAATTCCAGGTCAGAGTAGGCTAGAATGAGACCCTACCTCAAAAAAAAAAAAAAAAAAAAAAAAGCAATTTTTAAGAAAAGGACCCACTAAGAAACATATCTGTAGGTACCAACTGCAGAAAAGCAAAAGGGATGAGAAAATCTTTAGTCAGAGAAAAGTAATACACCCTCTACAATTGAGTGACTTCTTACCACAATCAATGGAGGCCAGAAGACACTGGAATAACATACTTAATGCTGTGAGAGACCTCTGTCAACTCAAAAAGTTATATCCAGTGAAACTGTCTTTGAAAAGTAAAATATGGAGCAATTCAAAGAAACAAAAATGTTTTGTGGCTGGCCTCCACTACAAAAAAGTTCTCAAGGAAGGAAAGGCACATTACATGGAAACACATCCTAAAAATTAACTCTTGCCCTTTGTTTTTATAAAGGGGTATGTCTGCTGGAAACAAAAGGAATAGCAATCTATTAATAGGCTTGCCATTTTTATGACAATGGCAAAGATGCTTAAAAGAAAATAAAGCATTGTTTTAAGATTCCTGTATTTTATTTAATAAGTCCAATGTTCTCCTGGTAGAGAAAGTACCACTTGCAAGGTGTGGTGGCACACGCCTGAGCTCTCAGCGCTGGGAATGGTGAGCCTAAGCTACACAGGAAGACTTTCTCAAAAACAAGTACAACCTAAGACTGTTTTCCCATGATTAAGCTCTAGTTAGCAAGCCAGGAGCTGCAAGTTTTACACATGCTGGCCCCACTGCAGAACTAATTCGGAGAACCAAAACCCAGCTGAATCTACATCCTAACCCTGTTCTTCCCAGTCTTCTGGTGGTTGTGGTTTCAATGTGAAATGTCTCCTATAAGTTCATGTGTTTGAATACTTGGAACCCAGCTGGTGGCACTGCTTGGGAAGGTTGTGGAATCTTTTTAAGAGGTAGAATCTTGCTGGAAGATGTGTTTCACTGGGGGTAGGCTTGAAGTTTTACAGCACAGCCCACACTTCCTAAGTGTGGATATACTGTGACCAGCCAGCCTACTGCCACCATGTCTTCCTCACCATGATGGACTGTATCCACTGGAACTGTAAGCTGAAGTAAACCCTTTCCTTCCCAATGCTGCTTTGCAGTTGGGCATTCAGTCACAAGAACAAGTAAAGTAACTGATACACTGGTCATCCCTATCTCTATGAAAAGCAACTCCATTCAAAACAGAAAAGTTAAAGAAGCTTCTCTTTTCAGAGGGCAGGTGACCACTGGGATAACCTGAAAGGCACCACAGTGCTGAGAAGTGTCAAGAGTAGTATTCCGCACTTAAATCTCTCTATCACACCTTCCAAGGCTGAGGATCGATTGTGTAAGAGGTGGTGGAAAGAATGTAAGAGCCAAAGGAAAGGTAAGACTGCTCACATGCAGTTGTTCAAAAAGAAATAGGCCTCAATTTCCATGATCTCATAGGGTCTAGCACTGCCTTCACAAGACCCTCACAGGATGGAAAAATGATGACCTCAAAATAAAAGACTAATGGAGAGAGTGGGTATGATGGACAGTGCATTTGTAAAGAGGAACGTGGGGGGGGGGAGGAATTATCATGGTTTATTATCTGTAATTATGGAAGGTGTCAATAAAAAAAGTTTAAGAGAGAGAGAAAGAAACCATAGCATCATTCTTTCCACACATTTCTCATCCAAACCATCAGAAAATCTCAGCAATTCTACCTTTGAAATACTTTAGTATCTGAGCACCTCTCTTCTATCAACCACACCTTAAAAAATGACCCTCTGGATTAGCATTGAGGATATACAGAGAACTCAAAAAAAAAAAATTAACAATAACAAATCAAACAACCTAATAAAAAAAAATGGTCTAAGCAACTGGAATAGATATCTCAAAAGAAGAAATACAAATGGCCAATATTTTTTTTTAATGTTCAACATCTTTGGCTATCAGAAAAATACAAATTAATACTACTTTGAGGGCTGAAGAAATGGCTCAGCAGTTAAAGGGATTGCTTGCAAAGCCTAATGACTTGGGTTCGATTCCCCAGTACCCATGTAAAAGTCAAATGCACAGTGGCGCATACATCTGAAGTTCATCTGCAGCAGCTAGACGCCCTAGCATTCATTCTCTTTCTCTCCCTTTGCTTGCAAATAAATAAATTTAAAAATGTTTTAAAGCTACTGAGAATCCATTTCACTTTGGTCAGAAAGGGTATCACAAGAAATCAAATAACAAATGATGGTAAGGGCATGGGAAAAGAGGAACCCTTATTTACTGCTTTTGGAAGTGGACACTGGAAGTAAGTGTGGAAGTTTCTTAAAAAGCTAAAAATAAACCTAACATAGGATTTAGGTATGTCACTCCAGGGCATATACCCTAAGAACTCTATTATTTACTTTAGAGGTACTTGCTCATCCAGATTTATTGCTGCTCTGCTCAAATAGGTAGGAAAAGGAATCAGCCTAGATGCCCACTGTAGCAGACAGCTTCAGGTTGCTGGGATGAATTTCCAAACCAGGCAGTTATGGAAGGAAGGGAATTTAATTGAATCTTACAGATGCAGGGGAAGTTCCAAAATGGCAGAAGAAGCTGGGCCCCCTTCCACAGGCCCATACGTAGAGATAAGACACCACCAAAAGCAAGCAAGCTCTGTTCAGGAGCTCCAGGCAAAGCTCAAGCAGTCTGCATATCTTTAGACTTCAATTCCAGATCCATCCCCTTACCCCAGTAACCTAGGGATGGACGCTAGGATCCGCCTACAATGGCACCTCCTCCATCCTACCAGCTTGAAATCTAAAGCTTTACTAAAACTGAATCTATTGGTGGACATTCATTGAAACCATCACATCCACCGACTGATGAATGGATAAAGAAGATGTGGTATATATGTGCAATGGGGTTTTATTCATCTGTAAAGAAAAATGAAATTCACATGTAGATAGATGGATTTGGAAAAGATTATGAAGTAACCCAGGGCCAGAAGGACAAGTGCCACATGTTCTCTAATATGCACATCCTAGCTTTGAATATTTAATTTATGTATAAGTTGAAGTAAAAGTCAATAGAGGCCAGGAAACTAGAAAGTGGCCATGACAGAGGTAAAAAGGAGGTCTTCTCCCTCTCCACTGTTTCAAATAAAAATAAATTTAAGAAAATTTAAAGGAGGCTGGAGAGATGGTTTAGTGGTTAAGGTACTTGCCTGTGAAGCCTAAGGACCCAGGCTTGATTCTCCAGGTCCAAAGTAAGCCATATGCACAAGGTGGCACATGTGTCTGAAGTTCATTTGCAGTGGCTACAGGCTCTGGCATGCCCATTCTCTCTCTCTCTCCCCCTGTCTGTCTCAAATAAAAATAAATTAAATTTTAATTTTAAAAAAGTCTTTATGCAAAGAATAGCAGTAGATATGTAAGTAAGGGGGTGAAACACTGGGGTAAAAAGGTTCAAGAGAGGTCGGAGGAAGAGGAAAGGAGGAGAGGATGGAGGGGAGGGCTAACCAAAACTAAAGATGTTATGAGAAAGGCATTATGTAAACCTATGGTTTTACGAGCCAATTAAATGTACTTTTTAAAGAGAGAGAGAATTTGGGTAGAAGCATCCTGCAGAGGTGTATAATTCTGTGCCCAAAAGCCATAGGTTATTACAAGAAAATTCCACAGTAGGGGATGGGATCTCTCTCAGTGACTTATTCGTTAGGGAGGCTCCTGAGCCACCCAAAACAATACAGGTTATTGGCAAGGGTTTTAGTTGCCCACCAAAATTAGATGTCAAGATGCTATTGCTGAAAACATCACACACTTCTGCTGCAGGACAGTGGAAGACCAAACTAGAACCTAGTTGTCATAGTACTGTTAGATGCTCTACAGGCTACTGAGCATGAAAAAACAGTCTTAACCAGCAGTAACCTCTGCAAGCTACACAAAACTAACCAGGCCAGGCATGATGTGCCCACTGGTATAATTATGGGGATAACCAACTGCTCTGATTGGATTTGAGACCTGCTTCACAGAAGGGAATCCATGTCTGCACTGAACACCTAGTCAAAGGTATATAGTTAGGAAGGTCATTGGCCCTAAGGTGAAAACTACTACTATTTTGAATAAATGATATGTTGTGCCTATCGGATTTCCCTTTAAATATTTGGTCACCTTTGGTCATAAGTTTTTTTTCAGATGGTGATAACTACTAGGGAGACTCAAAACTCATCAAAAGGCTGAGAATAAGTGACTGTTGAGTGCTCAGCACCACATGAGACAGACATATCTATCACTGCCTACATGGCTCAGGGAACATTGTAGAAGAGGGAGCAGAAAGAACGTAAGAGTCAGAGGATGGGGAGGAATGTTTTGGAACACTACCTTCTGAACATGAAGTGGGCATTGCATTCATTAACTTCAGAGCAGTTGTTGCCTTCAAAAGAACTATAAAGCATTGGGCCAATCAACTTTCTGTCACATACGATAGAGGATTAAAAAATGACAATAAAAAAGATAATCCAAAAAGATGAGGTAGGACTAGCTAGAAATAAAAAGGTTTCAGTGGGAGGATAGAGGAGAGAGGACAAAGAAGAATATGGGAGAAAATTATGGTGAAATGCATTATATATGTACATGTATGAAAACTGTCAATAAAAAAGTTAAAAGCATCTTCAGCTTCTAACTGGCTTTCGCTCTTGCCCACTTAGTCTGCAATCGATGTGGCAATCAGTGATATTCAAATCTCATCCAATCTGTGCTCAAAACCTCCCAATGCTTTCTCCATGTTGCTCAGAGCAAAACCCTACATCTTTATCCTGATCTGTCACTACCCTCACTGACCTCTCCACCTTCTGTCACTCTTTTTTATTTACTTATTTATTTATTTGACAGAGAAAGAGGGAGAGAGAGAATGGGTGCACCAGGACCTCCAGCCACTGCAAATGAACTCCAGACGCATGTGCCCCCTTGTGCATCTGGCTAACGTGGGTCCTGGGGAATCTACCCTGGGTCCTTTGGCTTTGCAGGAAAACACCTTAACCACTGAGCCATCCCTCCAGCCCTGTCACTCTTTCTTATCACATCAGTCTTTACTGAAGCTGGTCTACACCAAGCATACACTAAACATGGTTATAATTTCAGTGTCTTGGGTATCTGTTTTTTCTAGAGCTTTGTTCTTGAGACTTGCCTGGGTGAGCTCTCACTTCCTGCCAGTGTTTGCTCCAATACCATAAACCCCCATCCCAACTACTCTAATACAGCCCCTAGCCACTATTTCTTCATCCTGCTGTAGTTTCTTCACAGTACTGCATCTGACCTATTTGTTTATTATTGTCTCCTACAACTAGAATGAAAGCCCTGTGACAATGTTTTGTTCACTGCTACACCCCCACACTTAGAACAGTGCTGTTGTTGATGCTGATGCTAAGAATTTGATAAAGTCACATTCATCTCACTCAGAAGGAACCAACTTGATTAGTATTATTGACTTCTGAAACACATACATAAAAAATACAACTTAAAATCATTGCCAGCAAACATACTTGCATCTAAGAACCAGGGAATTCAACTTTGGTCAAGTTCTATTTTCAAAGGACTGTGGGTATGAACATAAATATACAGAGAAGACACCAATTATGATTAATAATGTACAGAGTTTTTTTGCCACATTTTACATTCCCAAACTTATCCTTCTTTTTACTCAGGCAGTCAGTTGCTATCTAATACTTGGGGAATGAAAAAAGTAAATGAAAGCTAGACAAGGGCCAGTGGCATGGTAGACCACCCTAGCAAAATTGAAATAGGACAAATTTGGCTTTTCCACATGTAAGTATGTTTATCAGAATTCTACCTTTACTCAGTTCTGGAAACTTCTCCCAGACAGCACCCAAGATGTGACCCCACTCCTGTTCATCCAGGGTCACTTTCCAGGAATCAAGCTCTAATCCTGAAATATCAGTAGGATATGGAACCACTTGTGTAGGAGGAAACACTAGCCACTCAGAGAAGCGGCTCAGTATTACAGAAGACACTACAATTGCTTAGTGTCTTAATCAAAGTCCCTGTTAAGTGACTGAAATTGCCAGTCTTCATACATTCAATGAATAAACCCCGATTAAGCGCATATCTCTGTATAGAAATTAAAATGAGATACAAGCTTAGACTCTTGCGGAGTCAGTCAAATTAATTAATCATTGCATCATCATCACAAGTATTCCTCCTCCTCCTCCTCCTCATCCAGCTTGTAATTCACCACTCAGGAGATGGGTGGTGAGGTGTCGGGATCATCATCACCATCCCTGTAATCTTAGAGCACAACCACAGGAAGAGGAAGCTGTGATTGAAAGAGGGGGGAAAAGACCTAGACAAAGAATGTTCTAGCATTTGTCCAAAATAAACAAGTGTACAGTCTAGGTCTATTGTCACTGAAAGTGGCCATTAAACGTTTTATATTTTCCACAAGACTTATTATTTGTAAAATATGTAAAAAAAATCTCAGGAAATAAATAAAAAACAAAATACAAACAGCAAACTCAGTGCACTGATAGGAAAGAGAGTTGCCCCCTTTAGCCCTTTCTTCCTTTATTAATGAGAAAGGTAAAAACAGGCCATGTACATCAGTAAAGCCTTGGCCTATGGACAACACAAAGACAATGTTACACCCTTTGTGATGGTTTGGATTCAGGTGTCCCCCATATAATTATGTGTTCTGAATGCTAGGTCCCCAGCTGGTGGCAATTTGGGAAATGAAGTCTCCTGGAGGCAGTGTATCGTTGGGGACAGACTTATGGGTAATATGGCCAGCTTCCCCTTACCAATGTTTGGCACACTCTCTAACTGCTATTATCTACTTGATATTGGCCAAGAGCCGATGTGCGCTCTCTGCTCATGCCATCATGGAGTTTCCCCTCAAGCCTGCAAGCGAAAATAAACCCTTTCCTCTCATCAGCTGATTTGGGGGACTTTGTGCCAACAGTGTGAAGCTGACTGTAACACCATTTAAAAGAACAAACTTAGTCGGGCGTGGTGGCGCACGCCTTTAATCCCAGCACTCGGGAGGCAGAGATAGGAGGATCGCCGTGAGTTTGAGGCCACCCTGAGACTCCATAGTGAATTCCAGGTCAGCCTGAGCTAGAGTGAGACCCTACCTCAAAAAAAAAAAAAAAAAAAAAAAAAGAACCAACTTTTGGGTTGGGGAAATGGCTTAGCAGTTAAGACACTTGCCTGCGAAGCCTAAGGACCCAAATTTGATTCCCCAGTACCCATGTAAGCCAGATGCACAAGGTGGTGTATGTGTTCGGAGTTCATGTGCAGTGGCTGGAGCCCTGGTGTGCCCATTCTCTCTTTATCTGCCTCTCCTTCTCTCTCAAATAAATAAAATATTTCTAAAAAAAATAAAGTAAAATAAACTTTTGATAATGTTTTAGGAATGGGGTATAGCACTTTCCCAGTGTGTTACAAATGCCGGGTTCTAACCTCAGTACCAAAATATAATAATGACGTTTTAAGTCCAACAGGAGCTAGTATGGACTGGTCTCTACTCCATATTTGATAAGCCTACTTCCCACCATACATGTTAAAGTTATATACTTTAATATTTACTTCTTTGGTATCCCTCACCTTCTATTTCTTCTTAAAAAAGAAATCACTACTTTGATTTTCTGGCAATAACTTTTTAAAAATAAATTCCTAGCATCAGCCTCTTAAAAGAGTTTCTGCCCTTTCTGAGACACGACATTTATGACAGCCCAAGCTAGGATAAAACTACACACAACTGAATGAGGTCCTCCTGCCTCAGCCTCCCAGGACTGCAGACATGTGCCACCATGCACTGCTTAGTTTCTGCTTCTGTACAACTTTTTTCTCTTTCCTTCCTGGACACTGGTTTCGGGGCTACTACCAGTTTGGCAGCACAATCTCCAACACACCCTTAGGTGTTATCTAGGCCTAATCCTAGACCCTGTTTTCTGTTTCCTCATCTGGGCACTATCCATAACTAAACCACCATCCATATGTATGTAGACTTTTTTTTTTTTTTTTCTGAGGTAGGGTCTCACTCTAGCCCAGGCTGACCTGGAATTTACTATGTCGTCTCAGGGTGGCCTCAAACTCACAGAAATCCTCCTATCTCTGCCTCCCGAGTGCTAGGAGTATATAGCTTTTTTATGCCATCCTCATTGACTTAGGCTGAGATGTCTTACAAGGTAAACAAACATGCCTTTCTCTTCAATACAACCCCCAAACCCAAATCTTCAATCTTTCCTAACTCAGACAACAGAATCACCATAAGTTCAGTTAATCAAATCCAAAACCTGGGAATCAGGTTCCCACAACTAATCCAAATACATCTATCTCTGACCCAGACGGGTGTGATAACTTGAGACTCCCTGCTTCCACTCTCATTACAATTCATTCTCCACTCAGTGAAAACTGGTCAACAAAACAGATCATGTCGTTCTGTCACATAAATCCTTCAATAGCTTCCCGCTATATCTGTAATAAAATGGCGTGTTCTTTGGACATACATGCAATTAAAATTAGGTCCTCGAGCTGTACAGCTGGCTTAGTAGTTAAGACGCTTGCCTGCAAAGCCAAAGGATCCAGGTTCGATTTCCCAGGACTCACATAAGCCAGATGCTCAGGGTAGCACATTCATCTGGAGTTCATTTGCTACAGCTGTCATGCCCATTCTCCTTCTCTCTCTCTCAAATAAATAATAAAAATAAAATACTAAAAAATAAAATTAGGCCCTATTATATCCTCACTATAAAGTTTTCTTTCATAGCACTGAAAAAACAAGTGTTATTTGTCTAACCATTTGGTTACTGTCTGCCTAAGAAGCCGCAGTACACGATCTGCTACTCACAGCATCCATCACCCATCGGCCTACAGTTCCACGGCCATGCAGTCAACATCTAAAACACTCCTTCCCTGGTAAATGCTTCCCAAGTGGAGAACTCATCAGCCTTCTTCCTAGAATGACTACATAAAACAGCCAGAGGCACCAAGGATATATTCAACCCCCCCCCCCAATTGGACTTTTTAAATTGTCAGTGATGAGCAATGGAAGGAAGTGGAGTGGAAGAAAGTACACAGGCCCTTGAGCACCTGTCTTTCACGCCTTTGCTCTTCAGTTACCAAAGCCACCTTAGACCCATCATGGACACTAACGCACTTAAGTCACCAAAGTTGAGTTCATGACAATCAAATACTAGGACTGAACATTAGTTACCGAAATTCCTATTATTATTATTCACCAAGAACTAGAAACATCAGAGAAATTTCTGTCAATCTATACAGGGTGAAACAACTATGCAACATCGTGTAGCTATGTTATCATACCTCCCTTGCCCACGCCCCCCCCCAATACTGATCCAGTCTCATTTAAATGTACTACTTAAGATCATGGCTATTTGCCAAAATTCTAAGTAAAATTACCTTCAATATATGCTTATTAATTAAGCCAATCAACTTCTTCTGATAGCTACAAAGAGACTGAGTGGAGGCTGAGGGTACAACTCCAGGGTAGAGCACTCACCTACCAAGTACTATACAAGATTTAAAAAAACAAAGCTCATGTGAGAGTTGGATTCTTAGGGACTGAAGAATGAAGGAAAACTGTCTTCTGAACAAAAAAAAAAAAGGGAAATTACACTTTTTTAAAAAACCAAAGAATTTCTTACACTACCTGTTGCACAAGCGAAACTCTTGAGTTTGGCATCTCATAAACTACATTTATTGAATATTCTAAGGGAATTTAAATGGAAATCTAGGAGTTTAACCTAGATTTAAGAGCAAAATAAGATCTATTCTAACAATTATTTTCCAAACACTGAACAAAGCCCATGAGGTTTATGGCACTTTTCCCCTAATCTTCATACACACAAATCTTCACTGAAGCTGAGGCTCATAGGTGACTTCTTCAATTGTTGTACAGCTAACAATTCCAGTTTTCTGGTGTTTATATGCTCCAAAATGAACAAAAATGTCAACACCAAAACCACAAATAAAAACACATTTTTAAAAAGCTTATAATCTTAGAGAACTTGAAGCGCTTTATCATGGACAAAATTTAATTCAATATAAAAATCTTCAAGTTCAATATGTACAATACATATTCTGCAACCTAAATTTAGCAATTTGTGGGTTTACTGATAACCTACTTGGGTAGTTTTCTTTCTTTCTTTCTTTCTTTTTTTTTTTTTTTTTTTTTTTTTGAGGGGTGGAAATCTGAAATACATTGGCATAACATTCCCAATGGTAAAAATACTTCAAGAAAATGAACTTTGTTCCCACTTTAGTCTATGAATAAAGAACTGTTTTAGAATTTTGTTTCTGATATGACCAAAAGAAAAAAACTCCCACAATGGAACAGTAGCAGTAGTATGAGAAGCTCAATGATCCATGTTCTCACATGATCAATAAGCTTTAAGAGTCAGGACCTATGCCATTATTTCAAACTCTAAATGTCACTTGACCAAACTTTGGGACAAGTGCAGTCTTGTAGGAAATGATGTATGAGATCAACTGTCACAATCAGAACAAATCACATGGGAGATTTTAACTTTTTCACACCATGATCATTCCAACTTATTTGGCACCAACTCTGAAGTCACAAAATTCCATGAGACACTTGTAAAGGCAGATGTTAAGTAATTCGGACTCATAAAAGTTAAATATTAATCAAGTCTCAAAATCATCAATGTAATCTCCAAATAATGAATTTGAACCCTGAAGAAATGGAAGTCTTCTGCCGCCATTAAAAAACACAATTAGAGCCAGGTGTGGTGGCGCACACCTTTAGTGTCAGCACTCGGGAGGCAGAGGCAGATAGGTAGATCCCCATAAGTTCGAGGGCACCCTGAGTGCATTCCAGGTCAGCCTGGGCTAGAGAGCAAGATCCTACCTTGGAAAACAAACAAACAAACAAGATTAGTAAAGGCAGCGTGTACAGGGATGGCTTTCTGTTTACAAAGTGCTTGTGTGAATAAGGTTTATCCTCTAAAGAAAAACCAATTTTTTTTTCATTTTTAAAAACTTATCTCTGTATCAATTTTTATATTGCCCTCTTTCAAAAGGTTTACATTACATAAAGTGGATTTATGCCCTTATCAGAACAGCTTGTTCCAAGATTTAAGATTTCTATAATCCGTTGCATATTCAAGGTTGCAAAGAATTAAGCTTTAATAATTCATAGACTACAAACACACCCTATTAAAATTTTTCCTTCAAACACTAACCTTTCCCCGGCGGGGGGGGGGGGGGGACTAATGGGTGTCCATGAGCCATTCGCTCACTCTAAGGAGGACACAGATGTTAGGTGTAACCTGAGAGAGGCCCTCACCTAAACCTCTCCCACACTCCCTCCTCAGGGCCCATAAACACCAGGGCAACTCAAGAGAGGTGCTACATTGTCAACACTGGGTGAAAGAGACAAGTGTCCACGAGAGACACAGAAGTGGATGGGGATGGACTGCTAAATGCCGCCTCTCTCCAGTATCATGTAACCAGCCAGAGCCGCTGCAAACTTTGGAGAGCTTAAGTTACATTCCGCTGCAATTCCACCCTTGACAGCTGGATCCAGAGATGCAAGCGAGTCCACTTAAGTGCGCGGCTGCTGCCACCTCACCGGGGGGCCTTGGTGGCTACATCCAGCGATCAAGCACGCACCAGGGGAGGGGGACCCAGGGCCCCCACATTTCCCGGGGAGGGGCGAGCTCACCTTTTCCAGCTCGTCGTGCAGTTCGGCCAGGCTGGGCCGGAGCAGCTTCTCCCCGAGCTGAGCGGCCGTGTGCCGGTAGTGGTCGATCCTGGGCACGGCGTCCATGGTGTTGTGGCCGAAGGTGCGCAGGTAGTAGGTGTTGGTGTGCGTGTCGTAGTAGTAGTGCGGGTGGTGCCCGCTGCTGCCGCCGCCGCCCGAGTGCAGACTGCTGCCCTCGCTCAGCACCGTGTCGCCGCCGTTCTGGAAGCTCACGTTGGGCCCATCGCCGCCGACCCCGGCCGCATCCGACAGGCTGTCGTCCGCCGACGAGGACGCAGCCGGGTCCACGAAGTTCACGCGGAAGCGGCCCTTGGCTTCCTCGCTAGCCTTGGCCGAGCCGTTCTCGCCGCTGGCTTTGCCGCCCGCGGGGGTCTCTTTGCCCCCAGCCCCAGATCCAGCTCCAGCTCCAGCCGCCGCCGCCGCCGCCGCCGCGGCCCGCCCGGCATTCTCGGAAACCGGGTCCACCTGGAAGCGGCTCTGACTCGGCGTGGGCCCCAAGGGGTCTGCCCAGCCCGTCGCCGGCGGCCGCCGCGCCTTCGCCTCGGATCCCGCCGCTCCCGCGGCTCGTAGCTGCAGCATCCTCCCGCGCCGAGGGCACAGCCGTGCCGGGCAGCTCCACCCCGGCTGCGGCGGCAGCGGCCGGTGGTGTCTCCCGGTCCCCGGCGAGCCTCGGAGCGCCGGTGGAGGGCGCCGTGGGCCCCGGCTCCATCACCGCCCCGACTCTCGGACCTGCAGAGCCAGCCGGGCGGGCGGACGTGGCGGCAGAGCGCGCTCCGGGCAGTCCTCTCTCCCGCCCCCCCCACCCCACCCCGTCCCCCACTCCACCCCGGGTGAGCGGCGGCCGGCGCGGCTTTGCAGAGAGCCCGGTGACCGAGCCGCTGTCCTGGCCGCGGCCGGCGGCAGAGCGAGCCTCCGGCAGCCGCCCAGTCGCGCGCGAGTGCCGCGGCCGCGGGGCGGGCCCGCTGTTTTAAAGGCTCGGCGGCCGCGGCGGCCGCTCCGGGGCTCGCAGCACGCGGGAGGCGGAGCTCGCGGCGCGCCCGCCCCCGGCCCGCCCACACCCGCGGTCCCGCAGCGCCGCGCGGCGCACGCTCCCTCGAGCCCCCGGGCTCCGCGGCGCAGCGGCCGGGAGAACGGTCCGCGCTGCCGCCGCCGCCGCCGCCCACCGCTCCCCAGGCCCTGCCTGCGCGCTCGGCGGCCAGGAGAAGCGGGCCGGCCTCCTCCCGCGCTCGGCCCCTTCCCTTCCCCCGAGAAGGCGTGGCCGCAGACCCGCTGTCCGCCCCCGGGCCGCCGCCGCCGCCGAAAGCTCCGACGCTCCGGGCGACGCTACTCGCGGCTTTTAAGTTCTGAACTCGCAGTACTTAGGATGAGCCGGCGAGATCTCGCGAGATGCTGCCCTCCCGGCAGCCGGGCCTCTTCCCTGCGGGCGCGTGGTACCCGAGGCCCCGGCCCCCCGGCGCTGTCGCTTGACGGTGATGCTGGGGCATTTTCCTGTGGAGCCCGCGGGCGCTTCCGGATGCGCTGGCGGCCCGGCGAGCTCCCGGGCTAGGCCTGCACGGGCCTCTCACCCGCTGCTACTAGTCCCCGCAGCTCTTGGCTCCGGGGAGGCAGGCTTCCCTTCCCTCCACCCCCCCGCCGTGCAACCTGCGAGCGCTCTACCCACCCTCCACTTATATTGGAAAGATGATTCTTTTGGTGATGCGCTGGATGGGTGGGGGTGACACCTTTAATTTAGAGGCTGGTGTTTGGAGGTGAGAAGGGAGCTTACTTGTAGTGTCGCAAGACAGTTTTTAACTTCAGTGATAGGAAGCCCAGTTTTCTGAATACAGTGACTTGCAGCAGCCAATCCTGGAATTTACAAGGAGCCTTCTTGGTTGGGGCTGTGAAGAAAGTCCTGTTTTAACACAGAAAGGTACTCCTGCTTTGCTTTGCTTGTTGTCTGTGAAAATGGAGGGAAGCAGTTGTTTCTCCAACTTAACATCATAGTCCATTTCAGCCTCTCCAAAGCCCTGAGTAAAAACAGTGAATGGTGTGTGTGTGTGTGTGTGTGTGTGTGTGTGTGTTGTGAAAGGATAAACAGCTTTTGCAGTACCCTTGCTGGAAATAAAAGTGACCAGCTAGCTTTTTTAAATTTGTCAGTGGCCATGGTCTTATTTGACCTTAACAATTTTATCAATTCATTTTACTTTAAACATAGAAATGGAATATGTACCTCTTGGTCCATGTAGCCAGAACTTCTATAGCCCTACTTAAGCTTTCTTAAGATTAACACAAAACTAGAAGGCAGAAAAATCACGTGGTCCTTTAAGCAATGCAATTTTCTACTAAGAATTGGCTGTATTAATAACATCTCACATATCATTATTTCCTGCTTAATAATTGTCACAGTTACTTTCAAGTTTCTGGAACAGAACACCTGACCAAAAGCAGCTGATAAGAGGAAAGGATTTATTTTGGTTTATAGTCACAAGGGGAAGTTTCATGATGTCAGGAAAAATACGGTCCTAGAAAAGAATCAGGACAACACTCCTTGCAACAACAGGTGGAAGACGGCAACAGAGTGAACTAAAATGCTAGGGGGAGCTGGCTCTTGTACCCCCAAAGCCTGCCCCCAACAACACACCTCCTTTAGCAAGGCTCCACCTCCCAAACTGCCATCAGCTGGGGACCAAGCATGTGAAATACAGTGTCTCATGAGGGACAATGCAAACTACTACAATAACGTTTCAGGAAGGTGGTCCCATAAGATCATAATGGGACTGAAAAATGACTATTGACGTTTGTACTGTACTTTTTAAAAAAAAATTATTTTTATTTATTTATGTGAGAGCGACAGAGGGAAAGAGGCAGAAAGAGAGAGGGAAGGGGTGCTCCAGGGCCTCCAGCCACTGCAAATGAACTCCAGACGTGTGTGTCCCCTTGTGCATCTGGCTAATGTGGGTCCTGGAGAATCAAGCCTCTAACCGGGGTCTTTAGGCTTCACAGGCAAGCGCTTAACCGCTAAGCCATCTCTCCAGCCCTGTACTGTACTTTTCTATGTTTGCATACAGAGACACCATTGTGTTAAAAATGATTACAGTATTCAGTAGTATTCTGCATAGCCTTGTTGCCTTGTAGCAATTGGCTATGCCTTATATAGGTTATAATCCACCTATGGAATAGGCTGTACTATGTAGATTTTTGATAAGTACTGATGATCACACCAGACAGTACTGCCTAACAACATGATTGTAAAGAATCAGAGCCAGGCGTGGTGGCGCATGCCTTTAATCCCAGCACTCGGGAGGCAGAGGGAGGAGGATCGCCGTGAGTTGGAGGCCACCCTGAGACTACATAGTGAATTCCAGGTCAGCCTGGACTGGAGTGAGACTCTACCTCAAAAACTGAAAAAAAAAAAAAAAAATCAGTATAATGGCCACATCGTAAACAGAAGTAAATTGCAGGGACAAAGAAAGAAGCAATTGTGTTAAGAGGTACTGCCTGCAACAATCCAGAAAGTAATAGTGTGTCCTTGACCACAGTGGGTAGTAGTGGAAAGGGAGTGAGGTAAGTGGTTGAATTCTGGGGAGATGATAGAACTTGCTGATAGATAAGGAGTGTGAAAAAAAGAAAAGAATCCAAGGATTTGGACCTGAGCAACTAAAAAAAAAAGGTGTTAACAGTTTTCTGAAATGTAGAAGAAAGTGCCGGAACTGATTGGATAGGTAAATAATACGAACTTAGGTGTCTTGGGTAGGAAATACAAATATATAAGAATGGTAAATAGGGGGCTAGAGATAAGGCTCAGCAGTTAAAGTGTTTGCTTGCAACGCCTAACAGCCTGGGTTCAGTTCACCCAATACCCATGTAAATCAGATATGCAAAGTGGCACATGCATCTGGAGTTTATAGCAGCAAGGAGCCCGGGCACGCTCTTCTCATTCATTCTCGTTCTTCCTGCAATTTTTTTAAATAAAATTATTTTAGAAAATTAAGACTGATAGTCACTCATATAAACTTATAATTGCAAACAGAAATTCTAGGACAGAGAAACATAGTACCATGAGAATGCAAAAGGCGCCAGACTTGGGAAGAAGTGACTTGTCAGCTAGTCTGAGGAATGCACCTAGAATGAAACTAACTTGTAGTGAGTTTCAAACAAGAAAGTGGGCAAAGCACCTGTGAGTGAACATAGCCTATGGAGACTGAAGTCAGTTTGGGTATATCATAGGAAGCAATAGGCACTAGGGGTAAGAAAGGAGACTGCCTGCATTCTAAAAGCCCAATGAAAATATGAGTGAATTTCCAGAGAGATAGAGGGGTACACATGACCATAGTCACATTTATTAAAACTCTAGTGAGGGCTGGGGAAATGGCTTAGCAATGAAGGTGCTTGCTGGCAAAGCCTAAGGACCCAGGCTTAATTCCCCAGTACTCATGCAAACCCAGATGCACAAGGTGGTGCATGCATGTGGAGTTTGTTTGCAGTGGCTAGAGGCCATAGTGTGTCCTTTCTCTCTCTCTCTCTCTCTAATAAATAAAATATTTTAAAAATTTAAAGAAACTCTAGTGATAATTGTGGGCTGAAGAATGGAGGAGAAAGAGTCTGTAAGGGAATGGGAACGAGTTTACTATACAGATGAAAATAATTATAGCTACCATTTGGGAGGACACACAAACACACACACACACACACACACACATATATATATATATATATATATATATATATATATCCTGGATATTGAACTATACTTCATACTTATAGCCTTAATTATCACACTATTATGAGGGAAACAGGATTACGTACTTTTATTTTGCAATGGAAAAACTTGGTTAAGAAAAGTAAGTAATTCTAACATTTAATGACTAAAGACCCGAAAGTCAGGTGGAAGGAATCCCTAAAAGATGAGAAGAAAACCAAAAGAAGGCCTTTGGAAACAGGATCAGTGTATGAAATTGAACCAAGATGCAGAGAAAGATGAACTGAGTATTTTTATTTGGTTAACTAACACATATTAGCACCAAAATGAGCGTAGGGATGAAGTACTCAAAAATGCACATGTAAAACTTGTACAAACACTATCAGGAGTTACGAACGTTAGCAATCATTTAGCTGTCAGATTTACCAGGTGACAGTTAGACTAACCAGAGGGCCAGCTCCTTGTCAGTATCGGGAATGGGGATTCATACTTTGTTCATTTTTTCCAGTGCCAAAGGTCAGCCTTGGACAATGCAGCTTGGCAGTGTGTATCGGATGTACTGAGATTTTAGGACTGAGGTTCATATTTTAAACTTCTCACTTCACAAAAGCTGTGATACTCTAAAACACATAAATTGTGTTATGATCTACTACAACTCCTTTTATCTGCAATGTTAGAATAAACAGGGCGCAAAACCATGTAGAACTTTTTTTTTTTTTTTTGAGACAATGTCTTACTGTATGTAACCCAGACTCTGTATAGCAGGCTAATTTGCTGATTTACAAATTTAACTTGTGAATTTACAGCAATCCTCCCGTCTTAGCCTTCTGAATGCTACAATTATAAGGCATGAGCTGCCACGTTTGGCTGTATGTAAAACATAAATCAGGTGCTCCCCTTTTACACTAAATTTCGTTTAGACATACTGTGCTGACATTCTATCTTGGTTGTGTTTGCATTTTCACTAGCAGGCATCTAACACAGATTAAGTCAGTGGTGTTTCCCTTGAGAAATAATGTGATTATCCTATCATGGGAAAAAAAGAAAACTGTTACCCTAGAGAAGCTTGTTTATGTTGCAAAATGGAATGATTTCATTTTCTTACATAAGTCTCAATCACATTCTTTTAAAATATTATAAAGACTTAAAAATCAATCATAGTATTAAATTTTAATGAAAACTTTACTATCCTTTCTCACAACAGAGTATTTTAGTTCGTGAATTCATGTTTGTAAATTTTGTCTTTCAAAAGAGACAGTCCAAGGTTTTATAATTTAATTTTTTTTGTTTTGCTTATCCAAATTATAAGTGCATAACAAATGTTTGGATTTTTTGTGGCTGTTATTGATTATTGTTTTGTTTTGCTTTTGGAGATGGTGTCTCCTTTAGCCTGGCCTGGACTCAGTATGCAGACAAGGATGACTTTGAATTTATGATCCCCCTGCCTCCACCTCCTGAGTGCTGGAATTATAGGTGTGTTCTACCACATCCAGTTCATAAGGTGCTAAAGTCTGAACCCAGGGTCTCGTGCATACTAGGCAAACACTCTACAAACTGAGCCACATCTCAGCCTGAAAAATGCATTTAAAATAAATCAGTGTCTCTCCTCATTCCCCACTTCCACCTATACATATATTATCAAAAAGTCAGGGAATTCTCTTCCATTGTAAATTCTGCATTTGGAAAGTTATTTCCTACTACATTGATTGATTTGTATACTTAAAATTCCAAAGGCTGAACATTTGCCCATGTCAAAGTTTAAAATGATTAACTATTAATATAAGAAGTGCTTTTACTTAAGAGCTTAATGGTTATAGTCATAGACTCCAGCACCATACTGCCAAGATTTGAATTTCAGCTTTGCTGTTTACTAGTAAGTGCGTTTGAATTTTTATGATTTCTGTAACTCCATTTCCTTAGTTGTGAAGTAGAGGATAGCCATGGTAGCTGCCTTGTGCATGTATAAAGATTCTATGAAGTATCATCCATAATACTGTTAGAGTAGTGACTCACAGATGGTAAAGCCCACTGTTTTCTACATTAGATCAGTTCTGGTGGTGCACGCCTTTAATCCCAGTACATGGGAAGCAGAGATAGAAGTATTACTGTGAGTTTGAGGTCATCGTGGAACTATAGAGTGAGTTCCAGGTCAGCCTGGGCTAGGGTGGGACCCTACCTTGAAAAGCAAAAATCAATAATAATATTTTTTAGAAAAGAAATATCCAGAAGGCAAACATTTTAAGTAGGGTATCTTGTTTTGTATGGGTCCTGGTGAGTTTTATGAATTTTCTGTTTGCTTTTGAAAGGTATTTAAGTTACTTTTTTCTGTGTTACAGATGTATTAAAGTAGTTGTTAGTTTCTACCACTGATTTGGAAGATGGAGCAACAGCCTCGATTGGATGATTCCATATTATTTATTTTAAAACAATTTTTTTAAATACCGCTGGGCCCTTTATAACTAATGGTTACTTACTTCTAAGACTGGGGCAGGAGGATTGTGAGTTCAAGGATAGCCTGGGCAATATAGGGATGCCTGTGCTCAAAGCAAAGCAGGTACCACTGTGTTGTAGGATCACGTGAACTGCAGTGACTGAACTGCACTGTGCTTTCAGAAAAGAGATTCCTACCACATACACGACACTTGTAAAACATGGAGACACACACCTCTCTCTAAATGACTGGTCACCCTTCCTCCCTCATACTTGGTGGAATAAAATAGCATAAAGCATCCCCTAACTAAACTTTGTATTTTCTTCACTAATGAAAAACACTCTAACTTTTTACCTTCTACTACATTCCTTAATGCTTAGTCTGTATTCTTCCCTTCCAAGAAGCCATAAGTACGGTTTATATATTTGCATGTATATTTGTGGTATGTGTGTATATGTGTATGCATGCTCATGAGTACAGGCATGTGTGTATACAGGTATGCATGCACATGTGTACAGACATGCAGAGGCCAGTGATTTCCTTAGTTACTCTACACCTTACTTATTGAAGCTTAACCCAGAGCTCACCAATTCTGCTAGTCCAGCTAGCCAGCTTGCCTGGGATACACGTTTCCACATCCCAAATGCTGGAATTATATGTGCGTGTCACACACTTAGCATTTACATTCTGGAGATTGGAACTCACCTCCTCATGCTTATAAGGCAATCACCTTACTGTCTGAACCATCTCACAGTCCCATATATTCACTTTTATAATTGTTCTGTGATGCCTAAAATTCAAAAGGCCATAAATACAAGGTTTAAAAAAAATTTTTTTTCATTTATTTATTTGAGAGACAGAGAGAGAGAACATGGGCACATCAGGGCCTTCTGCCACTGCATATGAACTCCAGATGCATGTGCCACTTTGCACATCTGGTTCAGTGTTGGAACTGTGGGCTTGAACCCTGGCCATCAGGCTTGCAAGCAAATGCCTTTAACTGCTGAGCCATCTCTCCAGCCCAAGATTTTTTTTTGTAATGTTGTGTAGTAGGCAAGAATTCTACCACTGTGTTTTACCCTGTCCCTTGGAAAGGATCTTAAATGGTTATGTACTAAGCACCTGTTTTAAAGAGTAAAGAACAAGTATTCAGAACTGGGGGGATAGCACAGTTAGTAAAGTGCTTGCTTCACAAGCATAGAGGACCTTCGTTCAGAACCCAGTACCATTGTAAACTTTGGCATTGATGGTTCTGGTCTCTAATCTGAGCTCTAGGAAGACAGTGTATAGTGTAAGTAACTGTTTTCATTTAAAACTGTGTTACTAAATTGAATATGTAACTTAATGATAGAGGGCTTGCCCTGAGTTCAGTTTCTCATCATAGGATAAAGTAGACTTTAAATCAAACTGAGCTATCAGCTAACTTGAAACAAGTCCCTGAGTACCACCTCTTAGTCAAAAAAAAATGTTTTTTTATAAGCTGCCTATGAAGGCTGACATCTGTAATTTCAGCACTTGTGAGGCAGGAGGATCTCATATTTGAGGCCAGTTTGAGCTACATACGAAGTTCAAGGTAAGCCTGATCTATAGAGCAAGATCCTACCTCAACAAAACAGAAATTATTTTTTGTCATTTAAAAAAATATTAACCAGGCGTGGTGGCACATGCCTTTAATCCCAGCACTTCCTCAAGAAAACTATGTGTGTGTGTGTGTGTGTGTGTGTGTGTGTGTGTAGTATTTCTACCTCCAAAGCTCCTGGTTACCCCATGTGTAACCTTGGCAGCACTTGAGAGACTGGGGCAGGAGGATTGCTCTGAGTTCCAGGCAAACCTAGACTGTATAGTTCCAGACCAGAGTGGGCATAGTATGGGCTGTGTTGTAACACACCTAAGCTTTTCTGAAGACAGAAGCAGAAGAATTGCAGGTTCTAGACAAGCCTGGGACATAATCATGTATCCCTCCCTGAAAGAAAAAAAAAAAAGTCCACTTCCATGTGACCAATTGTTTAAAACCTGGGATTCTAGAATATAATTCTGTCCCTCTGTTGTCCCTCGTCCTGTCTCCCCGTGTTTGCAGGATGGTGTCCAACTCCAGAGCTCAAATGGGACTGCTGAGTATCCAGACTGCAGGTGTGCTCCACACCCCTCCCCTCTGAGTGCTCTTACTGCCTTTCTTCTTAATTGATTTTTCCTCATAATAAATTCCTAGAAGTAAACTTGCATGATATATATATTTTTAAAACTGGACACACATTGATTTTCAGAAAGGTTCTGCTCTGTTGGCATTATGTTTGAGGGCTTGTCTTCTGTACCTTTACACCTTCTGAAGCTGGTGCTCCTTGGTCTTTGACAGCCTGGTCAGCAGAAGATAATTTACTTTTCATCAGATCTTGAACTGGAGAGGGTGTATTTTCAAGTTTACTATCCCTCAGAGTGGTGCATCCTGTGTTCCCAGCTCCTCTGGAGAGTGGGGAGAAGGCAACCAGGACCTTATGTGAGGCCTGGCCTCAGCAACACACTGCAGGAAAAACCTTCAGCAAATTTTGTACGTAGCTTTATGTCTGAACTGCTTGTTGATGCCTATAGTAGACATTGGCTATGTCTGGCTTCCATCCTGTGTTGGTATAAACATAAAAATATTTTTTGTTGTTCTTGTTTATTTTTACTTATTTAGTAGGGTGGAGAAATACCTCTCTGTGTAGTTTTGGAAGGACAAAATTGGCAGGCCTTGCCACTCTGCCCAAGTTGTGAGCACTTAACTAAAATGTGCCAGTGTGGCTCTTCCAGGTGGCATGATGCAAAATAGGAAAACAAGGCAATTTGCCATGACTGTTAGTCCTTCATACCGTGGTGTAACCTTGCGGGGGAGCTGCCATGCCTGCAGAGCTCAGTGCCAGGGACTGACTGGTGGAGGGCAAGTACCCAGAGTTGAACCCCACTCGGGGCAGTTCTGAAAACACTACCCAGGAAGCTTTGTCCCCAGCCTGCCAGCAGCAGTCTGTTCAGGGACTGTCCGTCTAGTTCTGGTGACCAGCACTCTGAAGTCAATGTGGAGAAGGCCACTCTGAAACTACTTCTCTTGTCCTTTCTACATTTGGTGTCCCCCACCCTCCTTTTCCCATGGTCTAGAATAGGTAAACAGTTGACTTGTATGGCATCCAACCAAGAATCAGCATTGACAATCTTTTTTTTTACTGTTTTTATGTATTACAGATATAAACATTAAACTTAATTTAGTTTTCTCTAGTTTGTTGCATTGCAGTTTTTTTAAATATTTATTTATTTATTTGAGAGAGAAAACGAGAGAGAGAGAGAATGGACATGCCAGGGCCTCCAACCACTGCAAACGATCTACAGATGCATGTGCCCCCTTGTGCATCTGGCTTACGTGGGTCTGGAGAGTTGAACCAAGATCGTTTGGCTTCGCAGGCAAATGCCTTAACCACTGAGCCATCTCTGCAGCCTGTGTTGGAGTTTTTGTTCATGGTAGCATTAGCATTCAGTTAGTTAACAAATGCAGTGGAGCATCTTGGTATTTGTCTTTGTGATTCTTAGCTTTGATAGAATGCTTTCGAGAATCCTGTTATCACAAAGCAGATAAATGAATAAATCACGAGATCATAGATATGAAAATTAGCATGTATATATTTTAAGGTTTTATTTTTATACCCTAATTATTTTGTGTGTGTGTGATATGCATGCATGTGTATATATGTGTTCATAAACATGCATGTGTGGGTGTGCATACATACTTGTGCATGCACGTGCCAAGGCCAAAGGTCAACATCAGGTGTCTTCCTCAGTCACTCTCCACCTTAGTTGTTGAGACAGAATCTGTCACTCTTACCTGGAGCTCACTGATGTGGCTAAATTAGGTGACCAGCATGCCCCAGAGATCCCCTACCTCCACCTTCCCAGCAATGGGGTTACAGGCGCCTGCTTCTGTATGGGTGATGGGAACCCAGACTCGGGCCCTCATGCTTGTGCAGCGAGCAGTTTTCATACCAAGCCATTTCCCAATCTTTTATCCCCTAATTTTATAATTTTTGTTTTGGTATATGGCAATGATTTAACAATTCATAGCAAATACTTTAAATATTTAAATTTTTATGTTATAATTTGCAATAACAATTGCCTGAAATCTCAGTCCTTAAATAAAGTGTACATATTTTACTAAGACAGCAATCCAGAAGTGATGCACCTGAAGCTGGCGAGGAAGCGTGACTCCCGACCATCTCCGTTAGAAACAGAATACTTCGTTTGTTGCTGTTTTCCGATCAGTGGGAAGGGGGAACTAGAGAGAAGAAAAATAATCATTCTCTCTCTGTCTCTCTCTCTTTCTCATACACACACAATGGCACACTATTTCCATTTTATAAGCTGAGAACTAGACACTTTATGTAGCACATTGGGAAATAACATGAGAGGATTTTTGTTATTGTTGAAGTGTTTGTTTTTGAGTGTTTGTGCATTGGGGTTAAATCCAGGGATTTGGTCAGGAAAGAAAGCTTTTTACCTCCAGCCAAAACCCATAGAGTTCTGAGATCTTCCATGGTGAACCCTAGCAATAGGTAAAACCTGTGTTTCAATGGATTATAAAACATTTAAGGAGCTGGAAAGATGGCTCAGGGTGATTAAAGGTGCTTGCCTGCAAAGCCTGACAGCCTGGGTTGGATTCCCCAGTAACCATGTAAAACCAGATGCACAAAGTGCCCATGTGTCTGGAGTTATAACATCTTTTAAAATATTTATTTATTTATTTGCAAGCAGAGAGAGAAAGAGATAAGAGAGACAAAGAGAATGGGCCATCAGGGCCTCCCACCACTGCAAATGAACTCCAAATGCATGTGCCACTTTGTACTTCTGGCCTTACATGGATACTAGGGAATCAAACCCTGATCATCAGGCTTTGTAGGAAAGCGCCTTAAGTGCTGAGCCATCTCTCCACCCCCCCCCAGAAAAAAAAAAACCCATCAGTCTTAATATTAACATCATAACTGTGCTCAACATAGAGGTAAAAATGTACCTGTAACTGTAAAGTGAAAGTTAACATATGGCTAATATTTTGCAGGGGCTCTGCCCTTACAAAATGTGTTTCTGTGTGTGTCTGTGTACCATAACAGTTCTCAGCACTCTTCTCCTACCAGCAATGCCAGATGTTTGGATGAGGAGCATGGGAGCAAAGAAGCCTTGTTTTCATAAGTAGATGGCTTTCAGTGTCTTGACATGCTTACACTTTTTCCCCTTTTTGCCCAACTAGTAGAGATTGCTTCTAGAGCCTCATGTATGCTAGGAAAGTACTCTGTCCAAGGCTACATCCCTGTCCCTAATCCTTTTTTGTTTTCCTTTTTATTTTGAGTCAAGATCTTCCTAAGTTTTCTTGACTAGCCTTGAACTTGCTATGTAGCACAGGCAGGCCTTGAACTTGGGATTTTCCTGCCTTAGCCTCTTAAGTAGCTGGGATTATAGGCCAGCATTTACGAGACCCAGCTGAGTATATTGTTTATATCTCAGATCATTTCCATATAGCAAACTATAGAATATATTAATATGATTGTTTATGAGCTCTTGCAGTTTATGAAATAAGTTTATCATGGAATATAATACCTTTGGAAGGGATGTTTCATATTTATTTACAAGTAGGGTCTCACTCTATCCCAGGTTGACCTCGAACTCACTCTGTAATCCCAGCCTGGCCTCTAACTCAAAGTGATTCTTCTATCTTGGCCTCCTGTGGTTAAAGGCCTATGCCACCACACCTAGCAGGGGTGTTTTTTGTTTGTTTTTCCTGAGACTGGCATGCACCTTTATTATGAAAATTTGGACACAGTTACATATTTGGCTTCTCTATAACTTGTTTTTGCATTATATATGCCTAACCCCTAGAATCCGTTTTGCAAATGTAGGATTGACTCCTTGAAAACAGCATAAGAGTTCCCTTGGAATTGTAAAACAAGAGTTTGTATGAGCCACTGGTTTAGTGCATAATGGAGTATGGTGTTTGGGGATGGGGTTTCGGGGCGGGGGGGTTGTTAAAAGTTTTTGTTCCTACTTGAGTTTGTTTTGTGCTGCTTGGGATTGAACCCAAGGCCTTAGATATGCTAGGCACATACTCTACTATTGAACCATAATCTCTGTCTGTTTTGTTGTTGCTTTGGGTTTTTTGTTTTTTATTGAGATAGGGTTTCACTATGTAGCCTAGACTAACCTCTACTCTCTTGCCTCAGCCTCCCTAGTGTTGGGATTATAGGCATGTCTATGCTATTTTTATGTTTTTATTATAATACATAGCATATATGCAGAAGAGCATTTAGAACAGATATATATATATATATATATATATATATGTGAAAATTATAAAGTAAACATCTATGTAAGTCATTATTCAGGTCTTGAAACAACATTGCAAGGTCCCAAGAGACCCTCAAGTATGCCCTTCCAGATTGTACCTTCCCTTCTCTCCAAGACAGATCACCATCCTCCAGGTTTCACTGTCTATATGTTGATCCTAAAGCACAACACAAATAAATGGATCTATACTGTATACTTCTTGTCTCCCCATTTGTTAAAACACTTAACTCATCTTGTGTTTGTAGTATTCATTTATTTTTCTCCTAGTAGCAATACCTTGTAAGACTATATCTTGATTAACATAACCATTGTCCTATGAATGAATTCCAGATCAGCTTTTGCTTGTTTGTCTATGGTGCTAGGGGTCAAAACTTAGCACCTCATCTTCTACCACTGAGCTACACTCTCACTCTCCTCTCCCCCCTCCCCAGCTTAGCTTTTTGCTGTTGTGACCAGTGCCACGATGAATATGTTCCTATAGGATTTGCATTTGAGAAGGATTGCTGTACTACTAGTTCTTAGATGGATATATACATACATTGCGTGTATTCACTTTCAACACCTAATCTTCTGTCTTAGTTTCTGTAAACACTCTTCCACCCATAGCGCTGTGAGTAAACCGCCTAGCTTGTTCTACTTCCAGACATGAAATGACTCTATTACTAACTCAGCACACTAAGCAATGTACGAGTGCTTCAGTTTCTTCTCTAACATATGTATCTGACTCCAGAGGCAGGGTAGGTGGGTCACTGTAAATTCAAGGCCACCATGATGCTACATAGTGAATTCCAAGTCAGCCTGGGCTAGAGAGTGAGACCCTACCTCAGTATATGTGTGTGTGTACATATACATCTGTCATTACATTCTGAGACAACTTTAAAACAAGCATTTGGTCTATACTATTAAAATCGCCTGGAGCAGCAGGGTCTAGTGGTACACACCTTTAATCCCAGCACCTAGGAGGCAGAGGTAGGAGGACTGCAGTAAGTTTGAGGCCACCCTGAGACTATATAGTGAATTCCAGGTCATCAGCCTGGGCTAGAGTGAAGGAAAACACACACACACACACACACACACACACACACACACACATTGCCTGGAGCATGGTACAGTGTCATACCTCCACTAGAGAAAATGTAGAAGTCAGGTGGCAGGTTAGTTAGAAGAGTACTGTACAGTAAGCCACCATTTGCATAGATTTATAGATTTTACCATAAATAAATCCTACTGAATGCCAGAACTTTCAAAATAGCTGAAGAGTAGTATTTCTTTTACATAATTTTTAAAACTTGTCAGAAACTCTAATGTGCTATAATTATTGTGTCCTCTACAGTTTAAAAGAAGATTGAAAATAACACTATTGGGTCACAGATAAAGCTTGGAGTGAAGTAACTGTCATAATATAACAAGCTGGAGGTAGCAACCTTAGGTCACATTTGCAATAACTGGCTCCTCTTTCCATCTCTCCACGTGGTTCTGTTTGTCTTGAAACCAGAGGCATCGACCAATACAGACCATCTCTTCTTGAGTGTATAGCAAAAAGCCCTAGAATGTTGAGATAATGTCTCCCTGCTAGCAAAGAGCAGGTTCGTATGATGCCATTATAAAAGATTGTAGCTCTCTGAGCTCCAGATTCCTATCAACAACCTCTCACTTGGTTCTCTGCATATTGCCCTGTGGGGAAAGGGATATGAGCAACTAGGTGTAAATGACAGCTCTTGCTTTGAGCTAGAAGCTTTAATTTCTGATCCTGAAGAGTGGTCTCCTACCAACAGTTTGCAAGTAAAGTCTCAGAATTTTCACTGGTTCTAACTAAATCTCAAAGAGCAAGCATTGAACCTTTTCTGTAAAGTTGATACATGGTCCCTTTGTCATACGCGTCTCGCGTCTCTGATAGCTGTCCTTGGAATCCTTTAGCTTGTAGCCCATAGAAAGCCAGTCCTTGGTTTCCATCTAGCCCATGGCCTCTTAATGTAGATCACGTGATCAAATGGCTCTTCTGCTCCTACTGCAACATCCCTCCCCCTCCCAACTTCCCTCAAAGCCACAGCCCTGCTTTGCAACACAACTACAATTAAATTGAGGTTGTGTGGCTGGGCTGTCTGTTGGTCTGCTTGAAGTGGAGTGACTTCCAGCCTGCAGTATAGTTGCCACACAGAGAGAGTCTAGGGTTCATCAGTCAGGGATCATGATGAGTTACTTGTCTGACATCATCGGTTGTGACCACAGGGTTACAGCACAGAAGAAAAGGAGACTCCATGAGGAGATAAGCATTTTCAGAGACTGCCATCCAGGTTCAAATCTTCCTAGTATCTGTGACTATTTTGGGGTGATCCTGGATTGCTAGTACACCCCAAATTCAAATCAATTACAAATACCCTCTTGAAGAAGATAATTGCACCAGGTGTGGTGGTGGACACTTTTAATCCCAACACTCGGGAGGCAGAGGAAGGAGGATCGCAGTGAGTTCAAGGCCAGCCTGAGACTATATAGTGAATTCCAGGTCTGCCTGGGTTATAGCGAGACCCTACCTTAAAAAACAAAAAACAAACAAACAAAAAGATAATGACACCATAGGCCTGAAATTCTTCCTATTATTATCATCGTATTTTTGTTTTGTGATCCTGGGGATCTAATCTGGGACATGTCTGCTTAGGTAAGTGCTCTAATCCTGAGCTACATCTCTGGCTCCTGTTCACTTTTGAATGGGGTACTTTGGTTGTTTATCGAGACAGGATGACCTCTATAACCGAGGCTGACCTGGGACTCACTATGAAACCCAGCCTCACCTCAAATTCATGAACATTCTGCTTCAGCCTCCCAAGCGCTGGGATTATAGTCATGTGACCACACCTGGCTTTGTTTTCATTTGAGTAGTATGAATAATGCTATTATAAACAGTGATGTATGTATCTGTTTCAATCACTGTTTTCAGTCAGCTCTTCTTAACTACCTAACAGTAATTGCTGGGTTATAAGTTAATTATCTTTTACTGCCAAACTGCTTTCCAAGAGCTTACTTCTTAATAAAAATAAGTAAACCAACAAAGGAATGTCATCTTCAAAATGTTGCAGGACTGGGGAGTTTGGGCTCATGTGAAAGCGCTTCCTACTGCATGTGAGGCACGGAGGGGAGGCAGAAGGCAGGGAGGAAGACCAGGGTGTGGTGGCAGTGTATGTATGTAAACCCAGCACTCAGGAGACTGAGCCAGAGGAGATCACAACTTGAGTGAGACACTGTCTCAAAAACAACAACAACAAAAAAAAGTAAGCAGGCTTAGTGGGTACATGCCTTTAATTCCAGCACTTGGAAGGCAGAGATAGGAGGATCACTGTGAGTTCAAGGCCACCCTGACACTACATAATGAATTCCAGGTCAGCCTAGGCTAGAGCAAGAATCTATCTCAAAAAACAAACAAACAATAAATAAAAGGGCTTGAGAGATGGCTTAGTTGTTAAGGTGCTGCACTGCAAAGCCTAAGGACCCAGGTTTGATTTCCCAAGATGCAAGTAAGCCAGACGTACAAAGTGGCTCATGTGTCTGGAGCTTCTTTGCAGCAGCTAGAGGCCCTGGCACACCCATTCTCTCTAAAATAAATAAAAATATTTTTAAAAGTAGAATTATTTATCCTTCAGACAAATAAAAATGGAGAGGCTGAAGCTGGAGAGATGGCTTAGTGGTTAATGTGCTTGCCTGCAAAGCCAGAGGACGAAGGTTTGATTCCCCAGGACCCATATGAGCCAGATGCACAAGGTGGAACATGTGTCTTTTGCAATTGCCCTGCACCCATTTTTTTCTCTCTCTCTTTCAAATAAACAAAAATGAAGTATTAAAAATGAGGTATAAAAAATTGAAAGGTTTTATCACTAGTTGAGATTGAGAGAGTTCTTTAGATAGAAAATGTAAAATAAAAGCTGAGGAAAGTAAAACAATGAAAGTAAAAATGAGGCAAATGCCAGGCGTGGTGGTGCATGCCTTTAATCCCAGCACTCGGGAGGCAGAGGTAGGAGGGTCGCCGTGAGTTCGAGGCCACCCTAAGACTACACAATGAATTCCAGGTCAGCCTGGGCCAGAGTGAGACCCTACCTTGAAAAACCAAAAATAAAAAATAAAAAATAAGGCAAATACTGCCAGGTATGGTGTCGCATGCCTTTAATTCCAGCACTCTGGAGGCCAAGGTAGGAGGATCACTGTGAGTTTGAGGCAGAGTGAATTCCAGATCAGCCTGGGGTAGAGTAAGACTCTACTTCAAAAAGCCAAAAACAAAATATAAGACAAATATATATTAACAGCATAAGCAATAATGTTTTGAGATTAAATACAGTGATAATTAAAATACCTGGTAGAATGGCATGTACATCAGGAAGTTGTTAAAAGAGGTTCTTAAGGATCTTGACATGTCTGGGAAGAAAGTAAATCTATTAATACCAGACTTTGATAAGTCAAAGATAAGTGTTGTAATCTTTCAGAAAGCTATTAAAAGTATATATAACCCCCATAGTAATGCATAGGGTAAAAGGCAATAGAAATTGAAAAGATGGCAAGAGTAGGGATACACCTTGGGGGAAGCTAAACAGAAAAGACCTCATAAAAATGATAGGTTTAAACATAAGTATAATCAATAATTACATTTAAAGGAAAAAAGTAAATAATTAAACAACAGAATCAATGTTGTATCATTAATAAACATGAATTTATTTTGGAAATGTTGGAGATTAAACTGAGGACCTCCAGCATACCCAGCCCATATTGTACTTTACCTTGTAAGTAAGGTACTTAGATTGTGAAGATGCAAAAAGGTTGAAAGTAAAGACAGACAAACATCTAAACACTAACCAAAGAGGTGATAATGTAGTTATATTCATATCAGATAAAGTGAACTTTAAGATAAGAAAATTATAGAAATAAAACTTACGCCTCTTGATAATTCAAGTGTTCACCCACTAAGAAAATAGAAAATGTTTATGCGTATATTGTAGGAACCAAGAGACCCTCCCACTGCCCTCTTAAAGTTCACTGTGAGGGTGTGAACACACAAAAGAAAATGTTTGTGTGTATATTGTAGGAACCAAGGGAACCTCCCACTGCCCTGTTAACATTCACTGTGAGGGTGTGAACACACGCCTTTAATCCCAGCACTCACTTGTGAGGCAGGGGTAGGAGGATCGCTGAGAGTTCGAGAACACCCTGAGAATACATTGTGAATTCCATGGATATCCAGGCCATTTTGTGTCTGGAAGAGTATGTGTATGTATATATATATATATATATATATATATATATATATATATATATATATATATATGCATATGTATGTGTGTGTGTCCATAAGCATGGGTAAACACCTAAAAAACTAAAAAGGAGATCAAAAAGGGTTAAAAGTAACTCTGAGGAAGCAGAGTCAGGCAGAGCAAAAGGACACAAGTGACACGAGTGCAGAGAGGAAACGGGGAGGGAGGACTAACAAGCAGAGAGGTGGATGTGGGAGATAAAGGCGGAGGGCAATCAACTAAAAGAAATGATGTTTGTGTAATGATACCTAATACTTTGCGTGCTAATTAAAAAAATATTTTAAAAACTGTTTGGATCTAAGATGGTTTCCAGGCTGACCACCAAAAACCTCTGACTTCATTATAATCACATCTGCATGCTAAGTGACCTTCCAGTCCCAGGACAGTTGACTACTGACATGGTGGTGACTGGAAAGAACCAGGAAAGAATCCTCCCTTGTATGAGTGTGCTCCTCTCCTTATTCTGTGTCTATAATCTCCTGACATTTGAGGGCGGAGAAGTTATTTGTGAACTTCTCTCTCACGTTTCCTGTTCATGGCCATGAATAAAAGTCCTTCATGGCTCAACTGATACGTGGTCTTGTTATTGGTTCTACAAACTCAAGAGGGAAAAATAATCTAATTTTCCGGGTGTTAGGTTTGTGTATGAGATGTCCCTGACAGGCTCACGTTTTGGACCCTTGGTTCCGGCGGGTGGTGCTATTTAGGAAAGTTGTGGACACTTGAGGAAGCGGAGCCTAGATGTCAGAAGCAGGTCACTGGGGATTCCTGGGGGACATATTGTCTCTGGCCCCTTCCTGCCTCACTCTCAATTTTCTGTCCACCAAGAAATGGACTGATTCTCCTGCACGCTCCCAGTGCCGTAATGTGCTACTCAAGCTTACGGGGCCAGACGACCATGGACTGAACTTGGAGAGCATGACTAATACCACCTCCTTTAAGTTTTGAGTCAGACATTTCCTTACAGCAATGCAAAAGTCATTCATACAGGGGTTGGGGAGAACTGGGAGCAAACCCGCAGAGTCAACAGGAGAAAGGGTGTACAAGGTTTCCTTTGTCGCTTTTATTTTTCTTAAACAGGGATTGTAGGTGTGTGCTGTGACCCCTGGAGGGTCGAAACATTTATTGATGTATAAGAGGTGGGGAAGGGAATGAAAAATAAAATCACAGAAGTGTGATTACCCTCTAGCCAGCGCCATTCAGAATCTGATATATCTCTTTATCCCTCTCTTTCTCCTTTCTTTTTCTTTGTTTTCTTCTCTCTCTCTCTCTCTCTCTCTTTTGTTTTTTGGTTTTACGAGGTAGGGTCTCACTGTGGCCCAGGCTGACCTGGAATTAACTATGTAGTCTCAGGGTGGCCTCGAACTCATAGTGATCCTCCTCCTACCTCTGCGTCCCGAGTGCTGGGATTAAAGGCGTGCACCACTACGCCTGGCGATCTCTTTATTTATTTTAGCACAAACTGGCCTAGAACTCACTCCATAATCCAGGCTGGCCTTGAACTCAGGGTGATCCTCCTTGGTGTTTACAGGTTTGAGATACCACACCTGGCTTATACACCTCTTTTTCTTTTTTAAAAAATTAATTTGTTTATTTTTATTGACAACTTCCATAATTGTAGACAATAACTCATGCTAATTCCCTCCCTCTCCCCACTTTCCCCTTTGAAACTCCACTTTCCATCATATCCCCTCCCCCTCTCAATCAGTCTCTTTATTTTGATGTGATCATCTTTTCATCCTATTATGATGGTCTTGTGCAGGTAGTGTCAGGCACTGCAAGGTCATGGGTATCCAGGCCATTTTGTGTCTGGAAGAGTACCTTGTAAAGTAGTCCTATCCTTTCTTTGGCTCTTACATTCTTTTGGCCACCTCTTCTGCAATGGACCCTGAGCCTTGGAAGGTGTTATAGAGACGTTTTAGTGCTGAGCACTCCTCTGTCATTTATTCTCAGCACTATGGTGCCTTTTGAGTCATTCCAGAGGTCACTGCCATCTGAAAAGAGAAGCTTCTCTAACCAAAAGTGAGAGTGCCATTAATATATAGGTATGAACATTAAGAGAAGTGCTTACTGGGCAGTTTTATGAGCATAGTAGATACATTTAGCCAGACAGCAACAGACGTTACACCCCTAGGGCTCATGACTATTCCTGTCATAGGTTTTCAGTATCAGGGATGTATTCTCTCCCATGGAGCGGGCCTCCAGTCCAATTAGAAAGCAGTTGGTTTTCCCCATAACAGACATGCCACTGTTGCACCCATTGGCTCATTTGGCCTGGCTGGCCAAATTTAAGGCTTGCAGTGTCCACTGTTGAGTATCTCCACTGGTGATTTCTCTCTCTCCCATTGAACTGTATGCAGTGTAGCTTTTTCCAGCTGTCTGTCAGCTGGTCTACATGGAGGAGCTTTTTAGCTCAGCTCCAGCAAGACTTCTCAGTGACCTTATAGCCTAAGTATGTGGAGTCTTCAGCAATCGGGTCTTATGTAACATCTATTCCTTGTGGGAAACCAAGAGCCTCAGCAATGGCCTGTAATGTTTTGGGGGTTATACACCTATTTTCCTATAGGAAGTGAGGTGAGTGGGACATGTACATCATTTTGAGGGGTTATGAATGATTGATGGGAATAAGACAGATTAATATGTAAAAGGATCTACTTTGGAATCTGAGCCCAAGAGAGATTTTTATCTTGCCAGGGAAGTCAGTTCAGGTGCAGTTACATTCCTCAGGTTTTTCTGCTGTAGATAATGAGATTTCTGGTAGGGATGGGAGGCAGTTTTGTGCCCTCTGCAATCTGGACTTCGTGCAGATAAGGGACTTGCAGAATGTGTTCCTTTCCTTTTGCATCAAATTACTCATCAGCTTCAAATACCACATTTTAGGAACTATCATTCTGAGCCCCAACTACATTTGCTTATATAGCATCAAAATACAGAAAAAGTAAATTTGTGTAACTCCAAGAAGAACTAAAGAAATACAAAAACCACAGAATTTTATCATTCCTTTCAGTAACAGAACTTAAAAATGTTTTTAACAAACAGGGATTGAGAATTAAAGAAAATTTGGGAAATACAGTAGTTCAGACAGAACTGTCCTATGCCTTTGGATAAGTGAATCTGCAAAAGGCTGCAGCCATTTCTGGTCAGGAGACAGACGTAAAGATAGTGCTCACCCAACATGTCTCATGATCACCCCTTGTGAGCCATACAAATGGTCATCCTCATTTTTTATCAGCAAAGCTGTCCTTTTGGTAAGTAGTACATGAACACAACTGACAAATCACAGGTAGAATTTAATTGTATCCAATCGTTACTTTTCATCATGTCATACTAAAATGGGACGGGGGTGGTTCAGGAAAAGTCCTTGAACTCCAAACCCTGAGTTTGTATCTTTTTTAAACAAAGAAATAGAATAAAACAGAATAAGGAATAATTATTAAACTATTACATTTTTTAGGGGCTGGAGAGAAGGCCCAGCAGTTACGGTGCTTGCCTGCAAAGCTTAACAACCCAGGTTCAGTTTCCCAGTACCCGCACAAAGTGACACATGCATCTGGGGTTCATTTGCAATGGTAGGAGGCCCTGGAGTGCCCATTCTCATTTTCATTCCTTTTCTCTCTCTCTTTTTCTCTCTCCTTAAATAAATAAAAATATATTTAAACAATTAAAAAAAAACAAAACTAGGGAAGCATTCAGGGAGATGAGGGAGAGTCCCAGAACCAAGGAGAGAGGAATGAATACGCCCACATGGTCTGAGAGACCATGTGGTAGTTTATGGACCTGGGGGTAAGGAGGAAATGTGAAAAGGGATTTTCTAAAAGGCATGCCCTTTATTTTTTAAAAAATTTTTTTAATCTTATTTATTTATTAGAGACAGAGGGGGAGAAAGAGAAAATGGACACGCCAGGGCCTGCAGCTACTGCAAAGAACTCCAGACTCATATGCTCCCTTGTGCATCTGGCTTACGTGGGACCTGGAGAATCAAACCTAGGTCCTTAGGCTTTGCAGGCAAACGCCTTAACTGCTAAGCCACCCCTCCAGCCCAAGGCTTGCCCTTTAAGGAAAAAAAAAAAAAAGGCCTTAGAACTAGTAAAGGGCCTTTTCCACTCTGGCATCCAGAAGGATATGGTCTTACTGGCCTTGGGATCCCCAAGACTCAGGCATGAAGACATGAACAGCCACGGAGCTGAAAAAAAATGTCTACTTCCTGTGGCCTGGGGAAGTGTTCACGGGGGTCAGGGGGCTGTCTCAGGAAGAGGTTGGGGACCTGGGTAAAGTATGAGAGCTGATTGGCCTGGGCTCAGAGAGGTGGGTCCACCCGCATGCACGTGGGCTGGCTCTAGAATAGGGAGCAAGACAGCTGATTGGATGAGCCTGGGGCAGGTGCTGAATTCCGGTTCTGCTGCGGCGGCCAGGGTGGCAGAAGGTGGCTGTGTGGAGTGAGGTTTCTCTTTTGAAAGCCCGCCAAATAAAGCTATCTGACTAGTTGCCTCTCATTGCTACTACTTAACAGAAGCATAAGCCATCCATAGGTCGGGCTGGAGAGATGACTTAGCAGTCAAGGCATTTGTCTGCAAGGCCAAAGGACCCAGAATCCATTCCGCAAGACCCAAACAAGCCAGATGCACTAGGTTGCTGATGTATCTAAAGTTCGTTTGCAGGGTCTGGAGGCCCTGGCGCACCCATTCTCTGATTGTCTGCCTGTCTCTCTTTCTCTTGTAAATAAATTTTTAAAAAGACATCCATAGGTACCTGTATCAGATGCTTTCTCATTGCTAGAACAAAATACATGACCAGAAGGAGATTAAGGAAGGAAAGCGTGTATTTTCAGTTTACAATTTCAAGGCTAGTACACCATGGTGGGGGTGGGGCGCCACAGGAGCCTGAAGCTGAAGTCCCATTGTCACAACAACATGAAGTAGAGAGAAAAATACTGACTGCTCAGCTATCTTTCATCTTATTCTGCAGTCCAGAAACCTAGCCCGTGGGATGGTGCCATCCACAGGGTGGGCCCACCCTCCCTCCACAATTCACTTAATCCAGGAAATCCCTCCTAGCCATTAGCAGTGATTGGATTCCATGGTGGTTCTAAATCCTGTCAAGTTGACAACCAGAAACTAAACCATCACAGTACCCTTGGGAAACATATACCATTCTGTGAATTTTTAAAAACAAAGATGGTTAACTTGTCACACATTATTATAGATCTTTATTCTTCTTTTTTTTTTTTTTCTTTAAAATATCCTTGAAAGGTATTCATGCCAGTCTATCTGCTTGCTCTCTCTAGAGGGAGGTAGTAACATTTATCCTGGCTCCTTTAACACAGTCCACTCAGTGATGCTCCTGCTCTGGCGCTTCTCAGGCTGTTGGCTTTCCCCGTAAGGAGGGCAGAGATGAACTTTCTTCCTTGTGCTCTTGTCTCACTCCCCTTGCATTCTAGCCCCGGTGACTTTTCTCCTTTAACCTCCTTCCTCTGCCGAAGTTGGTTCTCAGCGATGCTGGCTAGCTTCCTTCCTTGGGGTTATTAGTAGTGGTTATTTACAGCCTGTTCTACCATTGTGCAAAACCGGAGCATGTCTCAGGGTTCCTGGGAGGCGCTATTGTTCCCAGTTGGTCTACGTCCTGCGTATTGTATACTAAACTTCCTCATTACTGACTTGTGACAAACTGCACATCTTACTCATGCTGAATTCTTTCACTTTGAGTCAGTTTTTCAATTATATGTAAAGAATTTTTTCCAAATAATTAAACATAACAACCCTAGAAACCGGTTTGGGAAGGAAGTAAAATGAAGTTAAATTCTTCATTTATCTTTGCTTTTTTTTTTAACCAAATAATTTGGTGAACCTTGCAGTTACCCAAACAATGTCCCTCCTTAGTAAAACCACGACATTCCCAACTGAGCTCTTGATGGCATATAAGAAGAAGCAGTTTGTTTTTTTTTTTAATTTGGGTGTTTAATGCTGTTGTTTTTTAATTTTTATTTTTTATAGGGTATTGGTGAGCCACACCCTTAGCCCATAAAAATGCCTTCAAAGATCTCCCAGTTTGGGGCTGGGAGTGTACCTCAGTAGAAAAATACTTGCCCAACATACCTGAGGCCTTGGGTTTATCTCCAACACAATAGAAACACACACACACACACACACACACACACACACACACACATATATATATATATATATATATATATATATATGTCTGAAAGTTTGCGTGGACTACAAAAGCCTCCAGAACTAATATGAACAATTATCTAAATAATACTCATATAGACTTTGGGGCAGAGCATAATACATTTGAGTCCTCAGTCAGCTTCACTGAACTTGGGAAAAGTTTCCTAACCTTCTTATGTCTATAATGAAGACCTGATTACTTACCTCATAGAGTGTGTTACGGAGAGCACCTCTACTCTCTTAGGTTCATTACTTAGGAGTTGTGATTCATACAGAGGAAAGACAGGCTGGCAAGAGAAAAGGTAGATTTGCTTTGGGGGGGTTATGTTGTCTTTTGTTTAGCATAGAGGAAAACAGATTAAAACAATGTGACTCTCTGGATAGCTAAAGATGCAGTTTCATACACCTAACTTAATCAGGAAGAGGGAGGAGAGAACAAACAAGTACCTAGGAGAACAAGGAAGAAGCCAAGTTTGTGATGGTGCTCCGTTTTGCACGTGTCAGTGGTCGTCTTTGCCTTTTGGCCCGTAAGACTCCTTCCAGGGAGATTTATGGGAGCCTCACTCCCAAGAATTTTTGCCTTTAGTCAGGTAAGAGATGCTTTTAAAGGACTATTATTTTTCTGCATCTGTTGAATTTTAAATGTCTTTAAAATAATCTGCACCGCAATCTTGGCTGCTACAAGAAACCAGACAGGTTGCCATGAGAACAGTAAAGGTAATCTGGCTGCACTCTTAGCTCAGCTCTCCATTCATTTTTTAAAAAACATACTTATTTATTAGAGAGAGAGAGAGAGAATGGGCACACCAAGGCCTCCAGCCACTGCAAACATGCGTGCACCTCCTGGCTACCGTGGGTCCTGGGGAATCAAACCTGGGTCCTTTGGCTTTGCAGGCAAATGCCTTAACCGCTAAGCCATCCCTCCAGGCCTCCATTCACTTTTATTATTGGTATCTGGGTCATCAGCCTTTCCACTTTGACATATCAGCAATCGTTAGTTTTTTAAAAAATATTTTATTTATGTGAGAGAGAAAGAGGGAGAGGGAGGGAGGGAGGGAGGGAGGGAGAGAGAGATGAGAGAGAGAGAGAGAGAGAGAGAGAGAGAGAGAGAATGGGCACACCAGGGCCTCTAGCCACTGCAAACGAACTCCATATGTATATGCCACCTTGTGCATCTGGCTTATGGCTTAAATGGATACTAGGGAATCAAACTTGGGTCCTTAAGCTTTGTACATAAGCACCTTAACCCATCTCTCCAGCCCCAGCAATTGTTAGTTTTAACATGGACCCATACCAGATCTCATACAGCTGCCTTCATTCTTATGTCAGCATTTCCCAGGTAGCTCTTCGGTTGCTAATGCATCACTTTTTGCTCATATCAGCAATCGTTAGTTTTTTAAAAAATATTTATTCATTTATTTGCCAGCAGAGAGACAGAAAGAGAAAGAGAGAATGGGCATGCCAGTGCCTCTAGCCACTGCAAACGAACTCCATATGTATATGCCACCTTGTGCATCTGGCTTGACATGGGTCCTGGGGAATCAAACCTGGGTCCTTTGGCTTTGCAGGCAAATGCCTTAACCGCTAAGCCATCCCTCAGGCCTGCATTCACTTTTATTATTGGTATCTGGGTCATCAGCCTTTCTACTTTGACATATCAGCAATCGTTAGTTTTTTAAAAAATTGAATTATTTATTTGCAAGGAGAGAGAGAGAAAGAATGAGAATGAGAGCTCCAGGGCCTAGGACCACTGCAAATGAATTCCAAACACATGCGCCACTTTGTGCATTTGGCTTTATGTGGGTACTGGGGAATTGAACCCAAGCCATTAGGCTTTGCAAGCAAATCCTTTTAACTGCTGAGCCATCTCCCCAGCCCTGGGTTTGTTTCTTTAAACACAAAAGAATTTAGTTTTACAAACATAGTGCCAATCCCACACTCTGAAAAGAATTGAAAATATTTCTTTCCTATCCCAAGGATACAAAGATGAGAAGGTGAAACATTACTCTTCCTTATATGTTTATTAGAACCTAGCTTTAAAAAATATTTATTCATTTATTTGCCAGCAGAGAGACAGAAAGAGAAAGAGAGAATGGGCATGCCAGTGCCTCTAGCCACTGCAAACAAACTCCAAATTCGTGTGCCACTTTGTGCTTCTTGTTCTATGTGGGCAGTAGGGAACTGAACTTGGATTGTTAGGCTTTGCAGGCACATGTCTTAACTGCTTAGTAATTTCTCCAGCCGCCGGTACCTAGCTTTTAATACTACAAATATAATGGATGTAATTATATATTAAAATTGGCTATTTATTCATATCAAAAAGTTAATACTGAAGAACATTTTAAAAATATTTTTTATTTGCAAGGAGAAAGAAAGAGAGAGAGAGAGAACAAGAATGGATGCACCAGGGCCTCTTGCCAGTGCAAAGGAACTTCAGATGCATGCACCACTATTCATATCTGGCTTTATATGCATACTGGGGAATTGAACCCCAGGAGTCAGGCTTTGCCAGCAAGCATCTTTAACCACTGTGTCACCTCGTCCAGCCCTCCATAACATTTTTTTCTGAAGGAAAGTACTGTGAAATTCTCAACTCCTGAAAAAAAAAAAAAAAAGAAAGAAAGAAAAGAAAAAAGAATAGGCTTTATTTACTTTTTAATATTTGCTTATTAATTTTGTTAATTACTTGATGGAAATTACATCAGTATCATCACATTTTTTCATATGGAAAAATGGCTCACTGACCCAGTAAGTCAATATTTGCTTTACTTCTTTGGTTGGCATTGCTAAACAAAATTATAGGAGGCCATCATTTTGGACTAAGACCTGCTGGGATCTAAGTTTTGCAACTAGACCTGAGCAGACTTGACTAAAAGTCAAACTGAAGTCACTCTCTCTAAAGCCCCATGAAACTGCAGGTAAGATGTTCATTTGTCCCAAAGAAATCAGGATCAGAGAAGATTGTTGTCCGAATTTCCAAACAGTCCAGTTTCAATTTGCATTATCATGAAGTTCCCCTCACCTTGATTTAACAGCCAGTTATTTTCCTGTGGTTCTGACTCCCTGTAGTACCAACCCCCTTCCCTGAGAAGTGGTTTTAAATATTTTATTTTTCTATTTATTTGAGAAAGGGAGAAACAGAGGCAGAGAGAGAGCTAGAGAGAGAAAATGGGTGTACCAGGGTTTCTAGCCGCTGACAACGAACCCCGGACGCATGTGCCACCTTGTGCATCTGGCTTGACATGGGTCCTGGGGAATCAAACCTGGGTTCTTGTTGGGCAAGTGCCTTAATAATTAAGCCATTTCTCCAGCTCCTAAAAAAAAAAAAAGTAATTTTAGAATGACCTATCCTTTTTGTTATTGTTGTTGTTTATGCCTTCTTTCTCCCCCCCTCTCTGTGTGTGGGAGGGTATACATGGACATGTGTGAGTGTGGAGATTGGCAGCAAGTGTCTTCCTCCCCTGAGCTTCACCTTATTTAACGGGGCAGGATCTCTGACACCAGAGCTCACCAGTACAGTTAGTGTAGCTAGCCAGCTTGCCCGAGGATCCTCTGCCTCCACCTCCCCATCCACTGGGATTACAGACGGGTCGCTTTATCCATTGAACCATTTCCCTAGCCCTCTCTCTCTGTTCTTCAAGCCAATCTTCTCAGTTGCTGGGGGCCATCCAGAGTAATCATTCTATACGAAAACAAAGCCAACTAAGATCTTAACTAAATTGTAAACTTGTCATTTGGCAACACGGAAAAAAGAAGTACAGAGGATCTGACACCCTTGCCACTATGTGCACATCAAGGAGTGCCACATGTCTGACTTCCAATAGTCAAAGCAAATGTAGACTGCTCTTGCCTGAGCCACCACATCCATCTCTACTGAACCCCCCAAATGTATCATCTTGTGAATACAGAGAAACTCTATTCAAGGCCGGTGAACACCCTCTTGTCATTAGAGTTACTGTGACTACATATCAAACACTGGGGAATTGAGCTCATTAAACGCCAGAATTTGTTTTGGTTTGGTTTCTAATGAGCCTAGAGAGCTGCCCCCTCCCACGCATTTTTTATTAGCACATAACATGTAAATAAAGTGTGAATTCTTGGGGTAAGTAACCTGATGAGGGAACACGGAGGCAGGCTACCCGAATAAAGACTCTAGTTTTTTCAACTCTCCACCTGTACCCATGAAAGCATTTCTTTTCTTTTTTTTTTTTTTCTGTTTTTTTGAGATAGGGTCTCACTCTAGCCCAGGCTGACCTGGAATTCACTATGTAGTCTCAGGGTGGCCTTGAACTCACAGCGATCCTCCTACCTCTGCCTCCCAAGTGCTGGGGTTAAAGGTGTGCACCACCACACCTGGCTGAAAGCATTTCTTAAGGACCTTTTTTTTTTTTTTCTTTTTTCCCTCTCAAAGCAGCATTGGGATCCCCATCAAAGGTTAGCAGTGTTTCTTTGAGTGGTGTGATAATGTGTGCTTTTATGTTTTCAAAGCTTTCTATTTGCTTTACCAAGAACATTTTTAATTTTGTGGAGCTAGAAAAATAGACCATTTTTTAAAGTGATGAACAAGATCTTATTGTGCCCTTTTATGCAGAATATTGAACGAGTACTTTTTGAATGGGGGAAAAAGTTCTCTATTGTTTTCCTAATGCATTTGAAAATATTATGGACATTTATTTCAGGTCAAAATAACTTCTCAGATTTTTCCTTAGGAGAGGTACTCTGCTAACAATATCTTCAACATTTGACAACCCCCGGTGAAAGAAAGTAAAGAGCTTGATAAATTCTTTGTATGCTATATTTTACCCAAAGGATAGAAAGCCAATTCATTTTCCCCATTTTTTTTTCTTTTTTTGGTTTTTCGAGGTAGGGTCTCACTCTGGCCCAGGCTGACCTGGAATTAACTATGTAGTCTCAGGGTGGCCTTGAACTCATGACAATCCTCCTACCTCTGCCTCCTAAGTGCTGGGATTAAAGGCGTGCACCACCACGCCCGGCTCTCCATCTTATTTTTAGAACATTCTCAAAATAAGCATGGTTTGTGTGTATGACATACGCATAGGTTGAATATCATCATCTGACTTGTGCATAATAGGAGTTTCTTATGTCTTTCAACCGATATGTATTGAATACAGAAGAGAATGCAATATATATATTGCATATTGTAGGATGTAAAGATAAGTAAGTAATGACAGTCAACCAAAGTTACTGGAGCAATTTGATGTAGGCTAGAAGGTTTCAAAGCTCCCTATAAGTTCAGCTTAGTTAGTTAGACGGGGAGGGCTAAAGAGTCTAGAGTACTTATTTGTATAGTTGACTTAGTTCAGTCAGTGACTGTGTTGCTGAACTGGTCAGAGTTCCTGTAAGATATTCTATGCTCTTAAGGAAATCCAGGTCATAGGAACATAGTGATACCCTGAGAAACTACCCCAAATGCAATCTTTGATAATGGTGGGTGGAAAATGCTTTGACCTCAATATGTTAGTGTCAGAGCTGAAGAAAGATGGTGGTAAAAAAGGTAGGGAGAAGAGGGTTGGAGAGATGGCTTAGTGGTTAAGGTTTTGCCTGCAAAGCCAAAGGACCCCAGGACCCACATAAACCAGATGCACAAGGGGGCACATGCATCTGGAGTTCCTTTGCAGTGGCTGGAGGCCCTGGCATGCCCATTCTCTCTCCCTCTCTCTTCCTCCTCCCTCTCTCTCTGTGCATCTTTCTCTCTTTCAAATATATATTTTTTATGTACTTTTAAACACACACATATATATGTATATATATATATATATGTTTAAAAGTACATAAAAAAGAAAGTAGAGAGATGAATGCATAACAAAAATTCTATAAAATCAGCCTATTTATTGAGATGCTAGAACTTGAAAAATGTAAGCTTTTAGTACAATGAAAAATTAAATGTGACTGATAGGATGACCTAGTCAGCAAGTGTTTTAATTCTACTGAATCATCACATGTCACTGAGACATTTAGAGAGTTCTGCTGTAGAGAGAGACAAGAAACATGTAACAGAAATCAAATGCTTTTTATATATCATTCAAGTGTCAGGCCTAGATTGCATAGGTCTGTAATCTCAGCTATTCAGGAGACTGAGGCAGGAGGATAATAAGCTTAAGAATAGTCTGAGTTATACAGTGAGTTCAAGGCCAGCCTGGACATTTTAGTGAGCCTCTGCCTCCAAACAAAAAAGGAAAAGAGGATTGAAGAGATTGCTCAGCAGTTTAAGGCATTGGCTTGCAATTCCTGATGGCCTGGGTTCGATTCCCTAGCACCCACATAAATCCAGATACACAAAAGTGGTGCATGTGCTTGGAATTTATTTGCAAACATGTCCATTCGTTCTCTCTTTTTCTCTCTCCTCTCTCTCGGATAAATAATTTTTTTTGGGGGGGGGGTTGGTTTTCTGAGGTAGGGTCTCACTCTAGCCCAGGCTGGCCTGGAATTCACTCTGTATTCTCAGGCTAGCCTCAAACTCACGGCGATCCTCCTACCTTTGCCTCCCGAGTACTGGGATTAAAAACATGCACCACTATGCCCGGCTTAAATAATGAGAGAGAGAGAGAGAGAAGGAGGAGAAGAAGAAGAAGAAGAGGAGGAGGAGGAGGAGGAGGAAGAGGAGGAGGAGGAAGAAGAAGAGGAGGAAGCTGGACATATAGCTCAGTGGAAGAATGCTTGGCTCGCATGTTGAGACACTCTTAGTTCAACCACCAAAGCTATCTTTTAAAAACATCACTCAAATACTCTCTATGCCATGTCTCATTCTAGCAATTTTATAGTAGATTTGGATCAGCATCTCGTAGATGCAAGTGGACACTTACATAAGCTCAAAACATTGGCCTACCACTTTCTTCAGATTTCTCTAGTATCCTGGTTAAAGCCAGTAGAACTCTTCATAGACTCATGCATGTGTCATCTGAAAGCGAAAGATAGCATGAACATATCATTATGGGTGATAAAGAGGGTAAAATAAATATGACAAAAATAAGAGAGGGACTAGTTGGAAAGCAGGGTCCCATGGTACAGAGATGGGAAAGAGGAGAAAGGGCAAAAGAAAATAATGGGAGGAGATTAAGATTAAGCGATTTGTGTACATGTGTGAAAATTGTCAATAAAAATGTGAAACAAGGGCTGGAGAGGTGGCTTAGAGGTTAAGGTGTTTGCTTGCAAAGCAAAAGGACCTAGGTTCGATTCTCTAGGACTCACATAAGCCAGATGCACAAGGGGCACATATGTCTGGAGTTCATTTGCAGTGGCTAGAGACCCTGGCATGCCCATTCTCTCTCTCTCTCTCCTTGCAAATAAATAAATAAAATTAAAAATATATTCTTTTAGAAAATGTTAAACAAAAGTGAAGGGGAGATTACTGTCAGTAGGGCACCTACAATCAATGGAGGTGTGTTATATCTATTTCCTACAAATTGAAACATTCATACTAGGGTGAGGAGAGAAGCTTATAAGACTCAGGAAATCCAGCTTATATGGCCCAGGAAGCTCCTAACACTGTAGATTCGCCAGGTCCCTCCCTAAGGTGATATAAGCAGTAACAATTTTTGGGAAGAAAAGACTGTCTAACTGGCTGAGGCGTCATCAGGTCATGCAAGGAGTTCTAGGGATGTAGTTTTTGTTAGTTGTCAGCTATGCTGGGGTGGGCTTTTCAGTAATGCAGCTGCCTTTGAGTCGCTCCTGTGAGCGACCCCTCACCCATGCTGCTCTAAGTAACCGTAATTAACTCATTTACTCACTTAGCTTGATGTGGATAGAATCATTTCTTTTGTCTGTCATCCATGCCCTATGTGGGGTGGATAAGTGTTTGTTCACATCTTACTAGGAAACATTGATGCAACAGGAAGAAAATGAACTTACTAATTGATTATTTTTCACATCATAAGTGATTTTGTAATTTTTTTCAAGGTAGGGTCTCACTCTAGCCCAGGCTGACCTGGAATTCATGCTGTTGTCTCTGGCCCGCCTCAAACTCATGGTGATCCTCCCACCTCTGCCTCCTGAGTGCTGGGATTAAAGGCATGTTCCACCAATGCCTGGCTCTAAGTGATTTTTTTCTTTTGAAATCTATTTAATAAAATTCAACATATGATCCTAGTAATACCAAGCATCAGCTGCCCATAGTGGTATCAAATTTCATAGGGTATCTTTGAATTTATTTTCTCTTTCCCATTTCCTTGGACTCTCAATAATACTTTTTTTTGGGATTACTGCTCAAAAAAAACTACCATATGTAGCCCTATGTCAAGTTATTCCTTTGAGAGACCCACCATTAGGCAAAAGAAAGGTAGAAATCAATATGATAATAAGAACTTAGTGTGAGGAACAGTAGGTTTGAAGAAAAATTAAGAGAAAAATTTAAAAGAATTATTAAAATCAAAAGAATTGATAAAATTTAGTAACTTATGTTGGTCAGGGAGACTCCTGAGGCACCCAAAACAATACAGGTTATTGCCAAGGCTTTTAGTAGCCCACTAGAACTAAGTGATAGTGAAGGGGAGCGACAGATACCACATGCTCTAGTTGCTGGGCACTGAGAACTCAAGCTGGAACTTAGCTAGAAGTCTCCTCCCTGCTAACTAGCTGTTGTAGTGCTAGAAAGTGCTATGCAGGCTGCTGGGCATGAAAGATCGACAGTCTTAACCAGCAGTGGACTATGCTACACAGAAAACCAGCCAGGCAAGATGTATCCACTGGTGTAATAATGGGATGACTGTTCTGTGGATAGCCAACAGTTCTCTGAATTTGAGACCCCTGTTCCATAGGAGGTTATTTCATTCCTGGTACTGAAAATCTGGTCAAGCCTATGGCTAAGAAGATCCTAAGTCCTAGGAGGAAAGCTACTACTGTTATGTGGATAAATGAATAGCCTGCACACATGAAATTGTCCTCTAATGATTTATTCTCATGTCCATACCTTTGTACTTCTCTCACCTTCTGTCAGAGAAGCTTCCCTTTGCAGGTGGCTGTTACTACTGGGGAGACTCAAAATTCATTAAAGTGCTGAAAATAAGTGACTATTGAGTGATTAGTGCTGAATGAAACATCACTATCATACCCTCTAAGGCTAAGGGAACATTGCAGAAGAGGAGGCAGAAGGAATGTAAGAGCCAGAAAGATGGAGGGGAAGACCTGGAAATTCTGTCTTCCAGATATGTAGTGGCCATTGTATTTATGACCCTACAGTGCTTCTCATTACCTGCAAATACCTGCATAATATTGGGCCTACTAACACTTCATCGTGGATGATAGAGGTGAGAGGAGGAGGAGGAGGAGGAAGAGGAGGAGGAGGAAGAGGAGGAGGAGGAGGAGGAGGAGGAGGAGGAAGAGGAGGAGGAGGAAGAGGAGGAGGAGGAAGAGGAGGAGGAGGAAGAGGAGGAGGAGGAGGAAGAGGAGGAGGAGGAAGAGGAGGAGGAGGAAGAGGAGGAGGAGGAAGAGGAGGAGGAGGAAGAGGAGGAGGAGGAAGAGGAGGAGGAGGAAGAGGAGGAGGAGGAAGAGGAGGAGGAGGAGGAGGAAGAGGAGGAGGAGGAAGAGGAGGAGGAGGAGGAAGAGGAGGAGGAGGAGGAGGAGGAGGAAGAGGAGGAGGAGGAGGAGGAGGAAGAGGAGGAGGAGGAAGAGGAGGAGGAGGAGGAGGAGGAGGAGGAGGAGGAGGAAGAGGAGGAGGAGGAAGAGGAGGAGGAGGAAGAGGAGGAGGAGGAAGAGGAGGAGGAGGAAGAGGAGGAGGAGGAAGAGGAGGAGGAGGAAGAGGAGGAGGAGGAATTGTATTTATGACCCTACAGTGCTTCTCATTACCTGCAAATACCTGCATAATATTGGGCCTACTAACACTTCATCGTGGATGATAGAGGTGAGAAAAAAACAAAAAAGACATCAAAACAGAAGAGGGGTGAGTTGGAAAGAAGGGGTTCGGTGCAAAGTTCAGAGTAAGAGGAGGGTTACAAAAGAAAGTAACGGGAAGGGATTGTGATGAAAGTATATGCATGTATGAAAATTATCAGTAGGGCTAGAGAGATGGCTTAGTGGTTGAGGTGCTTACCTGCAAAGCCAAGGGACCCAGGTTTGGTTCTCCAGGATCCACCTAAGCCAGATGCACAAGGTGGCACGTGCATCTGGAGTTCATTTGCGGTGGTTGGAGGCCCTGGCATGCCCACTCTCTCTCTCTCTCTGCCTCTTTCTCTATATCTCTTTCTCAAATACATAGATAAATAAAAATTGGAAAAGTGTCAATAAAAACATTTTAAAAAATTTAATAACTGAACAATGAAGAAAGACAGGTTGTAGGGAAAGATAATCTATTCTACTCTAGATGAGGCCATAGCTTAATGGAACATTTGGCAATTGGAACTAAAATACGGGACTCAAGTTAGAGTTGGAATTTTGATAAATGAGTCTCTAAAAGATTTTTCAAAAGATGGCTAATGTGTATAGACTGAATTTCTTAGAATGGTCAGATTTTAGGAGTTAAGAAGAGCAAGGAAGAGAAGCTACTGAGTATTCAGGAAAATAAAAGCATTTAGGATATGTGTCATGGCGAGCACGAAACACATAGCTTAGTTCTGCCCTTAGGTCAGAGGCCAGAGTAGAGGGGCTTCAGATGGAAATTTATTTATTTATTACAGTTTTCATGTTTAAAAAAGGGGGAAGGCTGGAGAGATGGCTCAGCAGTTGAAGGTGCTTGCTTGCAAAGCCTGACAGCCCAAGTCTGATTCCTCAGTACCCATGTAAAACCAGATGCACAAAATGGCACATTCATCTGGAGTTTGTTTGTGGTAGGGTTAGGGGGTTGGTATGCCTATATTCACTCTCTCTTTGTTTGCCTCTGTCTGTCCTTGTCTTTCTCAAATAACTTTTTTTTTTTTTAATGGGGGCAACTAGGGGGAAAAGCTTTTAGGTAAAGAAAACCTGAGTTTATCTTATTTTCAAATAAACCTTATCAAGACTAGTCACTTATATAGAAAATGTAATGTTTATCTTATTTTCACACATTTATGCATTTTTAATGCTTATGAGCAATAATTTTTTAAAAAGATGAACACTTATATGCACTTTCTCTAAGATGTTAGGCCACATAATGGCATTATTGAAAAGTACCTCTCTTCCAGAAAATATTGGAAGAATTCCACTTGAATAAATATTGCATAACTCCATGCCTACTTTTACATATCCATATTTGTGGTAAGCTAATCCTGGATTCCAAAAAAAGGTTTTTGTACTGTTGAAAAGCATTTCTGAACTACTGCCAACTCCATCTTGTGATTGAAGTTGTTTGGTATAAAGTAGGTTGAAAGGGGTGAGATGCCAAGCAGGTATTTAGAGAGAGAAGTTGTTGTTTTTATATTTGAATGAGTCATAGTTTTGAGAATTTGTTTTTGGGAAAAAAAATGTTTTCCACTTTTTCTACTTTTTTCCTTCCTTTCCATAGAGTATTTTAGTTTGAGTCTTTTTCACCCATTTGTTGTAAACATACATGACAGTTGATCTCAGTGTGCTTAGGTGTTGGCATCACCATCCCTCCAGGGCAGATGTGGGATCTGTTGTATTTAAACTCTGGATTAAAATTTCGCTGTTACAAGTGCAATCTGAGACAGTGACTACTGGTCCACAGAGAATTCGCGAGGCTTACAAACCACATCTTTTTTATTTAGTTGCTTTTTTTTATGTCTTTTGTTTATCTACACAATATAACAGTGACTATCAAATTGTAATTGATTTGAAGGAAGTTTTTTTTTTTTTTTCCTGGTTCACCTCATGAGCATCATACAATCTGGTTTCAACTGAGAGGAAACTACTGCTGAGTTCTTTATTAACCTTTTCATCTTTCAATTTTGCTTACTCAACTTGTGAACCAACAAATATGACACTCATCTTCTTTTTCATTTTGTTGTGAAACTGCATTTGTTTTCAACACAAGTCCAAGTTTCTTATTGATAAAAAACAATTTTAGGGTTGGAGATATGGCTTAGTGGTTAAGCGCTTGCCTGTGAAGCCTAAGGATCCTGGTTCGAAGCTCGATTCCCCAGGACCCACATTATCCATATGCATAAGTGGGCGCATGCATCTGGAGTTGGTTTGCAGTGGCTGGAGGCCCTGGCGCGCCCATTCTCTCTCTCTCTCTCTCTCTCTCTCTCTCTATCTGCCTCTTTCTTTCTCTGTCTGTCACTTTCAAATAAATAAATAAAAATAAACCAAAAAATTTTTAAGGAGTAAATAAAGATTTTTACAATTTTGCCATTGTGAGAAAAATCACCGTTGACATTTTTATTTATTTGTGGCTATCAGTTTTGTGTGCCTACATATAATTGAAAACACAAATTGGGTAGTTTAGAACATAAATGCACCCAAATTTCCTTTTTCTTTAATATGCATCATGTACGCAAATAATCTTACTTTAATATTTCCCTACAGTGTTATTTCTATTGGGCACATAATATATGTCCTAATCCTTTTCTGTTGAATGGTTAGTATTTCCAGTGCTGTTATGAATAGCTGCATAGTTAAATCTTTGTCCATTTCCTTAATTCATCTTTTCAGATGCATCATTGCATTATTTCTGTATTGATAGGACTTTACTTTTTGTAAAATCAATTCATTTTTATTGACAACTTCCATAATTATAGATAATAAACCATGGTAATTCCCTCCGCCCCACTTTCCCCTTTGCAATTCCACATATATCCCCTCCTCTTCTCCATCAGTCTCTCTTTTATTTTGACGTCATCATCTTTTCCTTCTAGTATGATAGTATTGTGTAGGTAGTGTCAGGCACTGTGAGGTCATGGATATCCAGGCCATTTTGTGTCTGGAAGAGTGCATTGTAAGGTAGTCCTGTCCTTTCTTTGGCTCTTACATTCTTTCGGCCACCTCTTCGGCAATGGACCCTGAGCCTTGGAAGGTGTCAAAGAGATGTTTTAGTGCTGAGCACTCCTCTGTCACTTCTTCTCAGAACTATGGTGCATTTTGAATCATCCCAGAGGTCACTGATATCTGAAAAGAGAAGCTTCTCTAACCAAAAGTGAGAGTAGCAATAATATATGGGTACGAACATTAAAAGAAGTGTTTGCCAGGCAGTTTGGTGGGCATAATATATACATTTATCCAGACACTAGCAGAGGTTACACTTCTGGGGCTCATGACTTTCCCTGTCATTGGTTTTCAGTATCAGGCATGTATTCCTTCCTGTGGAGCGGGCCTCCAGTCCATAACAGACATGCCACTATTGCACCCATTGGCTCATTTGGCCTGGCTGGCCAAACTTAAGGCTTGCAGTGTCCACTGTTATTTATCTCTACTGATGACCTGGAGTCTTATTTTTTTCTTAATTTTTATTAACATTTTCCATGATTATAAAAAATAACCCATGGTGCTACCCTCCCTCCCCCCACTTTCCCCTTTGAAATTCCATTCTCCATCATATCTCCTCCCCATCTCAATCAGTCTCTCTTTCATTTTGATGTCATGATCTTTTCCTCCTCTTATGATTGTCTTGTGTAGGTAGTGTCAGGCACTATGAGGTCATGGATATCCAGGCCATTTTGTATCTGGGGGTAGCACATTGCAAGGAGTCCTACCTTTCCTTTGGCTCTTACATTCTTTCTGCCACCTCTTCCGCATTAGACCCTGAGCCTTGGAAGGTGTGATTGAGATGTTACTCAGTTCTCCAGTCACTTCTTTCCAGCACTATGATACCTTCTGAGTCATCCCAAGGTCACTGCTATCTGAAAAGATAAGATTCTCTACCCAAAGTGAGAGTAGCATTAATATAAGGGTATGAACATTAAGAGAAGTGCTTACTGGGCAGTTTAATAAGCATAGTATATACATTTTTCCAGACATCAGCAGATGTTATACCCCAAGGGCTCATGACTACCCTTGTTTTAAGTTTTCAGTATCAGGGATGTATTCCCCACCCCCACCCCCCATGGAGCGGGCCTCCAGTCCAATTGGAGGGCAGCTGGTTTCCACCATGACAGGCGAGCCACTATTGCACCCATTGGCTCATTGGGCCTGGCTGGCCAATTATAAGGCTTGCAGTGTCCACTGTTGAGTATCTTCACTAGTGGTATCTCTCTCCCATTGAACTATATGAATGAACTGCTACAAAAACGGCTTCTTCCAGCTTTCTGTCAGCTGGACTCTTATTTTTAAGCAACTGAAACCTTATTGAGCCTAATAAAATAAAAGAATATGTTGCCGTGCAGGTGTATCTTCAGCAATCTACAGACATAGACAAAACTAGAAATATTCTCTTGACTCCTGTGTTCACTACTCTGTGCACTTCTACCCATTCTCTCCTCACCCAACAGCCCTCTTCTGCTTCTCACTACACAAATAAACACACGACCGTGTTCAGCACACAACTTTACATGTCACAGGTCCAGCCATCCTGCAAAAAGGGAAGCCAATCCCAGTCTTTTTTCATCTCCCACTCACTTAGCATTCCAGATCTTCAGGACAGAAGATGTCCACCTTGACACAGTCAAATTGGGCTGTAGACTACTGTTCTGTGACCCAACTAGCCACATGAATGGTAGGAGTGGCAGTTCAGAAGGAAAAAAGAGTGGGGAGAAACACCATATAGTGTCACACTTTGGTCACTCGTCACATTTATTTTTCTTTGGGGTTATTTTGCTGCAATAAATTGGCACTGTTAATCAGGGAAAGAAGGAAAAAAATTTTTTCTTAACAGGAACATTATTTTCTAAGAATAAACTTTGTCCAATTATTTTATTATTATTTATTTATTTATTGGTTTTTCGAGGTAGGGTCTCACTCTGGCTCAGGCTGACCTGGAATTCACTATGTAGTCTCAGGGTGGCCTAGAACTCACAGCAATCTTCCTTCCTACCTCTGCCTCCCAAGTGCTGGGATTAAAGGCATGTGCCACCATGCCCGGCTTGTCCAATGATTTTGAGCTATGTGTTTGCCAAGGTGGTACCATCCTCCAAAAGCACACAACTTGAATCAACTGCAAAGTCAGGTTGTCAAAAACTTATATAGTTCAACCTGTAAAGTGTTTACCTTATAAGCATGAGGACCTGAGTTTGATCCTCAGAACCTATATGGAAACACAAGGTGTGGTAGTATGGGAAGGCGGAGACAGGAGGGTCCCTGGGGCCCACTGGTCAGCCAGTTTACCCTAGTTAGGCAAGTTACTGTCTCAAAAAGGAAAAAAAGGTGGATGGAATTCCTGAGCAATGACACCAAAGGGTGCTCTCTGGCCTCTATATGCATGCACACAAACACACATGTGCACATACATTAAAAAAAAAAAAAGAATTCGGGCTGGAAGATGGCTTAGCGGTTAAGCGCTTGCCTGTGAAGCCTAAGGACCCCGGTTTGAAGCTCGATTCCCCAGGACCCACGTTAGCCAGATGCACAAGGGGGCGCATGCGTCTGGAGTTCGTTTGCAGTGGCTACAGGCCCCTGGCGTGCCCATTCTCTGTATCTGCCTCTTTCTCTCTCTGTCTGTTGCTCTCAAATAAATAAATAAAATAAATAAACAAAAAAATTAAAAAAAATAATTCTATGATAGAAAGAGGTTTTAAAATTGCTCTTATCTAGACAAGTATAAAATCATGCTTCCCACATGATGCAGTTCATGGTCATAAGAAAGTTACTTCTAGTATTTAAGAACAGAATAATAATATTTATAAAGAAAAACCATGACTACATTGAAATAAATCTCAGTTATCTATGGACTTTCATTATCCAACTTGAAATATATTTCTACAAAAAAGGTAGCTATTCTTTTAAGAAAAATGGATTTAAAAGTGGCCCAAAATTGGAACTGTTCCTGTGAATCTAGATATTTGGTGATCCTAAGTATACTTAAGTACAAAGTCTCAGTGCAAAAACTGCCATGGGTATGTTCTTTTTCCATAGCAAAAAGAAGACACAGTGGTTTCTTTGTTCTTCCTGGGACTGCTCTGCAGATCTCCATAAGCCTGGAAGGCTGGTGACTGCAGCAAACAGGACCAAACAAGCAAGTGGCCTGCAGACCTATTTATCCAAGCTCTCCAATCACAGCTCTGTCATTTTATCCCTAAGCCCAGCTAAACTAAGCCCTAGTGGTGATGATCAGACAGTAGTCAGTACACACCCAAATGCTGCTGCTCCAGATTATCAGGTCATTAATGAAGGGCAATTATACTTTAACCCATGAGATTCCAAAACCTGAGGGATGTTTACACACGCTCTTTAAAATCAATCACAGGGGCTGGAGAGATGGCTTAGCAGTTAAGGCGTTTGCCTGTGAAGCCAAAGGACCCAGGTTTGATTCCCCAGGACCCACGTAAGCCAGATGCACAAGGGGCCCATGTGTCTGGAGTTTGTTTACAGTGGCTACAGGCTCTGGCATGCCCATTCTCTCTGTCTGTCTGTTTGTCTTCTTTCTATCTGCTTGCAAATAAATAAAAATTTAAAAAATCAATCATAGAAGCAAAAAAGCAAACAGATGCTGATCTTGAGGGAACACATTCTTTCATTTCCCTTCTTTGAGATAATTAATGAATTAAATATTTTTGCAGTGGCAGAGAATAAACCTTACACTTTGTGCATGTGAGGCAAGCATCCTACCACTATGCTATGCTCCCAGCCCATAGGTAAATATTTTTAAGTTTTAGAAATATTTCAAATGATCATATAAAGTATGAAGTATCATTATGGAATTTTAAAACACAATCTGGGGCTGGAAAGATGGCTCAGTGGTTAAGACATTTGCCTGAAAAGCCAAAGGACCCAGGTTCAATTCCCCAGGACCCATGTAAGACAGATGCACAAGGCGGAGCATGTGTCTGGAGTTCGTTTACAGTGGCTCTAGCATGCCCATTCGCTCTCGGTCTCTGCTTGAAAATAAATAAATAAAAAATTTTAAAAAACAAAACAAACAAACAAAAATCCAATCTGTTTTAGTTGGTTCTCCCCCATCCTCTTTGCACCTATCCCCCTGTCCCTCTAATATTTCCCCCTCCACCTCCTTCCTGCTGTCATATTACCTATGCCCCCCCCCACCCTTAGCATCTCTTTTTATTCCCTTGGTCTCATTTCTAGTTTTCTGAGTTTTACCCATCCTTATTCCCATTAATCTACATTCTTATATACATCATCTGCTGGAGGCTGCATATAAGACAGAAGATGCAATTTTTGTCTTTTTGAGGTGGGGTCACCTTGCTTAGTATAATCCCTTCCCTTCCACAACCATCCACTTTCTTGTAAATTTTGTTTTCCTTTGCAGCCAAGTAAAATTCCACTATATATAGGTACATTCCCATTATCTACTCATCCATGGGCTTCTAGGCTAGTTCCGTTTCCTCACTGTTGTGACTAAAGCAATAACAAACATGGCTAATTTTAAAATTTATTTGTATGTGTGTGTGTGTGTGTGTGAGAGAGAGAGAGAGAGAGAGAGAGGGAGGGAGAGCATGGAGGTCAGAGGACAACCTTAGGGTGACTATCCCCTTCCTTCCAAATTCTTTGAGTTAGAATCTCTCCTGTTTTGTTTCCGTGGGTCTTGGGCTAACTGGTCAGTGAGCTTCCAGATTCTCCTGGCTCTGTCTTCCATTACCCTAGGGGTGCTGGGATCATACACCCTGTACCACTTTGCAACCAGCTTTACATGTGTGCTAGAGAGGATCAAACTCAGGTTGGAAAAGTGGAAAACACATAAGGGCAAAAGAACAAAATTATTATTATTATTATTCGAGATAAGGTCTCACTCTAGCTCAGGCTAATCTGGATTTCACTATGTAGTCTCACGGTGGCCTTGAACTCATGGTGATCCTCTTGCCTCTGCCTCCTGAGTGCTGGGATTAAAGGTGAGTACCATCATGCCCAGCCAAAATTATTATTTTTTAAAAAAATTTTTTCTGTTTATTTTGATTTATTTATTTGAGAGTGACAGAGCGAGAAAGAGGCAGAGAGAGAGAGAGAGAGAGAGAGAGAGAGAGAGAGAGAGAAAGAGAGAGAGAGAATGAGCATGCCAGGGCCTCCAGCCACTGCAAACAAACTCCAGATGCATGACCCACCTTGTGCATCTGGCTTACATGGGTCCTGGGGAATCGAGCCTCGAACCTGGGTCCTTAGGCTTCACAGGCAAGTGCTTAACCACTAAGCCATCTCTCCAGCCCCCAAATTATTATATTTTAAAATATGTCATTTATTTATTTATTTGAGAGAGGAGGGAGGAGAGAGAGAGAGAGAGAATGGGAACACCAGGGCCTCCAGCCACTGTCAAAGAATTCCAGAAACATGCATCACCTTGTGCATCTGGCTTACATGGGTCCTGGAGTATTGAACCTGGGTCCTTTGGCTTTGTAGGGAAACACCTTAATTGCTAAGCCATCTTTCCAACCCAAGAACAAAATTCTTAACTGCAAGCACTAGCACTCGCAGTCTTCTTACTCAGAGATAGCTTGCTATGTTTCTGTGTATGTCTTTTCAGAGATTCTTATGTTAGATATAATTATATAAATTGTAAGTATGTTCAGAAGGCTCCCAAGTATCTCAAACAGGATTACCACGCATAAAGGTAACCAGTTCCTTTGGCTTCTCTGATCTCTGTTCCTAACCTTTTCCTCGTAAACCAGCAAAACCCACAAATTGGGCTGGAGAGATGGCTTAGCGGTTAAGCGCTTGCCTGTGAAGCCTAAGGACCCTGGTTCAAGGCTCGGTTCCCCAGGACCCACGTTAGCCAGATGCACAAGGGGGCACACTCATCTGGAGTTCGTTTGCAGTGGCTGGAGGCCCTGGCGCACCCATTCTCTCTGTCTGTCGCTCTCAAATAAAAAAAAAAAAAAAAAAAAACAGCCCACAAATTCAGCCAAAAGAACAGGTGACATTTGTAGGACAGGGAGATCTTAAACATATAAAATGAAACAATTCTCTCAAAGAAAGTCATAAGAGGATATAAATAAATCATACGGAAACCTACTTTTTTGGATAATGGAACACTCATGAGCCGTTGATTGTTGCTAGAAAATTTTCAGTGCCAGGGACAGAATACCTTCTAGTGAGTTGTTGGCTAGGGAGGTCCCTGATGCCCCCAAAACATTATTGGCCATTGCCGAGGCCCTTGGTTTCCCACCAGCAATAGATGGTAAGACCCTATTTCTGAAGACTCCACATACTTGGGCTGTAAGGCCTCTGAGAAATCCTGCTGGAACTGAGCTTATGTAGACCAGCTGACAGAAAGCTGGAAAAGGCCATTCTGCATGCAGTTCAATGGGAGAGAGAGAAATCACCAGTGAAGATATTCAACAGTGGACACTGCAAGTCTTAAAGTTTGCCAGCCAGGCCAAATGAGCCAATGGGTGCAATAGTGGCACGTCTGTCATGGTGGAAACAAACTGGTCTCTAACTGGACTGGAGGCCTGCTCCATGGGAGGGAATGCATCCCTACTGAAAACTGAAAGCAGGGGTAGTCATGAGCCATTGGGGTGTAACATCTGCTGCTGTCTGGCTAAATATATATACTATGTTTATCAAGCTGCCCAGTAAGCACTTCTCTTAATGTTCATACCCATATATTAATGCTACTCTCACTCTTGGTAGAGAACCTTCTCTTTTCAGATAGCAGTGACCTTGGGATGACTCAGAAGGCATCATGGTGCTGGAAAGAAATGACAGGAGTGCTCAGCACTGCAATATCTCTATCACACCTTCCAAGATTCAGGGTCTATTGCGGAAGAGGTGGCAGAAAGAATGTAAGAGCCAAAGGAAGGGTAGGACTCCTTGCAATGTGCTCCCCCAGATACAAAATGGCCTGGATATCCATGACCTCACAGTGCCTGACACTACCTACACAAGATCATTATAACAGGAGGAAAAGATCATGACATCAAAATAAAGGGGAGACTGATTGAGAGGGGGAGGGGATAAGATGGAGAATGGAGTTTCAAAGGGGAAAGTGGGGGGAGGGAGGGCATTACTGTGGGATATTGTTTACAATCATGGAAGTTGTTAACAAAAAAAAAAAAAAAAAAAAAAAGAAAGAAAGAAAAAAGAAAAAGCAGTCATGCCCATCACACAGTGACAACACTGAATTTATCCACACAGGCAGTCTCTTCTGGTGTGCCGGTTTTGTGGGCTCACCGCTCCACAATTCTGGTGAAGGATTAGCGTGACACTCATTAAATGGACTATTTGGATTTTCTGATCAAAGGATCAGTCTGTAGTACAAATGCATCCATTAGTTGCAAAACAAACAAAAACAAAGACCCGTTCACTCCTTTGTCATTTCTGTAGGATTGAATTTTCTCCATGCAAGTTTCAACTGGCCAAGTCTCAACAAAGCCCAAACTCAAACTTCTTTTTCATAAATTAATTTTTTTAATAAAAGGTTATGCTCTTATAGCCCTTATTCTCCATCCCCATTGCATTGATGGCTCTCCTTCATGGGGTTACTGGTATTCACCGTGGGGTCCTGAAGGCGTCAGTCTCTGTGGATGGGAATCATGCTTTGGGCTAATTCTACCCACTTTGAGACTCTTATAATCAGTTCTGCCCCTCCTTCCACAATGTTCCCTGAGCCCTGGTGGGTGTGCTAGAAGCCCTGTTTAGTGTTGAATTCTCTGTAGACTCTGGATTTCTGTTTTGATGAGATTTGAATGACCGCAGTGTCTGTCGCTCTCACCCTGGGACTTGTTTTCAGACTAGCAGTCGCGGGTCCTCTGCAGTGACTCCCGGGCCCTGGCGGATGTGGGGGAAGATGACCTGTCTCATGGTAGGCAGTCAGTTTTGTTTTCTTGTGGTAGTGATGGATCTTGGATCTCCCCGGTATTCTCTACCATTTTCAAGATACAACAAGACTTTCCAACCAAAAGTGAGGGCAGCTTAGATTAAAGGGGAGAAGCATAGTTATTTAAGAGACTTTTTGATGTGTATGCCCACTCTTCTTAGCCAGAGTGGTGAAGTTCTCTTTGGAGTCTATGAGTTTTCTGACCAAGGGATTTAGTCTTGGTTTGCAGTACCAGGTATGAGTTCTCTCCGGCTGAATGGGTCTCATGACCAATCTGAAAACGGTTGGTTACCCACATAGGTTGTGGGCCACCCACCACTGCACATGTGTGTACTTCTTACTAAGCTGGTTCATTTTGTAGCTTGCAGGGTCTCCTGCTTATTCATGCTATTGGTCGTCATTATCCCCCAGCAGCTTCCGTAGCACTTTCCAGTATTATGAAAGCCAGGCAAGAGGGAACGGTCTTCCCTCTCAGTTCCAGGGTGGTCTTTCATCATCCTGTGACCACCAGTTGTAGTGTCTTCAGCAATAGGGTCTTACCTTTTAGCTTTGGCAGGTAACCAAATGCTTTGGCAATGGCTTGCATTATTTGGGGGACCTCATGGATCTCCCTAACGAACAGCTCACTGTAGGGGGTAACCTAATTCTGGCATTCAGATTTACAGCCAGTGCCCATGTGTTTAGAGTCAAAACATTCTCCACTTTCTACAGGGTGCTTCTGTAGTCATCACAGTCCCCAACTCTGCTTCCTTCAAGGACAGTCTCGGCTACAGATGTAGATGGCAAAGGAGACTTTCCATTCATTTATACACTTCAGACACATCTGTACTTTAAGCTGTTGCAACAAGAATACACCCAGAACACACACACACACACACATATCCATATATATAGATAGATATAGATATTCATATATATATATTCTATATATAGATAGATATAGATATTCATAAACTAAAATATCATTGCCAATATCCGAAAACTGAAGACCCTACCATAGGATAGTGAAGGTTCAGTTCACAAGTCAGTGCACCTGACTCTATAACAACTGAGAAATGCCTGGGCATGTCACTATTACACTCCATTTGATTTTTTAATTAATTAATTAATTTTTTAAAATATATTTTATTTATTTATTTGAGAGAGAAAGAGAGAGAGAATGGGTGTGCTAGGGCCTCCAGCCACTGTAAACAAACTCCAGGTGCATGTGCCACCTATGCATCTGGCTTACATGGGTCCTGGAGAGTCGAACCAGGATCCTTTGACTTTGCAGACAAACACTAAGCTATTTTTCCTGCCTTATTTTTTTAAATTTATTTATTTGAGAGAGAGAGAGAAGGAGTGAGAAAGAGGCAGATAGAAAATGGTCACATCAGGGTCTCCAGCCGCTGCAAACGAACTCCAGACGCATGTGCCACCTTGTGCAGCTGGCTAACATGGGTGCTGGGGAATTGAACCTGGGTCCTTTGGGTTTGCAGGCAAATGCCTTGACTGCTAAGCCATCCCTCCAGCCCTCCATTTGCTTTTGAGGCATCTTGGCATCCCACAATTCTGTAGGGTGCATGTATTCATCTGAATACTTGGTTATAAGACATGTTATATCCTTTAGTTCTCCAAGTACAGTCTAATCTCTGAGTTCTCTTTTACCAGATTAAAGAAAAAGTCAGTTTGTCATTTGTGGCTTCCACTACCCTGCTCTAAGTAGGGTTTTGTTGGTGTCCCAGGGACACTGTGTAGAATCTTCTGGTGCTGTGATACAAAGTACTGCTACCTTGCTCCTTGTCTTATCCTACAAGGCTTTATGAAGAACAGTAGCTCAGCTCTCTTTATTTGTCCATAGGATCCTTAGCCTTCCAAGTGAGTTGAAGCTTATTGCCACTTGCCTTGTGCTACGCACTTGGTTCTGTCCTTTACTCTTGCAGGATTCAGAGGGCTGGAAGTCTACAAGGTTTCTTTCCCAGACTCCTTTGCCAGCAGGCTTGTGGCTAGGGCTGCTAATAGGTACTGGCAAGGTAGTGGAAGGCAGATGTGGGGAGAAGGGACTCAGCTGAGGCTTCCAGCCCCTTGCTGTCCCAGACAGTAAGGAGGCAATTTGCTGCTGGTAACTGTGTTGCTGAAGTGCCACATTGAGTTGGCCACCACCTTCTCAGTGGATCCCAGCAGATTGCAACACTGTCTTTGCCAGCACAGTGGCAGGTAGAGACTTGTGAGCCCCAACCTGTGGGAGTACCCCCCCCCTTTCTTTGAGGTAAGATCTTGCTCTATCCCAGGCTGACCTGGAATTCACTATGTAGTCTCAGGGTGGTCTTGAACTCATGGTGATCCTCCTACCTCTGCCTCCCAAGTGCAAGTGCTGGTAGTAAAGGTGTACGCTGCCACGCCCGGCAGAATCCCCCTCCTCCTCCTCCTTTTTTTTTTTCTTTGGTTTTTCTGAGGTAGGCTCTCACTTTAGTTCAGGCTGACCTGGAATTCATTCTGTATTCTCAGGGTGGCCTTGAACTCACAGCGATCCTCTTACCTCTACCTCCTGAGTGCTGGGATTAAAAGTGTACGTACCACGCCTGACAGGATCCCTCTTCTTGCTTTTTATCATGTACCACTCTCTCTGCGTATCTTCTCCATTCTATTACTTTGATAACAAAATTCTTCAACTGCATTTCCTCCAGTTGAAAAATACTTAACTGGGTTTTTTTCTTTTGTTGTTGTTGTTTTTTTGTTTTGTTTGTTTTCGAGGTAGAGTCTTGCTCTAGCCCAGACTGAGCTGGAATTCACTAGGTATTCTCGGGGTGGCCTCAAACTCCTGGCAATCCTCCTACCTCTGCCTCCCAAGTGCTGGGATTAAAGGTGTGTGCCGCCATGCCCAGCTTAGCTTTTCTTTTTTTTTTTTTAATATGTTAATTTATTTATTTGAGAGCAACAGACAGAGAGAGAAAGAGGCAGGTAGAAATAGAGAGAGAGAGAATGGGTGTGCCAGGGCTTCCAGCCACTGCAAACAAACTCCAGATGTGTGCACCCCTTGTGCATCTGGCTAACGTGGGTCCTGGGCAGTCAAGCCTCGAACCGGGGTCCTTAGGCTTCACAGGCAAGCGCTTAACCGCTAAGCCATCTCTCTAGCCCAGCTTTTGTTTTCTTGACTAGACCCACCTCACAGGCCTGGTTACTTCTGATGGGGCTAGGTATAAGGGCAACATACCATCTCTGCTATTCTTAAATTCCATAAAGCCCTGCTCCTTTAGGACTCTCATGGCTGCAGATACCAAAACCTCAGCTGAGGAAAGGAGTCACACGGAAGAGGTCTTGTAAGACCTCAAGTGTGCATTGTGGAGGAGAACTGCTGGGAGGTAGAACATTGCAAGTAATCATACTGGTCAGCTCAGAGTTTCCTAACAGCTCAATTTGCACTTGTGTGAACACCTGTGAGTTGGCTGGGCCGCTTTGTTTATCTAGGCTGGGTTTGGATGACCTTGGCTAGGAGTCTAATCTCTTTGGTCAATTGGTAGGTCAGCTAGGACTGGCTTATTAGGATGTGACCTTGCCGGGGCAACACTGTTACTAAGCAAGCCTATCTCAATAGGTGGATCAAAGAGAAAAAATGCACATATGTGCTATAGTTTGGAACATTAGTGTCCCCCAAAGGCCCAGGTGTTGAAGATTTGGTCCTCAGCTAAGGCATTGTTGGGAAATAATGAGACCTTTAGGTCACCGGGCCTACTGGGCAGAAAGCAGGTCATGGGGACTGTGCCTTTGAAGGAGTACTGAGAACCAAGCCTCTCCATTCCTCTCTCTCTCTCTCTCTCTGTGATTTTTTATTTATTTGCAAGCAGAGAGAGATAGAGAGAAGAGAAGATAGACAGAGAGAGAGAATGGATGCACCAGGACCTCTAGCCACTGCAAACTCCAGACACACATGCCTCTTGTGCATCTGGCTTATGTGGGTCCTGGGGAATCGAACCTCAGTCCTTTGGCTTCGCAGGCAAATTCCTTAACTGCTAAGCCATCTCTCCACCACCCCCCTTCACTTGTGACCAGTTTCATATGCCAAGCTCACCTATTACCTCAGTCCTCACCATAGGCCCCAAAGCAACAGTTCAACTACCAGTGAATTAACTGACTCTTCCAGACTGAGTAAAAATAAAATTTTCCTCTTAAGTGGGTTACCTCCATTTTGGAAAGCTGACTAAGATAATGTACAAAGTTTCCTGTGATTTAAGGCTTGCAATCGGCACTCTCATTTTTACCAAATCAGAAAACTGGACCAGATTTGAGCAATGGGTCATTAAGTTTCAACTTTTCTTTTCCCACCCTTCCTTCCTTCCCTTCCTTCCTTCCTTCCTTCCTTCCTTCCTTCCTTCCTTCCTTCCTTCCTTCCTTCCTTCCTTCCCTTCCCTTCCCTTCCCTTCCTTCCCTTCCCCTTCCTTCCTTCCTTCCTTCCTTCCTTCTTTCTTTCTTTCCTTCCTCATTCTTCCTTTTGAGACAAAGTCTTACTTTAACGCAGGCTGCCCTGGAACTCGTTACATACCCTAACGGAAAGCGTAAAACTTAAAGTGATTCTCCTGTTTCAGCATCTCAAGTATGGGACTACAGGTATGAGCCACCCCTCCAGCTAGTTTTTACTTTCCTTTACTCTGTTTATTTTTCTTTTTAAATAAAGTGTTTTTATTGAAGATTTTTTTGGTGTGTGTGTGTGTGTGTACATGTACACACCCACAAGCCCCGGAAGTCACACATGTGGGCATATATGTGTTACTGTGCATGCAGAGAGGCCAGAGATTAATGTCATTCTTCCATCTTATTATTTTTTAACATTTTATTTGTTTATTTATGAGAGAGAAAGAGACAGATAGAGAGAATGAGAGAATGGGCACACGAGGTTCCCCATCCACTGCATACGAACTCCAGACATATGTGCCCCCTTGCACATCTGGTTTACGTGGGTCCTGGGGAATTGAAACCAGGTCCTTAGGCTTCACAGGCAAATGCTGTAACTGCTAAGCCATTTCTCTAGTCCCCCACCTTATTTTTTTTTAAAAAATAGGGTCTGTCACTTAACCTGAGACTCACTAATTCAGGTAGACCAGCTAGTATATTTTGGGGATCCTCCCATCTCTACCTTCCCAGCTCTGTATTATAAACCGTGCCTGACTTTTAGGTGGGTGCTGGGTATCCAAACTCATGTTGTCATGCTTGTGTGAAGCACTTTATCACTGAACTATCTCCCAGTCTGGCTTCCCTTTCTGATGGGAAGAGCAATACTGTCATGTTTTAAAGCAGGGTTGTGAAGCATTGTGGTCACTTATCCCAACTATTATAGTAAACCAACAAACATGCTCTGATTTCCTGGGAATGCTTGTTCTTCTCTTCTTTCACTGAAGACCAACTTTCTCTCTTACCTGGTCATGTCCTAGAAAAAGGCCACGATGCTTAGCTTCCAAATTTATACTTTAGTGTTCCAACAACTAGCCAGGCTAAAAACCCAAACTTCAGTCAACTTTATTTATCCTGAACGAGGTCTGGTGGTTCAAGTCAGGTGCCCATTCATAGATGAACCATTTTTAGTCTGGAAGAGAGGGTCAAAAAGATCTTGCCACTCTAGCCACATGGATAGAGGGATTGTACAGAGCAGCTATGAGAAAAGGAAACAGCAACATGGATGTTATCGCTATAGAGCATCACAATATACAAGTGGCTCTAAAGTGTCTTCAATTTCTATATTGATAGCTTAGGTCATGAACCAAGGAGGAGGATGGCGGCTTTGTATGGTAAGCAAGAACATAGGTTCTAGATTAATACTGCCTGTGTCAGTATCTCCTACTTACCACATCCTGCCTGTGTGACCTTGGGCAATTCTTCACCTCCTCATGTTCTAGTTACCTCATTTGTAACACTGAGAAGAAAATGATTTCTACCCTATGAGTTGTTGTAAAGATTTAATTAGTAGGCTCTAGGGTATGTATAATAGTATTCATGTATAGTAAAAATTTGGTATCAGCAATACTATTATTAAAATCTAAAGAAAAAGTGCTTGGCACTAAGTTTATGATACAAAAGTATTATACAGGTATGGTGGCACACACCTTTAATCCTAGTATGTAGCAGGCAAAGGCAGGAGGAGTACTATAAATTTGAGACCAGCCTGGTTCTACATGGAGATTTCTAGGTCAGCTATAGTCGTATAGCAAGACCCCGTCTCAAAACAAAACAAAAATAACACAAGTGAATGTACACACACGATTTATCAGTACAGCATTTGTGATTTCTATACTCTCACTGTCAGATTCATCTGCTAGGTGCTTCTAGAGATTTGTAGTTTTAAAAAATGTTTTCATTTATTTATTTGATAGAGTGTGCATGTGTTTGTGCATGTGTATGGGCACGCCAAGGCATTCTGCCACTGCAAACAAACTTCAGAAACATGCACCATGTGCATCTGGCTTTACCTGAATACTGGAGAATCAAACCCAGGCCACCAGGCTTTGCAAACAAGCACCTTTAACTGCTAAGGCCTTTCCCCAGCCCTGAGATTTGTAGTTTGAAATTAAATTTATCACAGGATATCCTCACTGGAAATTCCAGATACATGTTGACTATTGTATTAGTCATATATTCAATTCATTCCTTCAAGTTTTGTGCATGTTCTTGAAAGACAAAAAATGGTAAGTAAATAGGGCTAGGGTTAGGTTAGGAAGGCCAGTTTGTAGTTAGCTCTAAAATGGGACTGTGAGCTATCACGATAGACAGCTGAACAGGACTCGGCTCTGGGCTATTGTACATCAGATAAGAATATGACTTTGAAAAAAAAAAATCCCTTTAACTGCTATACAAAGCTCAGAAACCTAAACATGTAATCTAATTATATAACTAAGTCTTGACCAAAAGGGGAAGCCCATTTAAATGTTGAAGGAGGAGCTAAGGACATGACCGCTTAGCATACACGGGGTGCTGCATTTGGTCCCCAACACTGCAAAATGAAACAAAAGCTGTCAGACTCATTAGAGAGCAATTGAGTCAGACTACATAAAATGCATATAAATGGGAGGTTAGAGGGTGCCAACACAGGAATTTCTTTTAGCAAAGAATAGGAAGAATTGTCACTTACAATTTAAACCTTTTATCGTGTAATTAATTTCAAAAGCCAATCATGGTAGTGAATGAACAGCTTGAAAGTATATGCAAGAGATTATGAAAATGTATTAAAATAGCTTCTTCTGTTTTGTTCGCCACACCTACATTCTTTGTGCATACGCACACCGGAAGCAGCTACACTGAAGCAGGCAATCCCCTTCTGAACTTACCGAAATAGAAGCCAGTCCTTGTAATGACTCACTTGTTTCCTCCTGCCCCCAATCCTTATCTCGGGACGACAGATTGCATTAGAGTTGTAAGTAATTGTACATCTTTTGTGTGAAACACCTTGAGATGTTCTGGCATGATAATAAGCTGTTTTAAGCCTCATTTTCGATTTCCCAAACAAAATGGAATTTGTGACTGGGCCGTCTTTCATGTAATACTTCATACTGCTGTGAAAACCTGCAGCGAGTCTCTATAAAAAGACCAGACCAAACATTTTCAGCAAGTAACATTAATTTAGTGAAATCTATACTATCCTTTCTCTTTTCTCCACTTCTCTCTCTCTCTCTCTCTCTTTTTTTCTTCCAGGTAGGGTCTCATTCTAGCTCAGGCTGACCTGGAATTCGCTCTGTGGTCTCAGGGTGGCCTTGAACTCACTGCGATTCTCCTACCTCTCTCTCCCGAATGCTGGGATTAAAGGCGTGCGCCACCACGCCCGGCTCCTTTTCCCCTCTTCTAACATAGACTGTGCACATGTCTGTTGTGAAGCCATGGAACCTGATGCTTTTCTTCTGCATTGTCACTGACCCTGTTGAGTTTTTTTCTCTGCATGTACTATAATGGAGTAGCTGAAAACTAAGAATAACGTTCATGCAGGTGAAGATCACACAGGCACGGCAGATTCGATTCACTTGGTTCTGGCTGATGGGATCTAAGTGGCTATTTTGTGGGATGACCTCTGGGTTTTCACATAAGAGAAATCAATCATCACCACCCCACCTTGTGCCACCACCTGCATCTCAGTAAAGGATAGTGAGAAGGATGAGAAAGTGAAATTGTTGTTAGGAGTTGCAGTCAAAATAAAGGTCCAAAAAACAAAATAAAATAAAATAAAGGTCCATGCAGGGTATGATGGCCCACATCTTTAATCCCAGCACTCAGGAGGCAGAGGTAGGAGGATCGCTGTGAGTTCAGAGGCCACCCTGAGACTACATAGTGAATTCTAGGTCAGCCTGGGCTAGAGTGAAACCCTACCTCAAAAAATAAAAACAAACAACAACAACAACAAAAAGAAATTCTTAATTCTCTTGGACATGATAAAAGAAACAACTATGAAAAGAATAAATACTCCCCTAGAGGGCTTACACAAATCTCCTAAGATGCTCACACAGATCCATGGTCTTTGGCCTTCTCCAGGAAAAGAAAATGAGGCCGTTAATGAAGCATTGCTAATAATTTTGCCACTGTAATAGCAGCAAAATGGATCCTATGTTTTCTGCTAGTGCTTGAGGAAACGTATTCCAGAACAATCATTTCTTTTTTGCTCATTTGGTTTTTTAAGGTAGGGTCTCACTCTGGCCCAGGCTGACCTGGAATTCACTATGTAGTCTCAGGGTGGCCTGAAACTCACAGTGATCCTCCTACCTCAGCCTCCTGAGTACTGGTATTAAAGGTGTGTGCCACCACGCCTGGCCTTTAAATCATTTCTTTAACTTATATCAGAACAGCTAAGTTCCAAGGTTTTTCTAAATTTACAAATACATGGCCAATAGTATAACCATACTTGCATATGTGCCCTGACCCTTTTCTATGCTCTCTCTGACTTTGATTATATTCCACTCACATTGAACAAAGTGAAATTGAACAGAATGAAATGTGTTATTACTGGAATATATATATTATATTTTTTGTTTATTTATATATATATAATATATAACATATATATTATATTTTTGTTTACTTTTATTTATTTATTTGAAAGCGACAGACAGAGAGAGAAAGAGGCAGTTAGAATGGGCACTCCAGGGCCTCTGGCCACTGCAAATGAACTCCAGACGTGTGCGCCCTCTTGTGCATCTGGCTAACGGTGGGTCCTAGAGAATCAAGCCTCAAACTGGGGTCCTTAGGCTTCACCGGGCAGCGCTTAACCGCTAAGTCATCTCTCCAGCCCTGTATATTTGTTTTTTTGAGATAGGGTCTCGCTGTAGCCCAGGCTGACGTGGAATTCACTATGTAGTCTCAGGGTGGCTTTGAATTCACGGGGATCTTCCTACCTCTGCCTCCCAATTGCTGGGATACAAGGTGTGTGCCACTATGCCCAGCTCTTTCAATATTTTAGCATTCAATTATTTATTTTAAAAATTGTTATTATCATTATTAGTAGTAATAAAGTGTGATATCACAGAAAGGAAGATAGACCAAGAATTAGGAGACCTGGATTCACCCTGTGCCTCTGACTTTCATTTGCATTGTTATGTAGGGCGTCAGTGTCCATCTTGGCTTCACCTGCGCCATGAGAGGAAAGATTAGTATGAAAGATCTATGGACGTTTCCAACCAAAGTACATGATACTGAAATTATAATTTAAACAAGAATTTGAAATATTTATTTAGACAGGCTTGGTGATGCAGGCCTGTAATCCCAGCTACTTAGGAGACTGAGGCAGAATGATGGCAAGTTCAAAGCTAGCCTGGGAAACTTTGTGAACTGTAAAGAACAATTTGAAAGCGTAGGGCTGGAGGTCAGTGGTAGAGCACTTGTGCAAGGTCCTGAGTTTAATCCTTATTAGTAAATATTATTTATTTGTTATACTCAATTATACAAACACCTGTGTATTTTGCTTTAAAGGTGATTAATCTTTAGCATTCATTAGTATTAGCATGGTAGCACTTATGGAACAATTTAAGTGGAAATTTAAAGTAGTTATTATTATTATTATTGTTGTTGTTGTTATTGTTATTATTATTAGTTTTGGTTTTTTAAGGTAGGGTTTCACTTTAGCTCAGGCTGACCCGGAATTGTCTATGTAGTCTCAGGGTGGCCTTGAACTCACAGTGATCCTCCTACCTCTGCCTCCCGAGTGCTGGGATTAAAGGCGTGTGCCACCATGCCTGGCTGAAGTAGCTATTTTTATTTATTTATTTATTTGGAGAAAGAGCAAGGGAGAGAGACAGAGAGGGAGAGAGAATGGGCGCACCAGGGCCTCTAGCCACTGCAAACAAACTTCAGACGTGTGCGCCCCCTTGTGCATCTGGTTAACGTGGGTCCTGGGGAATCAAACCTGGGTCCTTTGGCTTTGCAGGCAAATGTCTTAAACGCTAAGCTATCCCACCAGTCCTGAAGTAGATAGTTATTGATGTTAGAATAATTGTAACTATGTGACTCAGCTCTGGATTGAGAATGGTTATTTTATACTTGATGAGAATTTAATTCCAGAACTTGTCATTGTATGAATGGTGACTTATACTCAAAGTTACATGTGGCATAACTTAAGTGGTGAGCACATTTGCAAATCCATTATAAAATGCTTTTCTGTGCTTGTGTGTATATTTTTCTTTGCAAAATCTCTCAGTCTATCTTTTCAATTTACCAAAACCTGAACTTTTGTAAAAATTGACATAATTTTTACAGAGACTATCAGAGCCATTAGAAGAAAACCATCACAAGGAAGAGCTACAGCTCCTGATGCAGTGAAATGTCGACATTAGCAGTTCCAGTACTTCAGTGCTATTTTTCTTGCTCAGAAGCCACACTCAGGATACCTTCATCAGATAATCTATTCCCCTTTCCTCTCCTCTCCTGGCCTCACCTCCCCTCCCCTCCCCTCCCCTCCCGTCCCCTCCCCTCCTCTCCCTTTCCTTCTCCTCCTTTCCCCTCCCCTTTCTCCTCTCCCCACCCCTCCCTTCCTGTCCCCTCTCTTCTCTCCCTTCCCCTCCCCTTCCCTCTCCTCTCTTCCTCTCTTCTCTCTCCTCTCCTCCCTTCCTCTCCCCTCCCCTCCCCTCTCCTCCCTTCTTCTTCCCTCTCTCCTCTCCCCCTCCCCTCTCCTTTCCCTTTTCCTTTCCTTTCTTTTGCTTCTCTTTCTCCTTTTCTTTTTCTTCTCTCCTTTTTATTTTTATTCATTCTTCCTTTCTTTCTCTCTCTCTCCTTTCTCTTTCTTCCTTCCTTTTTCCTTCCTTCCTTCTTTTCTTCCTTCCTTCCTTTCTTCCTTCCTTCCTTCCTTCCTTTCTTTCTTTCTTTCTTCCTTCCTTTCTTCCTTCCTTCCTTCCTTCCTTCCTTTCTTTCTTTCTTTCTTTCTTTCTTTCTTTCTTTCTTTCTTTCTTTCTTCCTTTCTTTCTTTCTTTCTTCGTTTCTTTCCTTCTTTTCTTTCCTTTCTTTCTCTACCAGGCCTTGCTTTCTAGCCTAGGCTGGTCTCAACCTCACAAACCCCTTGTCTTAAGACTCCCTAGTGCTGGGACTACAGGCTTGCATCACCATGCCTGGCTTGACCCCGCTCCTCATGAACCCCACACACCAAGCCCTCCCTCTGTCCCATTGATTCATGGTGCAGTTCACTATGACCTTTTCCCACCAGCTGCGACACTAACACTGAAACATCTCAAGGGAACAGTCTGTCTTCCACTTCATTTTCCTTGGCAACAGAGCATTCATCCTTGGTCTAGTTATGGCTGTGTTTAGGTTCCATAGTTAACACAGCATCATTTATATCAGTTTAAAATTTTTGCAGATTTCACCCAAAACATATCATCAATTCACACTGCTTTATTCTTGACTTTTGAAAAGGAAAACATTTATCAAAACGCCGACATAAATGGGAATCATGCATGAGAAAGCCAATAATTCTTTGACTTTTTTTGCTACAGGACTTTTATTGCCATTGTTTTTACCTGTCAGCTGATTTATGTTGGTTTTACAATTTTGCAGAGAGAAGGCCAGACTATTTAGAAGATACAATATAGGCTCACCAGCTGCTACATGATTATAGATATGGACAGGGAGAACTATGCCTGATTTATATGCAAAAATGCAAATGCTTCTGACTGACTACCCACCAGCTGTGTTCACTATGCCAAGGACAATCTTTGAAACAAAGGCTCATAAGTTTTTAAGTTTAGGTGACCAGTATGGATGTCAGGAACAGGTAAACTTTAGCTAAGCAAAAGCTATGGACAGCTCATAATAGAGGGCATTCTGACTTGTGGTTAGCTTGAGGTTATAAGTGAGCAATGACTAATACTCTAAAATAAAAATCTTTTGTGATACAGAGAAACACAGAGAGGACAGGGAAGTTAGGTAAGCAGAAAAGACTAGGTTTATAAATAAAATGTTGTTCAAAAGCATGTCTGAATTTATGCCAGTTAGTGTTTTTTGTTTCCATAATTCCTAGATATAATCTACAGGCTGGCTCTCTGTTGATGAATATCATATTTTATGTGTGGTATTTATAGTTAGAAACATTATTGTGATTTTATCACTAGCTTTTGGAGAAAGTGAAGAGAAAAAGCATTTTTTTTTCTTAAAAACAATACAGAAGTGAATTTAAAATGTTGAACAAGACGTAGATGTTCTCTTCACCACCTGATTTCTAGACTTGCTCTTAGACATCACTCTTGGTTAGCAAAGGCATCATGATCAGTTTTTTTTTTAAATATAGTTTATTTATTTGAGACAGAGAAAGAGAGAGAGAGAGAGAGAGAGAGAGAGAGAGAGAGAGAGGGAGAGAGAGAGAGAGAGAGAGAGAGAGAGAGAGAATGGGCACTCCAGGGCCTCCAGCCACTGCAAAGGAACTCCGGATGCATGTGCCCCTTGTGCATCTGGCTTACATGGGTCCTGGCGAGTTGAACAGGGATCTTTTGGCTTTGCAGGCAAATGCCTTAACCACCAAGCCATCTCTCTAGCCCATGATCAGCTTTTAAGGCAGATTTTGTTTTTGCCACATTACAGCTATATTCAGATAACGAATGCAAATTATTTAATAACCTGTCACTGAATTCTTTAACCAAGTCATTATTTAAGATTCAAGTGCTAAATCTTCATTTTATTGCTGGGTGGGTTTTCTCCAATGGAACATGAGAAATTCTACAGACAACAGGCAAATTTCTTCTACCTTTGTAAATGTGCCAATCTGCACTAAATTTCCTTGGTCTATTGAATTATTCATAGTACTATCATCCAATTAACAATTCTGCCTTCACTTTGTTGCAGCAAGGATTTGTAAAAGGCAGTTATGTGAAAAATCAGTGATGCAGGATTACTTTACTGTTGAGGTTCTTTGTAATGCCCAGGTTCTATATAACAAAACATTAACAATTTCAAAAAATAATCAGGGCCAGGTGTGGTGGTGCACACACCTTTAATCCCAGCACTTGGGAGGTAAAGGGAGGAGGATGGCTGTGAGTTCAAAGCCAGCCTGGGACTACTGAGTAAATTCCAGGTCAGCCTGGGCTAAAATGAGACCCTACCTCAAATAAACGTAAAAAAATAATAATAATCTGGATGGTGGTATGTGCCTGTAACTGCAGCACTTGGAAAGCGGAGGCAGAAGGCTTTCCAGTTCCAGCCTGGGTTACCCATTTTGTTTTGCCCACTGTGATGGTTAATCTTGACTGTCAACTTGATTGGTACCAGAGTCACCTAAGAGTCAAGTGTCTGGACATATCTATGAGAGAGTACCTAGATTAGGATAAGAGAGGTGGGAAGTTTCACCATAATTGTGACCAGCCGCATTCCACGGTCAAGGGTCCCAGACTGAATAAAAAGCAGAAAGCAAGCCGAGCATCAGCGTTCCTCATTCTCTGCTTCCTGAGTGCCTCCTGCTGCCATGCAGAGGAATGTATGCTGTCCAAGTGCAAGCCAAAGTAAATCCTTCCTCTCTTACGTTGCTTCTTTTCAGGCACTTGGTTACAGCAATGAGAAAAGTAGCGAATACACCCACACCTAAAGGATGCCAACTGCTCTAAACAGACACCAAAAAAAAATATATATATATAACCAAGGAAATAAAAAAAGTGAATGACCTCAACAATGAAAACCTTTAAACACTCAAGAAAGAAATTAGGGCTGGAGAGATGGCTTAGCAGCTAAGGCACTTCCCTGCAAAGCCTAGTGACCTGGATTCAATTCCCCAGTACCCACGTAAAACCAGGTGCACATGCATGTGGAGCTCATTGGTAGTGGCTAGAGGCCCTGGTGTGCCCACTCTATCTTTCTCTTTGTCCATCTCTCTCTGCTTGCAAAAAAAGTAAAATAAATAATATTTTTTTATTTAGTTTTTCATGGTGGGGTCTCACTCTAGCCTAAGCTGACCTGTAATTCACAATGTAGGGTGGCCTCAAACCCATGATGATCCTCCTACCTATGCCTCCTGAGAGCTGGGATTAAAGGTGTGTGCTGCCATGCCTGGCTAATGAAATATTTTCTAAAAAAAAAGAGAAAGAAATCAAATAAGACACTAGAAGATGAGAAAACTACCCATATTCATGGGTTGGCAGAAATAGTATTGTAAAACTAGCTCTCTTTCTGAGAATAATTTACAAATCATGTCATTTGCATGTATGGGATGTGTAGAACTTGAGCAGGTCATGTTAAATGAAGTATGCCAGATATGAATGACCAGTACCACATATTTCCTCTAATATGTGGAATCTCAAAAACCAAAAAATAAGATGACTATTTTGAAGTAGAAAAGTAGCTAAGAAGGAAAAGTAGGGGAGTCATAAAGACTAGGAGAAAGAGGGTGTCGAGAAGGTATTAGGGAGTCTACAAAGGATCCAGGTTCAATTCCTCAGCACCCACGTAAGCCAGATGTACAAGGTGTCTGTAGTTTGCAGTGGCTAGAGGCCCTGATGTGCCCATTCTCTCTCTCTCTCTCTCTCTCTCTGCCTCTTTTTCTCTCTAAAATAAACAAACAAACAAATTCTATGGTTCTTGGATACTTTGAAAACCTGATAAAGGCTATATTCCCTCTTTCTAGGAAAAAAATTATAATTTTAAGAGTCTATAGATGTCTTGAAGCAAATCAATCGTCCTTTTGAACAACTTTTTGTTATAATTTTATTTATTTATTTTTTATTTTTTTTGTTTATTTACATGAGAGCAACAGACAGAGGGAGAAAGAAGCAGAGAGAGAAACAGAATGGGTGTGCCAGGGCCTCCAGCCACTGCAAACGAACTCCAGGCGCGTGTGCCCCCCTGTGCATCTGGCTAACGTAGCTCCTGGGGAATCGAGCCTCGAACCGGGGTCCTTAGGCTTCACAGGCAAGCGCTTAACAGCTAAGCCATCTCTCCAGCCTTGTTATAATTTTAAACAGCTTTATTGAGATATGATTTATATACCATCAAAGTCTTCCACTTTAAATGTTTAATTTAATAAAATTTTAGTAAAATTTAGTAAAAATTTAGTATACAACCACCACCATCATCTTTTTTTTAGAACATTTTCATCACCACCAAAAGAAATGTTAAGTCTAGGGAGAGATGACTCAGCAGATAAAGGTGCTCTCTCCTTGCACATAAATAAATAACTTAAGCCGGGCGTGGCGGCGCACACCTTTAATCCCAGGACTCAGGTGGTAGAGGTAGGAGGATCGCCATGAGTTTGAGGCAACCCTGAGACTCCATAGTGAATTCCAGACCAGCCTGGGCTAGAGTGAAACCCTACCTTGAAAAACCAAAATACATAAACAAATAAAAAGTAAAATAAAAATAAACAACTTAAAAAAAAAAAAGAAAGAAATCTTGAGCTGGAGAGATGGCTTAGCAGTTAAGGTGCTTGCCTGTGAAACCTAAGGACCCAGATTCCATTCCCCAATACCCATGTAAGTCAAATGCACAAGGTGGCACATGCATCTGGAGTTTGTTTGCAGTGGCTAGAGACTCTGACACACCCATTCTCTCTCTCTCTTTCTATCCCTCTCTCTCTCAAATTAATAAATAAAAATAAAAGAAGAACTCTTGAGTCTTTTTACAGTCACTCCCTACTGCTACTCCAACTCCCATGCAATGGCTAGTCTACTTTTTGTCTGTCTACATTTGTAGGGCAGAGTTTCAAAACCAGTTTTACTTCTATTCACCATGGAACAATACGTTAGTATCCAATTGTAGGTGTCCAAGCAGGACAACCAAAGTTCATTGCACAACAGTGCTGTCCTGCGAGTGTGCTCTCGTGTATTCCAGTCCATTCTATAGCTTGATTTCATGACCAACTAGGGGGTTACAAATCCAGTTTGAAAAACTCTTGTCCCAATGAGTCTATCCAAACTAAAAACCAAACCAAATCAAGGCCTGAAGCAGGTGGCTCCCTTATTTAATAGCTAAAAGAAAAAAAAAAAAAAAGGCCCAGAAACTTGACTAGCCTAAGGTAAATTAATGCCAGGCTAGAATCAGAATTTGAAGTCAGTACTGCTTTTTCCTAGGATACTTCATTACTTATCGTACTTTGGGTTTCCATAGCCTAAGAGTCAACACAAATTATGTTTATAAGAAGTCGCAAAACATTGCTGAATGGCCCAGAGAAAAAAAAATGTTTAAGGTGTTGTAGTTGGGGGGCAGGAGGAGAACTTGATTCTCTTGGGAAAGAGGGAAGCATGAACGGCCGGCCGAGTGGTGCAGGATTGTCGCAGAGCACAGGAGTAAGCCACATCCGTTACAAGGTGACCAAAGCATGCCCCGGAGCCCTCAGGCTGAAGCTAATTGCCCTGCATGGTGTTCAGGTTATTAGAGCTGAGGCCAAGCAGCCTTTTCTACTAAAGGTGTCTCTTGTGACTCTGTTGCCCAGGAGGTTCTGTCATGAGCAAGGCTGTTTATAGTCTCCTTGCGTGACTGTGCAGCCCAAGTGGGAGCCTTCATTGGCTTCCTGCAATGCCTGCAGATGGTCAGTCACCCCATATGTGGTCAGCGTGTGCAGTGCATCAGCATCTTGTTTGTCTGCTCTGCAAGGTGAAGTGTTAGGTCTCCGCACTGAGTATTTAGCATGAGAAATATGAAACCTCTTGCCTCCCATGGTATTTTGGGTAATACGTGGCAAATTGGAGAGTCATGGTAGGCAGTATTGTTAAGAATTCAGATGGTAAGCAGATAGCCATCCAAATAATTGAAAATCACAGTCCCTTCGCCCAAATCACATGACAGGGGTACCTAGGAAGGCCTGATATATGATGAAATCCAAGGTTTTAAGATGAAATCGAAGACTGTTTTAAATTTATGAAGCACCCCAAGAAACACTTGTACTCCTCATCATTGACTGTGGCTGCGTTTTCCCAGCAGGAGAATAAAGAACAAGACAAGTGTCCAGTTAGGTGTAGTTTCCTTGCCAGGACAACGGGTGACTCACCATTTTCCTGCAGAAGGCAGTTGTGAGGAGTTAGGACCGATGAGGCTGCCCTTCAGATTCCAGTGCGCAGGAGCTAAGGGCAAGTCAGAGAACATGCTCTGTTTACCTTCTTGCCGGAGGGAAGGGCCTGGCATGTGGCTCTAAATGCAGTCTAGCCTGAGCAGACAGAGGAGAGTTGGAGGAGGAAAGAGTAAGCATGTAAAGTTCTTGCATAAAACTGAGGGGGGGGGGAGGGAGATTGCTGGTATTCCCCCTGGAATGGGGGCAGGGAGGAGGGAAATGATGGTACTAACATATAATGTGTCTATACAAGTTTCTATTTAATAAAATAAAAACAACCTGGGGGGATGAAGAAGATAGGAATACAAGGCTGCAAGAAGGTAGAATAATAAATGTAGAGGAATGTGATAAGGAGATTAAAAAGCTCTTTCAAAGAGAGGGAAGGGAGGAAAAGGTCAGGATTTAGCCATCTATGATCATGCACAGTCAATGTGAACCTCTTTACTTCTCAGAAAAGGGCGTGGCAGTCTGGACTTCCTCAGAGAAGAGGCAGCCCTGTACATTCCCAAGAAGAAAGAGGAATCTCTCGGGCTGGAGGGATGGCTTACCGGTTAACGCATTTGCCTGCAAAGCCAAAGGATCTGGTTGGACTCTCCAGGACCCATGTAAGCCAGATGCAAAAGGGGCGCACATGTGTTTGGAGTTCGTTTGCAGTGGCTGGAGGCCCTGGCATGCCTATTCTCTCTCTCTCTCTCAAATAAATAAATAAATATATTAAAAAAAAAAAAAAGAGGATTCCTCCAAAAGCCATTGACACACGGCCCGGGAGGAAGGGCAGAGGAAGAATGGGATGCAGTGACAAGAGAAAAAGAGACAGATAGAGAGCAAAGAGAAAATGCTGGCCTGGCAAGAATCCTGATTCATCACAGAGATTCATCACTTCAAATATTATGTGAAAATTCACCCTTTGAGTGAAAAATGGGAGCTGTGAACCCCTCTACGCAGATCTGATGAAGCTGCTTCCTTGTCTTCCCAGCGAACAGTTGAGATTGAAAGCCTAAAACTTTGCTGAGACCATTTGTTAGAACCTGGAATGGGCTTGGGAGGGTGTTTGGGTGATAATTTTCTAGGAAAGACAAATTGATAAATCCGAGGCATGGGGAAATTGTCATTTGCTTTTTCCAACTAAGCTCTGTGGGGGAGGATGTAGTTGAGTGCTTGTGTAGCATGCCAAGTCCCTGGGTTCGATTATAGCACTGCAGACAACAACTACAACACAAAACAGAAAAAAACTAAACCAAACCAAAAATGAAAAAAAAAAAAAAAAAAAAAAAGGTGATGTCAGTTAACTTCTGCAACTTTGCATGAGTGGTAGAATTTCAAGTATGAAGGCTGGCTACCAAGATGAGATGGGCTATAAGAACAGGACCTCTCCAAATCCTTGTTGGTATTAAATAGGAAGATGGATTTTTACTCTCAGGAAAAGGCATCTTACTAAAATATGGGAGAAGTGGCTGGAAAGATGGCTTAGCGGTTAAGACACTTGCCTGCAAAGCCTAAGGACTCATGTTCAAATCTCCAGGTCCCATGTAAACCAGATGCACAGTGACACAAGCATGCAAGGTCACACATGCGCACAAGGGGGCACATGCATCTGGTATTTAATTACAGTGGCTGGAGGCCCTGGTGCACCAATTTTCTCTCTCACTCCTCCCTCAAACTCTGGCATAAGAAAATGGGGAAAAAGTTATCTACTTGATAATTTCTGAGCTGGATATATTGGCTATGGAGAGAAGATGGAGAGAAAACTGAGATTCATTCTCTGTGGTAGAGATTGTTCGAATGAAAGGATTATGTGTACTCTTTGGGATTTCACGATTGAAATTGGCTGAGGAACTAAAAGATAACAGCTGGATTCTTAAAAAATTCATCCATTCTTTGATATGGACTTGAAAGGAAACAGGACAAACCACATGAGGCTCGGCCCATCAGTAAGCACAAATTCAGACACACCACTTCTGTGTCAGACTTCTGCGTCTGACTGTGTCAGAACCCCTGGCCAGAAAAGCAGGTTGCAGAGCAAGAGAGGAGTAAAATGTGGGTCAAGATGCTACGTATCTCAGAGGGATTTTTTTTTTTTTTTTTTTTTTTTTTTTTTTTTGCTGCTAGTACAGTCACATTAAAGAGCAGGAGAGAGGATGAAGGAAAGGAAGAACATCCCATCCCTTTGCATACAGGGTCATAGTCATCTGGTGAGATAAGCAAAATGCTTACATGCATAATGCATTCCTGATGTAGATTCTAAAATTGTCAGAGGAAATATATGCTACTGACAGAGCATTTCAGTTGGCCCATCATCTACCTGGACTGCCTGGATTGCCTTGGCTGTATTGACAACTGTATTCCCCAACAGCAGTTAATTCTCTGTCAGCGGTACTATTTGTCATAACATGGATAATTTGATGGTATCATCTGATATGAATATTTCTACCTAGAGAACCATAGGACCAACAGTGGGTTTCAACTCCCCAGGAATCCAAGTATAACTTACATCCATAGTGTGTTGGAGAAAACAATCAAAATAATCTGAAATGTTATTTTCTAAATTTAATCAATTCTTTATTTGACATTTCCCACTTTTCCTCTTGCAACAGAAGAAAAGCTATCTAGGGTACTGTAGGCAGGAGAAATGGTGTGTAAGACATGGTTTTCTAAAAGGGTCGTGGAGCACAAACATTACTCTGACTGTAGTGTCTTTAATTTTTTTAAAATTTATATACATGTGCAAGTGCATGTGGTCAAGATCTCTTGCCATTGTATGTAAATAAATGTCAAATATGTCTGGCTTTACACAGGTGATGAGGAATTGAACCTGGGCCAGCAGGCTCTGCAAGCAAGTGCCTTTAACTGCGGGACAACCTCTTCAGTCCCTCCTCCTCCTCTTCCTCCTTCTTCCTCTCTTCTTCTTCTGTACTAGGTATGAAGCCCAGGTTTTGGACACACTAGATAAGCACTGTGCCACTGAATGTCATTTTAGTTGGAGATATCTTAGGTAGTTGACAGTCAAATTGTGAAAACCCTGGGCTGGAGAGATGGCTTACCTTAGTGATTAAGGCACTTGCCTATGATGCGTAAAGACCCATGTTTGACTCTGCAGATCCCATGTAAGCCAGACTCACAAAGGCGAGGCAAGCACAAGGTCATACATGCTTACTAGGTAGTGCAAGTGTCTGGAGTTCGTTTTCAGTAGCCGAGGCTCTGGCATGCCAATTCTCTCTCACACTCGCTCTCTCTAAAATAAAATAAAAAATAAAATAAAAAATTGTGAAAGCCCTAAGCCTTAAGTTAGATTGCTTGACTCTTCTTTTCAATATGTTGGAAGTGTCAAAACGTTTCAGTGGGAAGAGTTAAGTGAGAATGGTTTTTAGAAGTACTGATCTGGTTTATATAGCTAGGGTAAACTGGAGTGTTAACAGGGTTAGAGGATCCAGAAGAAAAGGAAAGCCGAAAGGAGAATGTTAGTCGTACAAGCATGAAATGAAAAAGGCCAAAGTTATACAGATTGATGGTGGTAGAAAAAAGTTGGAAAAGAAACTGAACAAAGGAAGAATTGTTAAGAGGTGGGAAATGAAGAGAGAAATGATATTATGCTGAAAATTTGAGCCCAGGGATGAAGATAATAATAGAAAAGACGAAAAAAAAAAATTTAATTTTATGACTTTCTGGTGATGTCAGAAAATCCGACTGTGGAAGTACAGGAAGCGATTTTAGATAAGCAAGGGAAAAAAAAGTCACCATTTAGCCATCTATGTTCATTCAGAATACATTTTGCATGTAGGCTCACATTTTAGCCCTAATGTCAGAAGCTATGTGAATATGAGCTTTTATTGAAAACAATCATGCTGCTAGTTCTATTACTGTCAAATTGTTTTTCTTGCAGAGAATATGGTTGAAGCTAAGTCTTTTTTTTTTTTTTTTCAGGGTTCAGTTGCAGATGATAGAGTTTAGACTGTTAAGGAAAACAGATACTTGGTGTCCTGGTTTCATTCAGGTATCTCCCATAAACTTAGGTGTGATGATTGCTAGGTTCCACAGCTGATGGCAATTGGAAATTAAAGCTTCCTGGAGGCAATGCATTGTTGGGGGCGTGCTTATGTGTGTTACAGCCAGTTTCCCCTTGCCAGTGTTTGGCACACTCCTGTTGCTATTGTCTACCTTATGTTGGCCAGGGGGTGATGTCCACCCTCTGGTCATGCCATCATTTCCCCCTGCCATCATGGAGCTTCCCCTTGAGTCTATAAGCCAAAAATAAACCCCCCTTTCCCCCCAAAGCTGCTCATGGTTAGTGATTTCTGCCAGCAATGCAAACCTGACTGCAACAGTACAGTCGGTACTTAGAATGGGGTAATTTGCTGCTAGACACCTGACTGTGTGGCTTTGGCCTTTTGGAGCTGATTTTCAAGAGGAATGTGGAAGGATTTGAAACCTTGGCTTAAGGGACTCCATGCAATGCTATAAGTACAACTTGATGGACTATTCTGGTCAGAGTTGAAAGACCTGAATGCAGTAAGACCTATGGACTGTGAAGTTTGGCTTATGAGGGTGAGAAAGAGCTTTGCCTGGACTGGGCTAGAAGCAGTTTGTATGAGAGGACCGATGTTATGCCTGTGTCCTGAGAATTTGTGTAGGGCTATATTGCATAGAAATGGACTGGTGTGAGCAGAGGGATATGGCACAGAAATGAAATCTTTGGGCTGAAACTTCTGCTTGTTCAGCTGCAATTATATGAGAGATTACAACCTTTCAGCTGCGTTTTGGCATGTTTTCTATAGAGCTACTGTTGAAAGATCATAAAGTTCTGGGAAAAGCCTGTCATAATTGATTGTTTTTTATGTATGCTTAGGTTGGAGTGAGGGGAGGCAATAACACCTTCTACATATCATCTCTATGCTATGTGATTGCTTCATATTTCTTTGTTGCTATAGAATAGTTTTTATGTGTTTTAGAATAGTCACTCCAGTTCTCTCTCTCTCTCTCTTTCTCTCAAACTGGAGATACATGTATGTGTAACTAGGTCTGGTTTGGTGACTGCTTTTCTTCTTTTTTTAAAAAAAATATTTCATTTATTTATTTGAGAGAGAGAATGAGTCAGGGAGGGAGGGAGAGAAAGAGAGAGAGAGAGAGAATGGGCATACCAGGGCTTTCGGCTGTTGCAAACAAACTCTAGATGCATGTGCCACCCTGTGCATCTGGATTACATGGGTCTTGGTGAATTGAACCTGGTTCCATTGGTTTTGCAGACAAGTACCTTAACCACTAGGCCATCTCTCCAGCCCTTTTCTTCTCCTCCTCTTCTTCTTCCTGTTTTTCTTCCTCCTCTTTCCTCCTCCTCCACCTTCTTCCTCTCTTTGAGATGGCGTCTACTCTGTGGCTCAGGCTGTTCTGAAATCACTGGGTAGACCAAGATAGCCTTGAACTCATGGTGATCCATCTGCCTCAGATTCTTGAGTGCTGGGTTACAGGTGTGAACAGTAATTTTTACTAGTAGAAAAGTAGGACATATACTAAGTCCTAAATACCAAGTGTTTTCGGTTACCTTAATTATTTTATTTATTTATTTTGCTTGTTATGTGCATGTAGTATGTGTGGATGTGTGTCAGTACATGAGTGGGCACACATGTGCACATGTGTGGAGGCCAGATGTCAATGTCAAGTCTCTTAATCTATTGCTGTCCACCTTATTCTTTGAGGTAGAGTCTGTTACTGAACCTATAGCTAACCTATCCAGCTAGAGTAGCTAGCCAGCAAGCACTAGGGATTCCACCTTCACTTCCCCAGCCCTGGGATTACAGGTACATATTACCATGCCTGAAGTTCACTGGGGGTGGGGGGGTTCAAACTCAGGTCCTCATCCTTGTGCAGCAAATTATCCATTGAGCCATCTTACCAGCCCTTATTATTTTATTTTATTTTTTCTCTCTAGGCTTATCCAATAGTTCTCCCACTACTTCTTGTACAATTCATCTGCTAATTTTATGCTGTAGATTTCCTTGGGTATGGGAAGGCATGCCATCAAGGCTGGGCAGAGTGTGTGTGTGTGTGTGTGTGTGTGTGTGTTAGGAGTTGAGGCTAAAGTTAGACTATTCCAGCACTTGAGCAAATTCTAGTTTCCAAGGGTTAGATAGAGCAATAGAGTGAAACCTTACATCAAAAAAAAAAAAAAAAAAAAAAAAAAAGAAGAAGAACAGGTTTCTTAGTGTATGGAGAGCCATCAGAGTTATCTTTGCTTTTCAGCATATCTTTCATAGCCCCTTCCCTTTTAAACTTACCCTTTAAGGTCTCCTTCTTTCTGGTATATATTGTGTCCCCTCACTCCCAGTCCCCATTTCCCTGGGGGTCCTTCTCAGTAGGGCCCTTGGTGTTCACTGTAGGGTAATTAGGCCTCTGTTAGTTTCTGTGGGGGCCACACCTCAGGGTATTTCTACCCACCCTGTGGCTCTTACTACCTTCTTAGCCCTTCTTCCACAGCAGTTCAGGAGCCTTGGGTGTGTTAGCAGCTTGTTTTTAGTGTTGAGTGCTCTGTAGCCTCACTATTTCTGTTACGATGTGTTTCAGTTCACCTCTGTGTTTGTTGCTATTTTCCTGGAGGTGGCTGTCAGGCTAGCATTGGGAGCCATACTTGTGTCACTGCTTCCTCTGCGGCTTCTCCTGGATCCGAGTAAATGTGGTAAAGATGGCATGACTTGTGGTGAGCAGTCGGCTATCTTTTCTTGTCGAATTGGTGGATCTTGGATCTCCCCAGTATTCTCTGCCATCTGTAAAACAAAACAGATTCCCCAAGGGTGAGAGTGGCTTTGATTAAAGGGGATATGCATATAATTTTGACAAACATTTTGATGAGGATACCTACTCAACTTGTTCAGAGAACAATGGGGGCTTCTCTCTGGGGCTTGTGAGTTTCCTGCTTGCGGGGCACTGACTTGGTTCCCAGCACTAGTTCTGAGCGCTCTCCCACTGAGTGGGCCTCATGTCCAATCAGAGGGCAGTTGGCTACCCACATAGGCTGTGCGCTACTATGGCACAAGTGTGTGCTTCTTGTCGGTCTGGTGGGTTGTGTAGTTTGCTGGGTCTTCCGCTTATGTTGCTATTGGTGACCATTTCACATAGTCATTCCCACAGCGCTTTCCAGTGTCAGAGGGTTTATCAGGAGAGGACTGGCTGTGCTCTTGGTTCCCATGTGGTCTCTTGGTCTCCTGGGATGGCAATCTGTGGTGTCTTCAGCAATAGGATCTTACCTTTTAGCTCTGTTGGGTAACCAACTGCTTGGCAATGGTCTATATCATTTTGAGGACCTCACGGATCTTGTTGGCCAACTACTCACTGTGGGGTACTGGGTAACACAGTTCTGGTCTTGGGATTCACAAGCCAGAGCCTGTGGTTTTAGGAACAGACTTTATCCACCTTACACCGGCCATATTGTTTTGGTTTGTCTACCTCCCTTAGGTATGCATGCTTATATTTTCATATTGATCTGCTTAAAAGCAGCAGCTATCATTCGAAATCATTATTTACTTGGTATATTTTTATTTATTACTTCATTTAGTTCTTTCAATAAATGTAAGCAGGAATAGGCTCAAAGAAGTTAAATATCGACTCCTGTGGAATATAAATACTCAGTAAAAATATACCTTGAAACTAGGTCATGTTTTATAGTTATACCTAGTCCAGAGCTTGGCATAAGGTATGTGGCATCAATAAATGCTCATTAAGTGACTAATTAAATGAATAATGGCACGCTACATGCTATTTTTATTAAGTGGGCAATTAAGTGAATAAGCTGTATGCTGCACACTTTTTTTTTTAAAGCCTTTCACTATTAGTTCTAAGGAAGTCCATTTAGTTACTATCACAGCTCTGAGCATGTGCAGACTCATTCAAACCAGACCGTAACACTCATGAGAAGGTTTTATCACAAAACCAGATTACCCAACATGATGCAGTCATCATGTCAGGTAAGGTCATCCACCAAGCCTTCCCTTCCCAACAATGTTTCTCACCATTGTGTTTAAAGATTCAGTTTCAAATGTTAACGCTGCAGTGTTAACACACATCCATGGAACAAGAAGGAAGCCTTCCTTCCACTGTATAAAGTGAACTTTGTCATGCTCTGCTTCAGATAGTGGATTTTTGTTATTAAAATGTTAAGATCTAAGGCTGGAGAGATTGCTTAGTGGTTAAGGCATTTGTTAGCAAAAGCCAAAGGACCTAGGTCTGATTCCCCAAGACCCATGTAAGCCGGATGCACAAGGTGGCGCACACATCTAGAGTTCATTTGCAGCAACTGGAAGCCCTGATGTGCCCTTTCTGTATCTGCCTCCTTCTCTCTCTCTGTCTCTTTCTCTCAAAAATATAAATAAATAAATATATATATATATTTAAAAAATGCTAAGATCTATAAAACTGGCCATACCTTTCTCTGTATTCTCATATAACATGGTCCATGCTCTACCTTTATTGATTATCAGTTTGTGGTTCTACTGGCTTCCATCTTTTCTATGGGTGTTTGTTGTAAGAATGAATAAAGACAGTTTCCAGACAGACTTGTCTTAGAGCTTCATTTTTGTCTGCTGACGTCATTAACAATGGCAGTTAGGTGTCTGTACTGTTTTCTGGCTTTCCTTTTCTGCTCTGAAGAGGATTTTTCCATTGCTCAGTGTGCACACTTACCATCCATCAAGGTGTAGGCTGGAGTGGCCGAGTCCATTTAGGGTGCTGTGTTGGGGAGGCTAGACTATATCCTCTGGACTCATGAGCTCACCAGGTTTCCATTTGCCACCACATGTGTTGGCTCATGGTGGAAAAACAGCTGTGTTTAGGTGGAAATACTAGGGAGTGGGGCAGGTGCAATTCAAAGCCTTTCATTGCCCTTTGCATCCAGCTCACAACAGGGAGTCTATAGGGCTGTATAGTTTAGTCTTTAATTTTTACTTTACTCTCACCGTTTCTGACCTTAAAAGGCAAATGGCACCACCAATGTTGTATTTTGGGATGCTTAGTTGTTTTTTTTTTATTTTTTTGTTTGTGTTTGATTTTTGAAGTAGGGTCTCACTCTAGCCCAGCCTGACCCAGAATTCACTGTGTAGTCTCAGGGTGGCCTTGAACTCATAGTGATCCTCCTACCTCTGCCTCCCAAGTGCTGGGATTAAAGGTGTGCATCACTAAGCCCAGAAAAACTATTTTTATATGAGGACTTTCTCATATAAACACATCCTCCACCATTTTGTGGTTTTGTACTTTGTGAATCAAATTCTTCAAAATTATCTGTGGCTCACAACATATTTAAAACTATTGGAAAATAATTAGAGCCACTTAAATGACTCATATTGTTCATTGAATTATCTTCAAAATTATAGTTTTTTGAATATATAGCCTCCTTGTCTGTATAAGAAGACATGGAATATTATATTTAGGAAGAAACTTTCTGCAGAGTGTTTATTTGGGTATTTGTGGTCAGTATTCGAGTTTTAACTCTCCTCCCTCACCTTTATTTTATTTTTATAAATCAATTAATTTTGACAATAACTGTATATTGTTTGCGGGCACTTCTGTGTCTTAATATGTGTGTGATCACAAGTATACATTTTCACTCATGTGTCTGTGTGTATGTGGAGGCTAGTGGTGTAAATCCAGTGTCTATCTCAATCACTCTTCACCTTATTTTTTGAGACAGGGTCTCTCATTGAATCTGATTACTCCAGAGAAACTAGCCAGTGGATCACAGGGATCTTGTTTCTGCCTTCCCGATGCTGGGAACACAGGTGCATGTTGACGCTCCAGGGTTTTACGTGGGTGCTGGGGATTCAAACTCTGGCCCTTATGCTTGTGTAGCAAGCATTTTACTAACTCCTTTGTTTCTCATCTTTATTTTTTTTTTATTTCATTTTTATGTATTTATTTGAGAAAGAGAGAGAAAGGAGGAGAGAGAGAGAGAGAGAGAGAGACAATAGGCACCCCAGGCATCCAACCACTACAAATGAACTCCAGACGCACACGTCACCTTGTGCATCTGGCTTATGCGGGTCCTGGGGAATTGAACCTGGGTCCTTGGGCTTTGCAGGCAAGCACCTTAACTGCTTAACCATGTCTTCAACCCCTTGTCTTTATTTTTATATTTGGTTTTCTATTTCCCTTCAACACATTGGGTCATTTTTCTGGGCCACAGATTGCTCAGCTAAAGGGCAGTGGTTCTACTTCAGAATTATTTGGAACTTATGGGTTCCCAAGTTAAGCTGTGTACTATATTTTGAGGTAGTCTGATAAAGATGATAAGGACAATGTCTTTTTTGGTCTCATTTTCCTCTGCATGCTATTAAAAACACTTCATATGAGAAATGCTATTTCTGTTTTCCAAGTAGAGCTTTTTGGAAATGTTAACTATAACAATATTTTGAAAAGAAAAAAAATCTATGAGTTATTAACTGAGTGCAGCAATAGCATTTTATTAACTTTAAATGATTAGCACTTCATTGGGAGCAGTTCTAGGTAGGGTCTTACCCTAGCCCAGGTTGACCTGGCACTCATTCTGTAGGCCCAGATTGGCCTTGAACTCACTACCATCCTTCTGCCTCTGCCTCCTAAATATTGGGATTAAAGGCATGTGCCACCATGCCTGGCTTAGCACTACATTTTTTTCCCCCGGAGAACTACCTAATTTCTTTTTGTGTCTCAGTGTTTGAAGGTTTCCTGTATCCATTAACAATAGAATAACTTCACCTTGTGCCAGACAGAAACTAATTCTCCCAGAGACTTTACATTATTTTATTTTATGTAGAAAGGATCAGAGAGACACATTTCTTAGCTTTATGAAGGCCACTTTTGCTAAGGACCTTTATTCCCTGGCCTAATTGAGCCATAGCTGTCCTTTAAAGTTAAGTAGTACCCATGATTGATAACTGCAATCTACATGGAGATATAACTGGCAAAAACCTAGAGTCACCTTTGCAGCGGAATTTCAAATCGACGTACTTGTAGATTAAGTGCTTATCTCTTGCAATGAATAATGTCAAACATTAAAAAGATATTCTGCTTTCAAATGTCCGGCATGTGAAATAACGATATTGTTGGCATCTACAATCTTAATTTTTTTTAATGTTCTCAAATATTAACCCACTTGCAGTTCTGCTAGGTCAGTAAGAAGGGCATTTTATCTGCCAATGAGTGTCAACACAAGGGTGGATCCTGATTTTGAGGTGCCTGCGTTTACATAATTGTGGAACCAGAACACTTTAAGAAAGAGAACAGACAATAGGTAAGATGGTGATATGCATTTAGGGAAGAAAAAACCATACACATTTAAAAGAACTGGCAAAATACTACAATTTGAAGTAAATTTCAGAAGTTAAACAAAACCTTTTCTAACATTTTGTATACATCCTCTTTGATTACATGTCATTAAAATTTAATATCAGTTTCTATAGAGAATAGAAAAATTATTTTTACTCATGATTGAGACTTATTTTTATTATTAAGTTTACATACATTTCGATAGCCCACAATTATTTGTGTGGTATTGTAGCTTGCTGTCAAATTTAAGGAGCATCTAAAAGCTTTTCCATCATATATGAATTTGCATATGTACACTTGTAAGTAATCTTTCAAACACAAGAATTATGTTTAATTATATTTCTTTTTTTTTTTCCTTTTTGGTTTTTCAAGGTAGGGACTTGCTCTAGCCCAAGCTGACGTGGAATTCATGATATAGTCTCAGGATGGCCTCAAACTCACAGCAATCCTTCTACCTCTGCTTCCCAAGTGCTGGGATTAAAGGCGTGTGCTACCATGCCTGGCTCGGTGAATTATACTTCATGAATTGCCATATCACAAGAAAAAAAAAATTATGATAGGTTTGTAATTGTATATGTTGCATTGTTGAGTTTATTTTTGGCAGAAACAGAACTACTTTGAATACACATGTATGAAATATGCATTGTCACTCACAATCTTATATACCTGATGTTTGGGAAAATTTTCCATAGACTGTCACCTGACTCTCTGTTTCCACCTTCAAACACACACACACACACACACACACACACACACACACACACACACTTCTTTTGCCAGGTGTCATGAGACTTCTCATATCACAGCACACTTTGGGCTGTGCACATTTGTGGTGCCAGGTGTGCCCAGAGAGCACACTTTAGAGATATTCCTGAAGGTTATTCTTCACACCAGTTTGGCTAGCAATAACTTATTCATGCAAGGAAGACAATGAATCATGGGACTGTATCTCATTTTGACCAAACAAAATGTATATGCCATTCAATTTCCTCTTCATGGAAGCTTAAAGTACCAACCAGGCAATTCACCACTACCATTATGTAAGGGTAATTGCTAGAAAATGGTAGTGCAGGAAAATAGTGGCCTTAACTAACTGTTGTTAAAATTGTCTCTGAACACATTGTTAGGATCCATCCAGGGTCTTGGATATTGTCTGTGGATCCTAAATCATACATTCTACAGTCTTTACAGAAGACATAACCATGGTCAAGTTCCTGTCGTGTGTTTGTGTGTGTATGTTCTTGTGTGTGTGCATGTTCAGGTATGGGTAGGTAGATGTGTGTGCACATGCATATGGAGGTCAGAGGACAGCCTTGGGTGTTATTCCTCAGGTGCACTCCACCTTTTCCTTTCTTTTCTTTCTTTTTTTTCTTTTCTTTTCTTTTCTTTTATTCTCTTCTCTTCTCTTTCCTTCTCTCTCTTCTCTTCTCTCCTCTCCTTCTCTCTCTCTCTCTCTCTCTCTCTCTCTCTCTCTCTTTCTTTTTGAAACAGGTTTCCTTGCTGGTCTGAAACTTGCCAAATAGTTTAGATAGTTTAGATTGGCTAGCTAGTGATCTCCAGAGATCTGCTTATGTCTGCCTTCTCAGCATTGAGATTAAAGTGTGCTCCACCATGCCTGCTGTTTTTTAAAATGGTTTGTTCTAGGGGATTGGTCTCAATTCTCATGCTTTCAAGACAAGCACTTGCCTGACTGAGCTATCTCCCCAGCCTGTTTTTGTTTTTGGAAATCTGGGTCCCAGTGTGGATGTGAATACTCCCTTGACGCACCAGAGCAAACTGCTGATGGCAATGTCTGATACTGCCCCATTAGCAACAGTAGACCTCTCTCTTTTCCACCCCACTTTCCCCTTGGTTTCTGGTCTCCCCACAGGCAAGCTGCACATGGTGTGTGCTGTAAGTGGTGAAGCAAGATGGACTCTTTCACAGTGCAGATCCCACTTCTGTCTTTTAACTTTTAGAAAAATAGTTTGTTTTTATGAAGCTTAGTTTTAAACTGGAGTTATTACCATATACCTTTAAAAGTTTCTGGGCAAATCAGAGGCAATTACATGTAAATTAGTTAACTCTTATGAGCCTTGGCTTACTCACCTATAAAGTGAAATTAATAACCTACTGTTATTTAAGGAGTTCAGATAACATATAATTTAATTAGTACTGTGCTTGCAATATAGAAAATGTCAGTACTGCTTGTGAAAAAGGCCCTCAGGACTTGCCAGTTTTATTAGGCTCTTCCCTACTTCCCAACCTATCCTGCAGTTAGATTAGAGTCATGTAACTGGCTCTGGCCAATGAAATTTGAGCAATAAGTTTTATTTCTGGGCCAAGACAGTTAAGTGCCAACAAAATTTTCTATCTCTTTTCTATCTTTGCAGTTAGTATCTTCAAGGAACGTAGATCCCTGAGTCAGTTTCTGAGGAGAACTTGTTAGGATTGCTTCTGGTCTCTTGGAATTTGTGTGAACATGAATAAAATATGATTGTTTTTGGGAGACTATTATTTTGTGACTGCAGTTAGTCTACCATGACCCTGTCATTAATACTGTCTTTTTATTATTATTCCTATTGTTGACTTGCACTGAACTACTCATAAACTTTGGTACTCTAAGTGACATATAGAACTATAGTGCTCTCCTGCACTTAGTAATGAAGATTAAAAATATTTATGCTACAAATATAATCGTTAGCTCTTCTACAAACATAGATTTCTAGAAGGTAATGGAAAATAAAATAGGAATGAGTACATTGTGGCTTGGGTGTGAAGTTCCCCCACAATATGCTTGTGTGTATCCCCACAATATGCTTATGTGTTGAAGACACCATTTGGAGGTGATTTGATTGTGAGGCCTTTGACTTAATCAATGGATTAATCCCTTGTTGATCCAGCATATGATGGCATCAGTTTGTGGGGTACAGGGTAGCAGATAGGGCTTGGTTGGAGGAAATAGAGTTCTTTGGCATGTCTTTGAAGTTGCACCTTGCCCTTAACCTTTCCCATTATTCTGTTACTGTCTCTGCCTCCTGGCTGCCTAAAGGTAAGCAGCTTCTGTCACCTGCTCCCTGTGCCATGATGCTCTGTCACGTCGGAAGCCCAACACAACGGATTCCGCCAACCTTGAACTGAAAGCTCAGAAAACGTGAGCCTAATAAATCGCTCCTGACTAGCACGGACACAAAGGTGTGTTACAGTTTCCATTGGCTAATCCACCAGCCAATCTTCTTTAGTCTGGTTACCTTACTTCCTTGAATCTTTGACTCTAAGAGTCAATGAAATAATGTTTGTTTCACTCAAAGTCTTAGAAATTACACTTTTCCCCTTATAGATTTCTTTAGTTTGATAATCCTTCAGGCCTTAAAACATCCTCACTGGAATATGTGTGCTATTTTCTCTATTAGGAATAAATTTCACAATCACTGATGCTTAGATAAGTGGGTGGTAGGTTACATTCAGAGTCTAGACTTGAGCAAGCACTGACATAGAATAAATGCTGTTTTATTTACTTACTTATTTATTTATTTAGACACAGAGCCTGAACTGATTAAGAAACACTGTTTTATTGAAAATTTTATACATGTATATTAATGTATTTTGACCATAACTACCTCCTACAACATGCTCTTCCCCTTCCATTGAACCCCTTCTTTTCCCTAGTTAGTTGCTCTTCTACTCTGGTGTGTGTGTGTGTGTGTGTGTGTGTGTCCCACTGAGTTTAATTAGGGTTGTTTGCATGATACTGGGTAGAAGGGTATTTACTGGCCCATGGGCAAATTACCACTGGAGAAAATGTCTCGTTACTCCTCAGCAACCATTAACTGGCAAGAACTCGGAAGGGAGGGATGGGGGCCTCAAGCTCCGCTCTTCCATCCAGAGAGGATGTTGATGGGCCCACACGGTACAGCTCTTATGCAGGTCACAGTAGTCTCTGCAGGGTCATCAGTGTAACAGCTCGGTCCTATGTGGAAGACGGTGACCCACAGCTCTCCTCTTCATCTTCTGGCTCTTACATTCTTTCTGCCCCTCCTAACACAGTGTCTGTGGAGCCTTGGAGAGAGTAACCTAGATGTCTCACTTAGTGCTGAGCGTGTTACACTCACTTATTCTCAGCACTTCGATGAGTTCTAAGTCTCTGCAATAGTCATTGCTAACTGCACAAAGAAGCTTCTCTAACCCAAGGTAAGAGCAACAATAATGAATGGGCATAAACACAACGACTTAGAGGGCAATTTGATGGCCATAACATATCAATTTAGTTACACAACAGCAGCAGTTTCCCTCCTAGAGCCTATGACCACCCCTGTCACAAGTTCTGAGTAGGATTTCAGTACCAGGCATGAATTCCCTCCTGTGGAATCCCTCCTGTGGAATAGCCCTTAGCTCCAATCAGAGAGCTGTTGGTTACCCCCGCAATAGTCATGCCGCTATTGCAGCAATGGGCACGTGTTGCCTGGCTGGTGAGCTGTATAGCATGCAGGTCCACTGCATATCAATACTGGTGACTTTTCTCCCCCAGCATCCTGCCCAGCACATTACAGCGCCATGAAAGCTAGGTATCAGGGAGGAAGGTTTTGTCTCAGTGCCAGGTTGATTTTTTGTGTGTGTGTCCTGCAACCAAAACATGTGGTGTTTCCAGCAATAGTCTCACCATCTAGTTCTGCAGGGGCAACTAATAGCATGATAATAGCCCATACTTGTGTCTTATTCTTACAAGAAGCACTAAACTAAATAAACCCTCTTTTTAACTGCTCTTTAAGTGTTCTTTTTTTTTTTTTATTGTTTTTGTTTGCTTGTTTGGGAGACAGGGTCTCTGTAGTCCAGACTGGCCTGGAACTCACTACGTAGCCTAGGCTGGCCTTGAAACCATAGCAATCTTCCTGTCTCCTCCTGTCATGCGGTAGAGTTACAGGATGTGCCGCCAGGCCTGGCTCTAAGTATTGCCGTTTTAATTTTTTATTTTAATTTATTTATTTTTCAAGGAGAGAGAGAGAGAGAGAGAGATACTGAAAAGAGAGATAGAAAAAGGTGTACCAGGGCCTCTACCTGGTGCAAATGAGCTCCAGATCTATGCACCACTTTGTGCGTCTGGCTTTACGTGGGTACTGTGGAATTGAACCCTGATCATTAGACTTTACAGGCAAGCACCTTAACCTTGGAGCCATCTCTCCAGCACCAGTGTTGAAATTTTAAATATGGTTCTGTTGCCTATCTTTCTTGGGAAGAGAGATGGGGATGCTACACTGAGGGGACGCTTGTTGGATCCTGCCCAGTTGTTACCTGTAGCTCCGGAAGTAATTAGAATCCAAGGGGCAAGTGAAAATGATGATGAGGCTAGTACAAAAGGAGTTAGAAACTGATGCGAGCCTCCAGAGAAGTGGTGAGACCACACAGTCCAGGGGGTTGGGAAGTAACATAGGACACTAGATGATTTGGAAAGTAGTTTCTGGATGAACAAAGATTGCTGGACTTTGTGTTTTCCAAATGCTGGCCGTTACCGGGGCTAGCAGTAGGATGAAAGAACTTAAAACACGAAATTAACTAAAAGAAAAGTAATAATGCTTTTTATTTTATTTTTTTTTCTAGGTAGGGTCTCACTCTAGCCCAGGCTGACCTGGAATTCACTATCCCGTAGTCTCAGGGTGGCCTCGAGCTCACGGCGATCCTCCTACTTCTGCCTCCTGAGTGCTGGGATTAAAGGCGTGCGCCACCACACCTGAATTAATCATAATATTTTTGACACAAAGGAAAAGTCTTAATGTTTATTAAACCTAATGATGTTATCAAACACATATGTGCACATGGTGAGAAAAACAGTATTTCACAGCATGTTGAAGTTAAGAGTACCTCATAACCCATCCAAGTTGGCATCGAGTTTTACTACCAGCCTGTACTGTTCCAAGACATGTAAGTCTTCGTCTTCTCTATTGTTGTTGTTTGCTTGTTTGGGAGACAGGGTCTCTCTAGTCCAGACTGGCGTAGAACTCAGTATGTCGTTTAGGCTGGCCTTGAAACTCTAGCAATCTTCCTGTTTCCTCCTGTCAGGTGGTAGGGTTACAGACATGAGCCTCCAGGTCTGACTCTAAGTATTGTCAAGAAAGAACAAGGGTTCTATAAAGAAGAAGAAAAGATATCTAACAAGAATCCTTTAATTCCCAACTGAACTGTTTTACTATAGACATTTTGGACAATGCTATTACATAACCCTAACTTGAGACATGTCCCTTCCAGGTACCTCACACAAATGGAAATCTAAAGCAGTTGTCTTCAGTGTAAGAATGTTGTTTTAGATAGGGTGTCACTATGTAGCCGAAGCTGGCCTTGAACTTTGATCCTCCTGCTTCAACCTCCTAAATACTGAGATTACAGGCATGTGCAATTGAGGTAAGCAAGCATGAGGAATCACTCAGCTGCCCAAGACACAGCTTGACTTGGGAAAAAAAAAAATACTCCCTTTTTTGTCCTTGGCAACTTTTTGAGAACCTGGGACACTGCCCCACCCAAAACACATACCTGTACTGACTGGAGTATACCTCACACTAACTAATGAAATAGATTTCTCCTCCCTCAGCAAGCACTATTTGTGGTTAGTATCTATTCCAATATGTTCTTAGATATATACAGGAATATCAGGAGACCATCTAGTCTGGACTCGTTTTGGGTGCATGTGCAATAAGATGTGCATGTGTCTTCTAAGTGATCTTTTAGGAGCCTCCCCTAATTTCCATCTTATGCCCAAGTACAAATTGGGCTTGCATGTGAATAAAATCAGATGCATCATGAGAAGGGACATTCACAGTACAGAAAAGGGCCTATAACACATACCTGTCAATCAAACTGGAGAGCTACCTAAATCACACCCTAGAAACTTGCCTACCCCACTACCTTAAAAATCCCATCCAGGAAGCCCAGATCACTTTCTGGGGCTCTTGAGTACTTATTGAAGCCTTTACTATCACTTTGCCATCTGTCTGCTTTTTAAAATATTTATTTATTTATTTGAGAGAGACAGAGGGAGAGAGAGAGATGGAGAAAGAGAGAGAATGGGCGCACCAGGGCCTCCAGCCTCTGCAAACGAACTCCAGATGTGTGTGCCCCCTTATGCATCTGGCTAACGTGGGTCCTGGGGAATTGAGCCTCGAACAGGGGTCCTTAGGCTTCACAGGCAGGCGCGCTTAACCACTAAGCCATCTCTCCAGCCCTGTCTGTCTTCTTTTTGTGTGTATCTTTTCCAATACTTTGAACAAGGCTCCAAGAACCTGGAAACACTGAGAGATCAATGCCTATAGTTCTTAGATCTCAGCAATAGCACCTGCATTTTCTCTAGAATCCTTTTCTAAATGCAAAAACACTCCCTTTTATTTTGTGACTTACTCCTTCTCCTCTCCCTTCTCTTCTTGGGTTGCATACCTATGGTTTTCGTTTGCCCTCACCGACAGGCAGATAGAATTTCATGTGCTGATTATTCATTCTGTGACTCATCTGCAGGGCATCGCTAAAATCTCTGTGACCTTGTTCCATAACTGGCCACAGCAAGAAGAGTTTCCCCAGAGCATTTTAGACATCTCCAAACATCTCTAAGAGTTGATCACCAAATCCTTCTAGAGGTAATCTTTAAAGCTGAGGACCTCAGCAGTATGGAAAAATGACCTTTTAGAGGTTGCATTGCCCATCCGCTTAGCAAACTGTGTCTTTAGTATTGTCACTGAGATGGCTACTATTTTTTTTTTTTTTTACAGTGAAGATTGTGACAATGTTTAACAAGCAGGAGACTCTTTAAATTACCTTTAAACAAATTATGCTTCAAAATTCCAAAAGGATACCTAAAACCCTGTATGCCAGCTAAAATTTTTTAAATTACCTTTTTGGGCTGGAGAGACGGCTTAGGGGTTAAGGTACTTGCCTGCAAAGACAAAGGACCCCAGGTTCAATTCTCCAGGACCTATGTAAGCCAGATGAACAAGGTGGCACATGTGTCTGGAGTTCATTTGCAGTGCCTGGATGCCCTGGTGCACCCATTCTTTCTCTCTCCCTCTTTCTCTCAAATAAGTAAATAGAAATAAAATATTAAAATAAAAAATTACCTTTAGCTGTAGTCTACTTCAAAAGCCAGCCACTTATCTGACCAGGGCAGCAGCATGTGACTCTGTGCCCAAAGGGAATAAAACTCAACAGTATCTTCTATAGATATGGCTAGAACAGAGTAATAGGATAGCTTTTGATGACCTATGGTATCATGCTGTATATCAATTTATTAGCAGTGTGGGGAGGTTTGGGTTGCCTCCAAATGACAAGTGGTACAATGAAACCACCAGATGAAAAGAAATCCAAACACTTTGTCACACTAACTTGACAATTACTAGAAAGCACTGCTCAGCTACTGCCAACTATCAGCTGGATGATATCAGGTGCCCAATTAACCCAGTCAAGGGCCTTCCTGATAACCTCATTACATACACTACACACATGATTCAAAAATTGAGATGACCACTAGTTCTTCCTTCTACTCTTTTTAAAAATGGCTATTAGTAATTAGCAAATGATGCTTTTACTTTTTTATTTTTTTTAATTTGATTTATTTATTTGAGAGAGCAAGAGAGAGAGAGAGAGAGAGAGAGAGAGAGAGAGAGAGAATGGGCACGCCAGGGCCTCTAGCCACTGCAAACGAACTCCAGATGCATGCACCAGCTTGTGCATCTGGCTTACATGGGTCCTGGGGAATTGAACTGAGATCCTTTGGCTTTGTAGGCAAGTGCCTTACCCACTAAGCCATCTCTCCCACCCAACAAATGATGCTTTTAAACACAGCATTCTTTCCTTTCCTATGTAACATTGGACACAATCAGAAAGAATAGACACTATGGGTTGTTGAACTGGATTTGTAATTTAATTGGCCAAGCTTAGTTTCATTTCCAAGTAAATGACATTGTATATACCTTTTGTAGGCAGGTAAATTAGCAATGCATTTACAGACCCCATGAGCATTACACACTCATTTTGCCTTAACCTTGATGTCATATCCCCAACCCATCACTGAACATCCAGAGAATTATGTTAAATATGGGTCATGCTACTGGATAAAAAAATAAAGGGATAATTGTAATGACAGACCTTCAATCCTTTTGCTTTTCTTGAAGTTCTGTTTCCATTTAAGAGCTTGATCTTGGCATGGGCCCCACTCCTGTAATCTCAACATTTGGGAGGCTAAAGCAGGAGAAATACTTAGAGTTAAAAGAGAACCTGTGCTACATAGTGAGTTCCAGGCTAATCTGGACTACAGAGTGAGGCCCTGTCTCAAAAACAAAACAAAATCACCCAACCCTTAAAACAGTTTGTGTTGATACGAAACTTTCCAACATGAAAGGTAAGTATTAAGTTTCCTATTTTTAGTTCTTTATTTATTCATTAATATCTTGGAAATCATAGAATTTTTAAAAAATCAAATATAGTCAAAGAAGCATTTCAAAAGGAACTTGTTTCTCATCTGAAGATTGGCAAGGAAAGTTTCTTCTTGCAAAATGATAATTTAGCAAGGCTTAGAGGGAATAAAGTGAATATATAAACGTGGTTAGAGCAGAGCCCAGAAGATAAATATTAAGGGGTTGTGCTCAATGTGCTTAGTGGAGAAAGAGGTCAGGCGCCCTGGAGGGATGAGAAGTAATTTCAGTTTTCAGCATTTGAGATGGGCCTTTGCTATTTTGTTTTTGTTTGTTTCCTTGGTTTAAAATAAGGACTCACCATGTAACCCAAGCTAGCCTGGAGCTTAAGATCTTTTTGCCTCCACTTTCTGGGTGCTGGGATTAAAAGGCACACGTCACCATGTTCTTGAGTTGGCTCTTTATTTCTTCAACTTTAGTGTGCATCAGAGTTACCTGGAAGAGCTGCGGGCAGAGTGGTTCACACCTGTAATCTTAGCACTTGGTAAGTTGAGCCAGGAGGTTTGCAATAGGCTCAAGGCCAGTCTGGGCTACATAGTGAGTTCAAGGTAAGTCTGGCCTACAAAGTGTGACCCTTTCTGAAAAAAACAAAAAACAACAAAAAACAGGGGTGGGGGAGGAGAAAGAGAAAGAAGGAGAAGGAGTAGAAAGAGGAAGAAGAGATAGAGGGAAGAAGAAAAAATATGCTTACTGAAGCACAGATTAATAGTTCCACAGTCAATATTTTTTGATTCATTAGGTCTGGGATGGGCCCTCAATCTGCAGGTTTTGCTGTTCCAAGGAGGCCTGGATACTCTTCCAGTGGCAATGTGGGGAGAGACACTGCTCCAGAGCAGCTGGGAGGAAGCAGAGGACTCAGCCCCCGGAAGGGCAATAAGCCAATGTGAGGGGCAAGAAACTGAAGAGTGCTTTAAACAGCAAAATGAAGAGGAGCGAATGAAGGTGTTTTCCTTTGGGGTGAAGTGAAGCTTACAGATGCAAGCGTGATGGGAAGCCGCTGCTCAGAAGACTTGATTGGAGAATCAAAGGCTTAGCTAAACAAAGATCAATGTCAGGGATAATTATTTCTTCTATTATGATACAAATCCAGATTCTAACCCACAGGTCATTATCGCCAAGGGTTCAAAACCCACAACATTGTCCTGACTGTGGTAAGAATAAGTATCAAATGTATGAGTGAGCATACGGATATTTGAAAATACTTTACTGTTTTTTAAAAATATTTATTTTATTTATTTGAGAGACAGAGTCAGACAGAGAGGGAGAGAAGGAGAGAGAGAATGGGCACACAAGGACCTCCAGCCATTGCAAATGAACTCTAGAGGCATGGACCATCTTGTGCATCTGGCTTACATGGGTCCTGAGGAATTGAGCCTAGGTCCTTTGGCTTTGCAGGCAAACACCTTAACGGTTAAGCCATCTCTCCAGCCCTGAAAATACCTTACTGTTTTTCATAGCACGTCTTTGTCATTGTGCCCACATCCGGGGCCAATTATGTGATGGGCATGTTTCAGATATTCTTCTGATACCATCAAAAGCCAATAGTGTATTAGCTCACTAGAATAGTGATTCCTTGTATGCCCGTGACCCAGAACCACTGGATTGATGGTGGGATACCCAATGGAACAGTGTAGTAATCCTGAGAAAATAAATGTGATACCATACTGCATACTGATGCAAAACAATTTCAGCCAAGACAAAAAAGAATATGTAGTTTTTATGGGTAAATATATAATTTTCACTAGATATTTACAAAATTTAATGCATTCTTGTTGTGTCTGTGACTCTGAACCTACCAGATATTGCTACACAGTAATGCATATGAGGTGAATGAGGTCAGATACTGTCTAGGTTCTGGTGTGGGTATTTTGGAAGAGGATATTGACCAAGTCAGAAAAGGATCCTCTAGGGAAACTGAGGTGGAGTAAGGCAGGAATGTTGGAATGTCTCTTTAACTGAAGGTACTATGGCAGGACTTGGTTACCACTCAGCTGTCATGAAGACAGGGATGAAAGCCAGGTCCTCGTGCAATCCCAGCACTGAGGAGGTGGGGGCAGGAGGTTCAGTCATTCATGGCCAGCACAGGTTACATAAAGGAGACAGGGTTGAGGCCAGTCAGGAAGATCCTGTCTTAAATAAGCATTGAAACAAACAAAAGACTCAAACAATATTTTTCTTTTTAATTGTTTTTATTGACAACTTCCATAATTGTAGACAATAACCATGGTAATTCCCTCCCTCCCCCCACTTTTCCCTTTGAAACTCCACTCTCCATCACATCCCCTCCCCCTCTCAATCAGTCTCTCTTTTATTTTGATGTTATCATCTTTTCCTCCTATTATGATGGTCTTGTGTTGGTAGTATTAGGCACTTGTTAGGTCATGGATATCCAGGCCATTTTGGGTCTGGAGGAGCATGTTGTAAGGGGTCCTACCCTTCCTTTGGCTCTTAATTCTTTCTGCCACCTCTTCCGCAATGGACCTTGAGCCTTGGAAAGTGTGATAGAGATATTTCAGTGCTGAGCAATTCTCTGTCACTTCTTAGCACCATGGTGCCTTCTGAGTCATCCCTAGGTCATTTCCATCTGAAAAGAGAAGCTTCTCTAACCAAAAGTGAGAATAGTATTAATATATGGATATGAACATTGTGTTAGTCAGGGTTCTCTAGAGGAACAGAACTGCTAGAATGAATTATTTTTAAAAGGGAATTTATTGGATTAGCTTACAGTAGTCCAATAGCAGTTGCAGGCCCGAGAATCACAGTACCTGGTAGCTGCTCAGTCCACGTGCCTCAGCAGTCCCCACCCGGCCCAGCCTGGAAGCTTCCTAAGGAGCCACTGGGTTTTGATCCACACGGGTCTTCAGTTGATGCTGGTCTTCAGTCTGTGCTGGAAGGTAGTGAGCAGCTCCAGCAGCCAAGCGGAAGGAAGGAAGGAAGGAAGGAAGGAAGGAAGGAAGGAAGGAAGGAAGGAAGGAAGGGGCTCTTTTCATCCAGTGCTTCCTTATATAAAGTCCCCTCTGAGCGGGGTCACCCGCTCTGGGGGAAGGGCTCACTCTGGGGGAAGGACTTCCTCCTTCAGCTGATCCTTCCTCCGAGACCCACCGGAAAGGGATTTCTGTGGATTACTAAACAGATCAAGTTGACAACACCTTAACTATCACAAACATTAAGAGAAGTGTTTACTGGGCAGTTTGGTGAGCATAGTATATACATTTAGCCAGATACCAGCAAACATTACACTATTAGTAATAGGGCTCATGACTACTCCTTCAAACAATATTTTTCAATTCAAAAGAAACAGCAGCTATTTAAAGTTTTGAGAATTAAAAAAATACAACAGCACATTGATATTTCTTTCCGTTCAGAAATATTTCAAACAGATCAAATTCTGAGTGAGGTTTTCAGATAAAATAGACCTTTCCCCTAATATTATTCTAAAACTTCCACTTATTCTGTGGTCACTGATCCTTTGTCATTGATTGTACTTCCAAATTCCAGGGGGTATGAGAGGGTAAAGGTACACAGAAAATCACCATTTCTTTTAGATTTAATAGTGATTACCCCCATATATATGTATATGGTCATGAAAGAGTTAAGCATCAGGCCTTAGGTAGCCATAGCAAGAGAAAAGAATGGATAAGGTGATCTGATTTCTGCATAACAGGATCTGATTTCTCTTCCACAGTTGCATTGAGCCTGGACGGCAGTTATTCTCAAACCACCAAAATCTAGGGAACTGAAGAAGGCAGGGAGTCATCATAGAAGCAAGTATTTTCAGAGGACAAGGGAAAGGAAACTTTCTCTATGTTTCCTTGTCTATTCCATGACAAATTTCAAACAACAACAACTACAGCCATAAGCACATTCATTAGATAAATTTGGAAATTCAATTTTGAACAACTATCTTCGAAAGTATTGCATGTTTTGCAAAATAGTAGATAATCTCACTAGAGGAAACAACAGCTCTGATATATACTAAGGTAAGAAGCAGAATTACATAAGACAGTACATCAGGCAGATAACATGTAAACAGGATGATGAACCAGGAGGGCAAAAGAAAGACCACAGTGGCTATCTTATCCTTAGCCCCAGATAACGAAATGCGTCACCACTCTTTAATGAGGAACAAATTAGAAAGAATGCTAAAAGGGAACAACTCCAAACTGCTCATCACTTACAGTGAATATATGAATGTATGCATATATTTGCTTAAATTAGCTCAGAAAGCTCTGTTTAATTTATTCCTGAGTGTGGGCTGAGTCATCAACAATTATATTTTCCTCCTTTTTATAGAATCCAGGACATGCAGAATCTTTCCAGTGTTGCTAACCAGAACCAGGTGGATCTAAGCAACCACGCAGCATGGAGAGATCAGAGAGGATCTTGTGACATGAGCTTCAGCCACACGTTAATGCAATGAGATGCGGTAGGACCCCAGGCAGAGGGAAAAACACAATCTGGGGCAAGAGAGAAGCTTCGGAAATGAACCAGTAGGCGAAGGTTAACCAGAGAGTAGGTAACTGGGTAATGCAAGCGGTACTTGGCATGCTTACTAAATGGCTTGCATAAAGCAACATGCAGCATTCTGCAGCTGCTGTGCAATTATCCCAACTCATCACCATGCAGCCGAACGACAAAGGGAAAAATGTAGGGAGAAGCTATTAAGAGTAATTTGTAGCAAAGATGTTTGGAACAAGAACACATTACTTGTTACCACTGGTTTTTATGTTAATCACCTAATTGCAAATTGGCTTTCCTTAATGTCTGGATAGCGCCGAAATAATCCTTCACTTTCTCCACTCAAATAGCCCATTATTTAAATTTATACAGAACATGCCTGCACATATAGATTTCCCCCATTTATTTCCAGTGGCACTAAATGAACCCATGTTTTCCTTTTTGTTTGGAGTTAAGGAAATCAGACTAGTGAAGCATGAAAGCTACATTGTGAGTCCATGGTCCATAGACAAAATATAATAAAAAAAATTCAAATGAGTTAGGTATGGTAGTACACATCTATAATCTGAACATTGGGGAGGATGAATTAGGAAGATCATGAATTTGAGGTCAGCCTGGGTTTAATATTGAAATTTTGCCTGAGAATAAAATAAAAACAAAAAAATGGAAGAATTTTGGAAAACATTGTATAGATGTTTATTCTCAGAAAATCCTACCCCAAACTCGGTTCTAGATAAGTTTCTCCTTCAAATACTGCTTTCCAGTTATTGTCCATACTAGCATTCCAACCCATTCCCTTTAAAAAGTCAGGTGTCTTTTTCATGAGTCAAAACCTCACTCTGTAGCCTGGGCTGGCATCATACTCATGGCAATCCTCCTGCCTCAGCCTCCCAAGTACTGAGAATACAGGCATCAGCCACTGCACCTGGCCCAAGGGTCAAGCTTAATTACGATATACTTTGCTCAGTGCTATTTAAGTCTCAGTGCAGCGTAAGTGGACTGTCACATTCCACTAATGAAAAAGAACACCAGCTACTGGTTTTTTTATGCCACTCAGTGTGCAAGACTGAAATGGTGGTCTGATGGTCATCCCTGACCCCCAGGTGTGGGCCACCAAGAGACACAGGCATCTAACAACTTTACCTGAATAGGCTTAAGAAAGCTAGTTTAAAGTACAGTAGTTAGTGTGGTGTTCTACTAAAGAAGGGAACAAAGTGCTCATATATATATCTGTCTCTCTCTCTCAAATAAATAGATAAAATATAAAAGAGCAGCTTAGGTTTTCTAGAGGCCTTTCAGGTGACTTTCACCAGTAGTTGCTATTCTGGAAGTATGGTGGAGCATTTTGGCCCACAGACACCAGCTTTCCACGAATAGCTTTGAATTAAGACTTATAATGTAAGCCAAAAATCAATTGGACAAGTCTTGGAAAATGTACAGAGAAGGTAAAAAAATATACTGTACTCATGAGCCTCTGGGGTAAAATTGTATTCCCGACAGGGAAAGGTTGGGACATTAGTAGTGAAGGAGGTGGTAGGTGGCTTCCTCCTCAGACGGATCCCTGGGACTCTGATGTGCAGTCGTGTTAGTAGAAGAAAGGGGACGAGCGGTTTCAGGAGATGGGGGCTTGGCTCACCGAGCAGTGTTCTCTCTTGGCATGAGCCATTGTTCTTTGGTGGGCCTTGTTGTTGGCGGCTGCCTCTGATGTCCACCATAGGACAAAGCGTCACCCTGTAACTGGAATGGAGGTCGCCCAGAGGATGAACTTGTGGCACACAGAGGAGACAGCTCCTGAGAATCTTCACACGTCTTGGGAGGAACTAGAGCTAGCTGGGATAAGGTCAGAACATACAATTTTTAATGATGGTTTTGACAATTTATTTATTTTCTGACTGTAGTAACCTTGGAAACATAGATTTCCCTCCAATTTAGAATATGTGACAAAAGTAAGATGAATTGAGATGCATGTGAAAAACATATGAAGCACGGAAATATGACTATGCATTATCCATGCATTTTAGACATTTTTATTTTCCCAGTTCTTTTTTTTTTTTTCTATCCTGGGGTAAGGTCTCACTCTAGTCCAGGCTAACCTGGAATTCACTATGTAGTCTCAGGGTGGCTTCGAACTCATGGTGATCCTCCTACCTCTGCCTCCTGATGCTGGGAATTAAAGGAATGTGCCATGTCGTCAGGCTTATTTTCCCAGTTCTAATTCCAATGAGTTGGTTGTATCTTACTGATCTGAACAGTCCAGTTGGATGCTAGGTAGGAAGTGTCACTCTGGAATGTACATGCCAGCTCAGTTGGCAGAGTACTTGCCTTGCATCTATGAAGCCCTGGGTTCGACCCCCAGCACAACATAAACTGAGTGTGGTGGTGCACTCCTGTAATCATAGCACATAGGTGGTGTGGGCAGTAGAATCAGAAGTTCAAGATTGTTCTTAGCTACATAGGGAGTTTGAGATTGTCCCAGGCTGTATGAGACCCTGTCTCAAAGGGAAAAAAAAAAGCAGCAAACAACAATATCCCTTCTCCCCCCACCCCCCCCCAAAAAAACCTGAAATAAATTTCTTTATGGCATGAGGGATGCTGATAAATGCCATAGGTTTCATTTGTGAGATGGAAGTAAGGTATTTGCGGTGCAGTATTTGGTTGGAATATATCCTCCAAAATCATGTGGGTCTAGTGCAAGGTATATGGGTGAGAAAGGTGGAGCCCTCACACATGTATTAGTGCCTTTCTCTTCTGAGTTGTTCTCTCCTGGGTCTGGAGGAGTTACCACAAGACTGGGTTGTTACCAAGCAGCTCTTTGCATGTGCTCTTACCCATTCACTTTGCACCATGAAAAGGATCATGGGTTGTGGATTCATCTTAGTAGTGGGGGAAGAAAATGACTGCTGGAGATTGTACCGTTGTTGGAAATGGAAGAATTTCTCTCAGGCTTCCATTGGAAAGGCTGGCTAGTGGTAGGTCCCCAAAGCAATGCTTAGACATTGATTCAAAGCCTATGTAGCTGATTGTCTAGGTCAGAATGACTGTAATAACTGACAAAATACAGCTCAGAAGAAGAATATGCTAGACAGAATTGTCTTAATGACAGGGGATTTATTAATTTTGTATTTTTTAACATTTATTTTTTATTTATTAGAGAGAGAAAGAGGGAGGGAGGGAGAGAGAGAATGGGCATGCCAGGGCCTTCAGCTGCTGCAAACAAATTCCAGACACATGCATCACCTTATGCATCTGGCTTACATGGGTCCTGTAGAATTGAATCCTTTGGCTTTGCAGGCAAGCACCTTAACTTTTAAGCCATTTCTCCAGCCCTGATTTTGAACTGCTGCAGCCCTGGTACCTAGGGTAGTAGAAAACATTAGGTATGTACCAAATGAGTGAACAAATGAACAAGAATTCAGTGGGGGAGTCTCAGGTAGCTGGCAGGTGGAAACCAACCTAATCCAGGCTTGATAATCACAGCTCAACTTCAACTGGCATTAGAATTCATCAAAGTAGGAAAGGTTATACTATCTTCCCCAGGAATCACGAAAGATAGCCAGGGTTTTCCAAATACAAATATTTAAACTGGAACTTGTGTGTGGGTCCATACTTTTAATCCTAGCAACTGGGGAGGCTGAAGCAGGAGGATGGTAAGTTCAAGGACAACCTGACTGACATTGCAAGACTCAATCTCAAAAAGAAATAAGCACACCTCCTCCCTGAAGACCAGCTCACTGAAAACTGGAAAAAGCTGCCCTGCATGCAGCTCTATAGGAGAGAGATGTCATCAGTGGAGACAAACAACAGTGGACACTGCAAGCCTTAAATTTGGCCAGCCAGGCCAAATGAGCCAATGAGTGCAATAGTGGCATGTCTGTTATGGGGAAAACCAACCACTCTAATTGGATTGGAGGCCTGCTCCAGGGAAGGGAATACATGCCTGGCATTGAAAACCTATGATGGGGAGGTCATGAGCCCTGGAAGTATAACTCCTGCTGGTGTCTGGCTAAATGCATATATTATGTTCAACAAACTACCCAGTAAGCACTTCTCTTAATGTTCATACACATATATTAATGCTATTCTCACTTTTGATTAGAGAAGCTTCTCTTTTCAGATGGCAGTGACCTCTGGGGTGACTCAGAAGGCACCATGGTGCTGAGAAGAACTGACAGAGGAGTATTCATACTGAAACATCTCCATCACACCTTCCAAGACTCAGGGTCCATTGTGGAAGAGGTGGCAGAAAGAATGTAAAAGCCAAAGGAAGTGCAATCTTCCAGACACAAAATGGCCTGAATATCCATGACCTTTCAATGTCTGGTACTATATACATAAGACCTTCATAATAGGAGGAAAAGATGATGATATCAAAATAAAAGAGAGACTAATTGAGAGAGGGAGGGGATATGATGGAGAGTGGAGTTGCGAAGGGGAAAGTGGGAGAGGGAGGGAAGTATCATGGTTTATTGTCTATAATTATGGACATTGTCAATAAAAATGAAAATAAATTTAAAAAAATAAGCAGCAGCAAGAAATATTCAGACTAAGAACAGAAAAATTAGCAACCCAACTCTTCTTTTTTTTCAAATTTTTATTAACAACTTCCATGAATATAAAAAATATCCCATGGTAATACCCTCTCTTCCCTCACTTTCCCCTTTGAAACTCCATTCTCCATCATATCCCCTCCCCATCTCAATCAGTTTCTCTTTTATTTTGATGTCATGATCTTTCCCTCCTATTATGATGGTCTTGTGTAGGTAGTGTCGGGCACTATGAGGTCATGGATATCCAGGCCATTTTGTGTCTGGAGGAGCACTTTGTAAGGAGTCCTACCCTTCCTTTGGCTCTTACATTCTTTCTGCCACCTCTTCCGCATTAGACCCTGAATCTTGGAAGGTGTGATAGAGATATTATAGTGCTGAGCACTATGGTCACTTCTTTACAGCAGCACCATGATGCCTTCTGAGTTATGCCATGGTCACTGCCATCTCAAAAGAGAAGATTCTCTATCGAAAGTGAGAGTAGCATTAATATAAAGGTATGAACATTAAAAGAAGTGCTTACTGGGCAGGTTGATAAGCATAGTGTATACATTTAGCCAGACAGCAGCAGACGTTACACCCCTAGGGCTCATGACTACCCCTGTTTTAGGTTTTCAGTATCAGGGATGTATTCCCTCCCACAGAGTGGGCCTCCAGTCCAATTAGAGGGCAGTAGGTTTCCCCCATGACAGATGTGTCACTATTGCACCCATTGGCTCATTTGGCCTGACTGGCCAAATATAAAGCTTGCAGTGTCCACTGTGAGTATCTTCACTGCAACTCTTCTTTTTATCAGGTAATGGTTTGCTGTGGCATAACAACGTTACTGTAAAACAGAGCCATTTATTCTGGAACCCAGGGACAGTTTCACTGGGTGACTCACGTCAGGTTCTCCATGCGGATGCTGTCAAGCTGTGGAATGGGGTTGCATCGCAGTGTGACTTGACCAGGAATTGTTTACAAGTTCACTGGTGGCTGGGTTGTGGGGGGGCCTCAGTTCCTCATTGGCTGTTCACAGGCTGGCAAGCTTGAGCCATGTGACCCCTCTCTATGATATTCTTCAAACATAGTGTGCACTGCAGATGTGTGTGTGTGCACGCACACGCACACACACACACACACACACACACACACAGATTGAGAATGAGCAAGCCTTTAGAGAAGCCAGTTTTTTATATTCTAACCCCAGATGACATTTTATCACTTCTGTGCTGTTGCCCACACAAACTAGAGAGACCACCTCAAAGGTGTGAGAAACAGGGAAACAGGGGGTGGCATTCCTGAAGAGGAATTTCTGAGGGTGCTACTGTAATAAGGAAGGACTCTATTTAAAAAATAAATGCTACCACAGGAGAAAAAAAAAATAACCTGCCACCAACCCTCAATGGGTTTATAGTCTATGCTGGGCTATTTGAGTATTGACTAAAATTTATCTATAGGTTTAAAATAACTCACAAAGATGTTTTCTGAAGAATTCTGCTATGAGATTTGAAATGAAAAGTGTGCGGCTCTGGATTTAATCCTTAGCACTTGGGGGGAAAAATTGAAATGAATGCAGTATGCTCATAAATCCATGTCATTTGGAGCCTAAGGTTAAAAATTTATTTCAAGTTTGGAATCTCTAACTTAGTCTTATCTATGCACACTGTCTAGAGAAACACAAATAATCACCTTTAAAATTCAGTTTTATTAGTTAGTTTTCTGACGGCCAATCCTTTCTGTCATTCCAAAGCCTCGTTTTCTGGCTTGTACCACCTCCTCTTGACATGAGGATTACCTTCCTGATGGTGGAAGCCTCCTCAAGCCTCTAGTTAAGCCTTTTTTTTTTTTTTTTTTTTAAGGCTGTGTTTCCATTTAGCGCTCTACAGCCACCTCACTCTCACAGTTTATGCAAATAACTCAAGTCATTTGACAAGCAAGGACATGCACCTGTGTCCCAATGTGACTGGTGAGCCGGCTGCGCTCACGTTGGCAAGGCTCCTCCGTGGGCTGTTCTCTGTGTGGAGTGTTTTCCGTCTTCTCGGGGGTTGTTGATGTAGGGTTCTTGTGGCTGCATTCCATAAGGAAAAGAGATTTGCAAAATAAACAGCCCCCAAGTGTCCTGTTTAAGATCCGTGTTAGCAAGGACCTCTGGGCTGGGTCCAGCCTTCATCAAGAGTGGGCTCTCCTGTGTGAGGATGAAGGCAGCCTGCATGGACAGAAGCCCAGCATCTCTCCCCTCTGCCAACCTGTCTCCACCACAAGCAGTTAACGTGTTCTCTCTCACACAGGGAGGCAGAGCCAGAGCAGGCAAAGCTCTAATTGCCTCTCTAGAGCCGGCAGGGGGATTGCTAGGTAGATGCAATGACCTAATAGTTTTTTTCCACAGCTGTTGTTCTAGTCACACGAGAGTTATTGGTAGTCCTTGTAATCCAACTTTTCCAGATCCTGGCGATTGTCACAGGTAGAATTCACCTTTAAGCCATTTTGTTTCTTAGATCCTTGAAGCCACTGGACAATGAAAGTGTGTATTGCTAAACTTTAGCTGTTTTGTATAACCACATAGCAGGTGATGTTTACAATGGTCTTTTCCATTGCTTAGATGATAAACGGATTAATAAACTTGATCCCAGCATTCCGACGAGAGAGTGGCTTGGTTAACTAAGTCTGACTCTAGCAGTATAATTCTTCACAAAAGAGCCAAAACAGGAAAATCTGATTTGTGTTTGTTTAAAGGGATAGCAAGATTGCTTATCAGTTTTACCCTGAACGATAATATAATTTACTTGATGCATATTCTTGAATAAATCTTGTTTTCAAATATATTTTTATTTCTTTATTTGCAAGTGGTTAAAGAGAAAGACAGAGAAACAGACACAGAGAGAGGGAGAATGGGTACACCAGGGACTCTTGCCACTGCAAATGAACTCCAGACACATGCACCACTTTGTGCATCTGGCTTTACGGGGATACTAAGGTATGGAACCCAGGCCGTCAGGCTTTGCAAGTAAGCACTTGTAACGGCTGAGTTGTGTCTTCAGCCTCTACTCTTCAATACATCTTATTGTGAAGAAATTGTCCAAATTATGTACTTTAGTTGCAGAGCTATTAGACTGCTAATGTGCTAAGAAATATTGTCTTATTTAACAAATAAGAAAAGAAACAAGTATTTAGTGACCATGTGCTCTGTTCTTCTTTATCTCCAGAGGTTTATGGTTTATTGCTACTATTTTTCACATTGACAAAATATAGGGCTTCTTGCTATATGTACTATAACCCAGTTCTCTAGGAAATGACATAAGAATCATCCTATTTTGAACAAAAGTTACTTAAATCATATATACATACATACACACACACACACACACACACACACACACACACATATATATATATATACATATATATATATATAATGTTCTGAGAACTTCAGCCAGAATATGACCAAAAGGCATGTGCATTTGGAAGTCTGGCTGTAAAATATCGCCAACTAGAGGATCTCTTGTTCCATGGGTCCTACTCTACTTCTGCCAACTCGACTTTGAAAGAAACACAGGTCGCTTGGGTATAATCAATGCCGTCCCATGGCCACTTCATAATCATCTGTTAACATTGGATTCCTGCTTTCAGCTGGGCAGAAAAGAAGGCGCATTAACAAGATGTAATTAAGAGCAGAGATGATGATGATGATGATTAGCATAGTTATTAAAAGAAATTCAGGACACTGCCAGCATGAATGAGGTTCCTATTGCTGGCAGGCCAGTTGTTGAGTGTTGGGTAAATTATTAGACGTTACCTTGGTCTCTTCAACTTTAAAGTGAGCATGATCAGATATCAATCTCATAGGGGGTGGTGCCGATGAAATGAGCTAGTAATATCTTCACTGCACTTAGAATTTAGTGCCTGCAAGTAGTAATGTTACATATTTTAGTGATTAACCACTTAGCCATCTCTCCAGCCAGTAGTTCTTGAATTCTTAATTCATGAAATTTCACTTATAACCTACAAAAGTAACTGTGATAAAGGTTATACAGAGTGGATAGGAAAAAAATTTAAGTGAAAATAGTCTATAGAAACAGTTTATTTTATTTATACATTTATATACTCATTAACTTATTTATTTCAGTAATGGAGATGGAGCCTAGGACCTTAGAAGTGCTCAGCAAGCATTCTACTACCAAGCTATATCCCCAGCACTCACATAAAGCTTGACTTAGGTGGCCCATGCATCTGAGGTTCATTCACAGTGGTTAGAGGCCCTGGTGGACCCATCTCTGCTGGGCACAGTGGCACGTTTTTCTTTAATCCTAACACTCAAGAGGCAGAGGTAGAAGGACTGCTGTGATTTTGAGGCCAAAGTAAGATTACACTGAATTTTAGGTCATCCTGGGCTAACGCAAGACCCTACCTCAAAAATTAAATTAAAAAATTAAATGCAAGCATTAGGAGTATCTTGCGATTTGAGACTTTTATTTAATAGAAAGAAATTAGCCCAGGAAAGGCTATGTAAGTGGGTTCAGGTAAAAATAAAAAGTAATTGATTGCAGTCTAGGATTAATAGCATGATTATGCGTCTTTTATCTTCTGGCTTAGAGCTCAGTATGGCAGGCTTTGGGTGTCCTCAGACTTAGGCCTGACTTCAGGCTCATTGTCCTGTTGTAGTCTTCTGTAAACAAACCATCATCATCCCCTTATCATGAAGGTTAGAAGTAGCAGTCTTGAATCTCCATTCAAAAAGAGTTCTGTTCACATTCCCAGCCATAAACCATCTTTGTTTTAAATACTTCTTTATATTTTATTTATATATTTATATGAGAGAGGAAGAGAGAGAGAGCGAGAGAGAGAGAGAGAATGTGTGTGCCAGGGCCTCTAGCCACTGTAAACAAACTCCAGACATATGCGTTACCACCTTTTGCATCGGCTTACGTGGGTACTAGGCAAGTGAACCTGGGTCCTGAGGCTTCACAGGCAAGCACTTTAACTGCTAAGCCATCTCTTTAGCCCCATAAACAATCTTATAAGCATCAATGCAAGAACAATGAACATATGTTTCTGTCCTTGTCTGTGGGTCAGGCATTGCAACATAGACAGAACCCAACTCAAGTTTTCAAATTAACTTCACACCCACACACAGTACTTATTAGAATTTTTAAAAAAAGCATATTGGGGCCAGGCGTGGTGGTGCACACCTTTAGTCCCAGCACTCGGGAGGCAGAGGTAGGAGGATCACCATGAGTTTGAGTTCAAGGCCACCCTGAGACTACATAGTGAACTCCAGGTCAGCCTGAAGTAGAGAGAGACCTTACCTTGAAAACCATAAGAAAAAAATAGAAAAAGAAAAGAAAAGAAAGGTATATGGGGTTAATTCTCCCAGACCAACTTTCTTCTCCATCTGGTAGGGATGTGGCCACCACTAACACCAGATTCACCATGTCACAGGTTTCTGATGATTTGACACAAGCCTGACGTGGGCTGTGTGTCTGTCATTGTCAAGTGGAGGGGTGAAGTATTATGATTGGCCCAGGCTGAATTATGTGGTAACCACTGGTTCTCTGGCTGGGAGTAGGATCTGTTTTGAGTAGAAGGAAGAAAGTGGCACAGGGAAGGCAAAACTTATTCTCTGGGCAAGGTGGCAATCCATGTGGCATGCTTTTGTATAGAAACTAGAGCTCAAATGAATTTGCTTGCCAATACGGAAGACTGAACACACACTCCTGAAAATAGGCTGACTACTTCATGTTTATCTGCGGGCAATAAAGCAAGTAGGGAGATGGAATTACCCACCATTCCTTTCTAGAACAAACTTTGCTCTTACGTCTTCTGGTCTGATAGTGAAGAGTCCAAGAGAACCTTCCCATAGCAAATTGTCCAGCTTGTCATTACTTACAACTGCAGAAGCCTTAGATAAGGCCATACGCATGGACAGTTGTTTACAGGCCACTTGACAAATGAGAAAAAGCTAAGGTCCCAACATAAGCCAGCCCTGGATTGGTTTTTGTCTCCGTGTCAAAGATGCCCTCTATATATTTTGCTACATCAAGACCAGCAAGGGAATGCGTTGTTGTTTTCAATTTACAGGCAGTAAGGGCATTGGAAACAATGTGATAGGAACCTGGGTCAGTATCTACGTGAAAACAGATTTGTGGAAGGATGAAAGTATCTTAGGTGCCATCCTGGGGTGAAGGTTTGTCGTGGCGTTAAGTAGAAATGAGGACCTGTGCAACACAGAGGCCCCTCTAGAGTCCCTTGACAGGGACCCACGAGGGCTGGCGCCGTTCTTGGATCCTGGCCCAGGGAAGCTTTTCCTTGTTTTCGTTCCTCATTCGGATTGCCAGGTCCTCGTGTTTGACTTTAAATTGATATGACAGCACGTCCTGTTTACCTGGATTAGTTCACAATTATTCTTTTTGTCTCCTGTTCTATAACACAAGGGTTACTTTTTCATACCTGACCGGATGCTAAACATGTCCTTTATGTGTCAGAGTTTGTTTAGTTCTGGCAAACATGTTTCGTAACTGTATTCAACAAACCAATCGATTCATAGGATTGCGGGTAGGGGATGGACTCCTGCAAGCTCTTTTGCCTGCTGTTAATGAAGTGATTCATTTCTATATTAAGCATTACTCAAAACTATTAAAAGAGCCCAATTCACTAACTAGATCAATTACAACGTTCTGACAGTTTTTGATTTCTCAAATAAGAACTCAATGCAATGAATATGGATTTGGGAATACACTTTTCTGATGATCCTACTTCTGTTTCAAAGCTGGGAAACCACTGACAAAAGCCCAGAGAAATTAGAGCATAAACCTTATGCTACGTAGTTATCAGCAAAACTGGTACTTAAAGTGACACCCCACTACATCAAGCCAGCAATATTAGTATTTCACCATTGGCAGCAACCAGACCTTTTCAAGTTGGCTGAGAGATGAGATCCAATCTGTAGTTTTCCCTTTGAAGTTCCAAGTCTTTTGCAAAGTAATGGATTTATTTTTGAGGGAGGTGAGAGGCTGGTGTAATGTATAAGCAGTGGAAAATTTTCATGTGCCATTGTGTAGAACTGTTAAAATAAATGAACAAAAGCATTTCCCTGGACTGGAGGGATGGCTTAGAGGTTAAGGTGCTTGCCTGAGAAGCCTAAGGACCCAGGTTCGATTCCACAGTACCCACATAAGCCAGATGCACAAGGTGGCACATGTGCCTGAAGTTCGTTCGCAGTGGCTGGAGGCCCTGGCATGTCCATTCTCTCTCTTGTTCTCAAATAAATAAATAAATAATTTATAAAACTTTACCCAGCCGGCCGTAGTGGTGCACTCCTTTAATCCCAGCACTTGGGAGGCAGAGGTAGGTGGATTGCTGTGAGTTCAAGGCCACCCTGAGACTACAGAGTGAATTCCTGGTCGGCCTGAGCTAGAATGAGACCCTACCTGGAAAAACAAGCAAATAAACAAACAAACAACAACACAAAAACTTTACCCAATGATGTCCTATGTAGGTGACTCAGTGAGTTACCTCACATATGCGGAAGCTATATGTATAATTATTGGGTTACATAAATTCTGGCCTAAAGTCTAAATGAAAAAAGAAGAGTTGATTCTATATCTAGGTTCTTATTCTTAGATTCTCTTGCATGAGATTCTTCCAATATAAACACATTCATACCTCCTGGTTTTCCTGTGGTCCTAAGGCATTTTCTCCTAAAATTTTAGGGTAGTGTCAGTAATCTCAAAGTGTGTACCATCTTTGAGACAACATAGCATTTTCCCATCTTCTTGCATAATTATACCTTGCATTTTTTAATCAACCAATTTTCTTTATATTATTTGTTTATATGATTTCCTTAAATGCTGACCGTTCTTGATTTGCATTCATTCTTTATGTTTTTTCTTCTTTGAGTCTCATGGCCTCCCTAGGGTATTCGCTTATGACAAGTGGTAAAAATGAAGGCAGGGATGGTCCTGGTGACGCACACCTTTAATCCCAGCACTTGGGAGGCAGAAGTAGGAGGATTGCCATGAGTTCAAAGCCATCCTGAGAGTACATAGTGAATTCCAGGTCAGCCTGGGCTAGAGTAAGACTCTACCTCAAAAAACAAACAGCCCCCCCCAAAAAAGGGAGGTAGACACAATTGTTGCCACTGATGGATTAGTTTATGATATCGATACATTCAGATAATACCTCTATGTAGAGAGAAAAAATCTGCATTTTAGACATTAACAGTAACTTTCATTATTGTCCCCATACTCAAAAAATATATATATATATACATACATATATATATATATTTATTTGAGAGCGAGCGAGCGAGAGAGAGAGAGAGAGAGAGAGAGAGAGAGAGAGAATGGACATGCCAGGGCCTCCACCCTCTACAAATGAACTCCAGATGCATGCACTGTCTTGTGCACCTGGCTTATGTGGGTCCTGGGGAATTGAACCTGGGTCCTTTGGCTTTGTAGGCACGTGCCTTAACTGCTAAGCCATCTATCCAGCCCACCAATTACAGTTTGCAAAAGCCTGCATAGAGAAAGAAAAAAAAAAATCCCTGGACTTTGTGATAAAGAAGCAGAGCTAACTTACAGAGAGTGGCTTGGAAGTCGAAGTCTAGAGTCAAGCCTGACTCTGGAGGGGAAACAGCTCATGAGCCATGCTGTGTTTTCAACATCTGTGTTTCCAGCAACTCTAGGCATGGACATTCTTTCTGGAAAGATCCTTCCCCAGTTCTTACCTGGCATTGCTTATTTCTCTTTAGCTCCCATTGTTTTTGAATGCCTTGGGTGAATTCCTCCATAACTTTGGTATGACATTATCAGACATAATCTTTTTTTTTCCTTTTCAAACAATTCTTGAGTCCTTTTTTTTTTTTTCTTTGCTTCTATCAGGTTTCAAACAACACCAAAGGTTTATAGAGATAAGGAAGAATGTGAGAGTTAAAATCTTGACTTTCATATTTAAGCAAAGAAAAACAAATAAACCAGAATTTGTCCCATTCCTACTGCTTGTGACTGTCCCATGATGTCACAGTTGAATGCTGTTCTCAAGAGATGTGGTGTTTGTCATAGCTATGATTAGCCTAGGGTTCTAGACTAACCCATATCCTACCTTAGCCAAAGACGCTTCTTAGATGGAGACCCAGGAGCACTCTTTCAGGACTATGCATGCTTGGCTCTTTCCTACACAGACACCTCTCAGGGCATTAGCTGGCCTCGGTGGCTGGCTCCACTGGGCCTCTGTCTGTCTGTGTACAGATGCAGGACAGTATCTCCCCTCTCCCCTTTGGAATCTACTCAGTTTAATGTCCCTCATAGTAAGTGAGTTGCTCAAGTTTTATTCTTTTTGTCATACCTTTTTATTGACATTTTTGTGTTTTTTCTTTTTTTATTGACATTTTATGTGTACATAATATATTATAATCACAATACCCTCCCATCACTGTCTTGTCCATCTTGCCCTATACCCTTTTCACTGAACTCTCTCCTCCTTCCAACCTGTCCCTCCTCTATTTTGATGTCTGTCTGTCTTTCTTTCTTTTCTTTCTTCCTTCCTTCCTTCCTTTCTTTCTTTCTTTCTTTTTTTGTTCTTTTTTTTCACCTTCTTTCATCATCCATGACATGTTGATGGGTCCAATATTGCTCAGGTAACAGCTGCCCACTGTGAGGTTATGAGTACAATGGCCAATTCATGCCTGGAGTACAATGTTCCAAAGCAGCCTCCCTACCCTCTGGCTCTCACGTTCTGTCAGTGCACCGCCTCTTCAGCAATGTCCCCAGAGCCTTGACAGGTGTGATAGCCATGTCCCATTTAATACTGAGCATTTAACTGTCATTTCTTAGTATTTTGATGACTTTTGAGTTTCCCCAATAATCATTGCTATCTGGAAAAAGAAACTTCTCTGATCAAAAGCGAGAGCAGCAGTACTCAATGAGCATAAACATGAATTATTTATAGGGCAATTTGACAGGCACCACATATCCACTTAGTTGGATAACATAGTAGTTTTCCTTCTAGGGAAATGACCTTCCAAGCCATAGGTTGTGAGTGGGTTTTCAGTACCTGGTATGAATTCCATCCTTTGCAGTGGGTCTCAGATCCAATCAGAGAGAAGTTTGTTACCTCTGTGACGGTCATCCTGTTACTGCTCTAGTGGACTCATCTTTCCTGGCTGGCCAGTTGTGTAGTTCACAGGGTCCACTTCTGGTTAAGCCTGTTGGTGACTTTTCTCCCTGTGTAGCACTTTCATGCACTATAGCAGCTAGCCAGTAAGGAGGAGGCTTTTAGCTCAGTTCCAGCTTGATTTCTCAGTATCTAGCAATCAATGCATGAAAAAATTTATTTTATTTTTTGTGTCTTTTTTTAACTGGATCACATGTTTTCAATTTATTTATTTGCAGAGAGAGAGAGAGGGAGAGGGAGAGAGACAGAGAGAGAGAGAGAGAGAGAGAGAGAGAGAGAGAGAGAGAGAGAATGGGTGTACTAGGGCCCCCTGCCATTGCAAAAGAACTCAAAGATCCATGCACCACTTTGTGCATCTGACTTTGTGTGGGTACTGAGGAATTGAACTTGGGCCATTAGGCTTTGCGGTCGAGTATTTTAACTGTGCAGCCATCTCTCCTGCTCCTTAATTAATTAATTTATTTTAATTTTTTTATTTGAGACAGAAAGAGAGGGACATATATATATATATATATATATATATATATATATATATATATACACACATACCAGGACCTCTAGCCATTGCAAATGAACTCCAAATGCATGTGTCACTTTGTGCATCTGTCTTATGTGGGACCTGGAGAATTTAATCTGGATCCTTAGACTTTGCAAGCAAGAGCCTTAACCACTAAGAAATCTCTCCAATCCCTCAATTTATTTTAATTTTTTGGGGGGAGGTTTTGCAAGGTAGGGTTTCACTCTAGCCCAGGCTGACCTGAAATTCACTATGGAGTCTCAGGGTGGCCTTGAACTCACGGCAATCCTCCTACCTCTGCCTCCCAAGTTCTGGGATTAAAGGCATGTGCCACCATGCCTGGCAATTTTTTATTTTTTGAGGTAGGGTCTCACTCAAGCCCAAGCTAACCTGGAACTCACCATGCAGTCTCAGGCTGGCTTCCAACTCACAACAATCCTCCTACCTCTGCCTCCCAAGTGCTGGGATTAAAGGCGTGCACCACCATGTCCAGCTCCACAATTTATTTAAAATTAATAGTCATTTATTCTATAAATACTTTCTTATATTAAAACTGTAAGAAGATTTTTTAAGCCTTTTAAAATAACTTCTTTTTTTGTTATTTGTTTTGTTTCAAGGCAGGGTCTCATTCTAGCCCTGGCTGACCTGGTACTCATTCTATAGTCCCAGGCTGGTTTCAAACTCACAGTGATCTGCCTACCTCTGCCTCCTGAGTGCTGGGACTAAAGGTGTGTGCCACCAAGCCTGGAAATATCTGTTTAGGCAGTGCTGGAGATTAAAATCAGGTCCTTATGTATGCTAAGCAAGCACTTTAGCAATTGAGTTACATCCTCTTAATCTCTAGTGTAAAGGAGAATACATTCAGTAACTCAAAGGATTTTTATTCTTTTATTCTTTTTTTTTTTTTCTTCCAGTTTTTCAAGGTAGGGTCTTGCTCTAGCCCAGGCTGACCTGGAATTCACTATGTAGTTTCAGGCTGGCTTTGAACTCAGAGATCCTCCTTGGCCTTTATGTTTTTCTAAATCTTCTAAGATAGTTCCACAGTGATTCCAAGGTGCAATCTTCCACAAGTAAAAGTGACTTGACTGTATGGCATTTTCTAGATGTTATGTAGTAGGCCCTTATTGAAAGGACACCACTGATAATTATGCCAGGACTCCAGTCAGAGGCAAAGTGCAATGGCATCTTTTGCCACTCTCAACTTCTTTTATCAGAGAGAAAAATAGAAAAAAAATTAATCTATGGTAACATTTCTGCTACCATGAGTAGGAATCTACTAACTTTTAATTAATTTTTTTTGTTCAGTTTTATTTATTTATTTGAGAGTGACAGAGAGAGGAAGAGGCTGATAGAGAGAAAGAGAGAGAATGGGCGCTCCAGGGCTTCCAGCCACTGCAAACGAACTCCAGACGCGTGCGCCCCCTTGTGTATCTGGCTAACATGGGTCCTGGAGAATCAAGCCTCGAACCGGGGTCCTTAGGCTTCACAGGCAAGCGCTTAACCACTAAGCCATCTCTCCAGCCCATCTACTAACTTTTAGACTTCTCAAAAAAAAATCAGTTTCTCTTTAAACATAACTGGAATATTATACAAATCACATAAAATCTCCATTTTTTTTTGCACAGTAAGCATTTATTGAGCATCAACTACATGACAGGCCATCCCAAGCCGAGTGGGATGCGCACATGAATGGGCACAGTTCCCAGCTGCTGTTCTGAATAAAAAAAAAAGATAATTTCAACTTGTACATGTGCTATTTCCTTAGCACTGCTAGTGGCCCTTATGTTGAAAGATACTACAGTTTTTATTGTTTGATGGCATATAACTAGCATTTGCAAATTTCTTTACTGTTATCTACATGCACTATTATACAAACAATTAAATTAAATGGTTTGGATGAAGATGTGCCAATATTTTATTCTCCTTAAAATTGAAGGATGTGATGACTCCAAAACATGTGCATCCTTAGTGTAACATGATCATTGATTATTGTAGCTACATTTGGCACAGGTCTCACTTTCCGAATCAGAAGACAAAATTCTCTGAGGTGTATTCCCGAGGGGGCACAATGGGCTTATGTTGTACCTCAGGCTGATTTAGAGTAACTTGCACTGCCAAATACCTCTTCCCCTGGCATGATCAGATTCAGCAGAGTATTAAAGTGTCTGAATTCATAGTAGTAACTCTTAGGAACATAAATGGCAGAGACCCCTTGGTATATATTCCACAAAAGGTGATTTTAAAAACCATTTTATGGGCTGGAGAGATGGCTTAGCAGTTAAGCGCTTGCCTGTGAAGCCTAAGGACCCTGGTTCGAGGCTCGATTCCCCAGGACCCATGTTAGCCAGATGCACAAGGGGGCGCACGCGTCTGGAGTTCGTTTGCAGTGGCTGGAGGCCCTGGCGGGCCCATTCTCTCCCTCTCTCTCTCTGCCTTTCTCTCTGTGTCTGTTGCTCTCAAATAAATAAATAAAAAATGAACAAAAAATTAAAAAAAATAGAGACCATTTTATTTATTTATCTAATTTGCAAGCTGAGAGAGTCAGGGAGAAGAAAAATGAGAGAGAGAGAGAGAGAGAGAGAGAGAGAGAATGGGTGCACCAGGGCCTCCAGCCACTGCAAACGAACTCCAGATACATGCACAACTTTGTACATCTGACTTTACAGGGTTATTAGGGAACTGAACTTGGGTCATTGAGTTTTGCAGGCAAGTACCTTAACCTCTGAACCATCTCTCCAGCCCCAAAGGATAGTCATTTTGTACAGCTTGCTGTGCAGAGGAGATTGTGAGCTTCTGGGATGACTCCGTTCTTATCTGGATGCTCTATGGACTGGTTACTTGGGAAGTAAGATAAATCAGAGGTGTGAAAGTAAGTTATGAGCAGGGACAGTGAACATCCAGCACAGCCTGTGTTCCGGTCATTGGTGATGGCCATGGAGGCGAGGCCGAAGTGACAGGATTATGAAGTGTCCATGTATATGAGCATACCTGGCTCACAGGTGCTAGACACAAACCGCGTTACCTTGATCACAAGCTCTGAACATAATCCCAACTGGACCAAAAATCTAGAGAGTGGAACAAGAGTCGTACATTTGTCATCATCTTTGGGAAAAAAAAAATCAAAACATTCTACCTTGTGTTTTCCTTGACTTGGTTCAAGACATATGGTAGCTCTCTAGACTCTTTGTAAAATATATATTTTGTTGATTTATCTGAGAGAGAATGAGGCAGACGAGAGAGACAGTGGGCACCCCAGGGCTTCTAGCCACTGCAAATGAACTCCAGACGCATGCACCTTGTGCATCTGGCTTTATGTGGGTTCTGGGGAATCAAACCTGGGTTCTTAGGCTTTGCAGGCAAGTGCCTTAATGGTTGAGCCATCTCTCCACGCCTCTCTAGACTCTTCAGTGACACAGCAACTGCTATGAGTTTGAGGTTCGCCTGGGCTACATAGTGAGATAAATCCAAATAAAAAGCAAACCAATAGAAGTGAAGGCCTCATGCAAAACTTGGATGTGGGAGGAGCTGTTGGAAGTCCTCCCAAATCCCCTCTCCTCCCAGGTGCCCTCCTCCCTGCTTTCATCCCCAGGTAAACTCTCTGTAATCCCTCTCCTCTAGTAGGAAGCTATGTGCTGGCCTACTCAGGGAAACCTTTCCAATTAGGCAAATTGATTTGGATTCCATCTCTATGCTAACTGCAACCTATGGGAAGCTCCTTGTCTCCTGGTTTGCTCTTCTGTTTATTTTTTTATTGCTTATTTTATTTATTTTAGAAAGATGGGCGGAGGAGGGGACAGAGAGAGTGAGAGAGAATGGGCCCTCCAGGGCCTCCAGCCACTGCAAATAAACTCTAGATGCATGGGCCACCTTGTGTATCTGGCTTAACGTGGCTCCTCGGGAATTGAACCTGGGTCCTTCGGCTTTACAGGCAGGCACCTTAACTACTAAGCCATCTCTCCAGCCCCCTGGTTTGTTCTTCTATATGGAATGAAATATATGGGGGTACTTGTGAGGATTACACAAAGTAAGCTCTTTGAATAGCTGACATAGTGCCATCCCATGTTCACAGGATAGTGAATGCTAGCGTCTTTGTGTCTTGTCCCCCATTATCTATGGGCCAGACTCTAGTTGCACTTCAGTCCTCTCACTGGGGCTTTTATTTGGCTGACACTCATGAGCTGCATCTGTACATGAGAAGAATGGACTGCTGAGAGTAGAAAGGACTTCAGAAGTGACCCTGATTGGAATTTTTAGAGGAATGTTCTGCATGGCCTCTGGGTCCCCAGGGCCCCCTGAGGAGGGCTAGATTGCCCAAGCAGCAGAGCTCTGATGACCCTTGATCTCCTTTGACCAACGAAACACTCCTTTTATTGAGTTTGAATAATGGGAGTTTTGTAAGAATTTATTTTGGGAATACAACAATGTTCCCCCTTCCCACCTCCTGACACTATTACATGATAAAACATAGAGTTTGAGATGCTGCTTTGGCCAATCCTTCACCATACTGAGAGAGTGAAGTGTTTGCCTGACATCTTCTACCCACGAAGTTGCTGGACTTTTCACTGCTTGAAACGTGCCCTTTGGACTTCTCTACAGTTGCTTGGCCAGACTCTTTGTCATACTACACTTTGTATGAGCCTTGCTCAGTAAAAACTTACTGTTGAAATTCCCCCTAAAATTTCTCAACTGTTTGGCATTAAAGCTTTTTGATGAGCACTGACAATTCTAAGGTATTTGTTGCAGTCAGGTTCACATTGCTGGTCAAAATCACCCGACCAAGAGCAGCTTTTGGGAAAAAAGGATTTATTTTCGCTTACAGACTCGAGGGGAAACTCTATGATGGCAGGGAAAACAATAGCATGAGCAGAGGATGGACATCACCCCTGGCCAACATAAGGTGGACAATAGTAACAGGAGAGTGTGCCAAACACTGGCAAGGGGAAACTGACTATAACATCCATAAGCCCACCCCCAATAATACACCGCCTCCAGGAAGCGTTAATTCCCAAATCTCCATCAGCTGGGCACCTAGCATTCAGAACACCTGAGTTTTGGGGGGGACACCTGAATCAAACCACCACAGTATTGATGTTTGTCAAGACTATTTCATTACCCAGTGTATTTAAATTTCAAAAAGTACACAAATTCTAAACAACATTTTGAGACTCGCTCATTACACACAAACTCCTTGCAATGTAGACTGGTGAAGAGAAAGCCTGTAAGGGCTCCATTAGCGCTTCTGTGCTCAAGGCCAACTTCCTCCCTCCCGTTCAAAGCTGTGAGAAAAGCCAGCAGATAGCATGCCAGGCCCTGCAGAGTACATTCAAACATGCTCACATGCTGTTTTAGTCCCTCCCCCCACATATAAGACAAATCCACATATAGTTTTACGATGGGATTTTTTTTTTCTTCTAAAAATATTGTAGATGTTTTGAAGTGAACACATCCACATTGACAGGACTTTTAAAAATTCTTCACCTTTTCATTATATTTCTTGGTTGCGATCATCACTACAAATGGGCAAATTCATGGTTTCTTCACTTTTTAAAATCATTTTATTTATTTATTTATTAGATACAGAGGGACGGAGGGAGAGACACTGGGCACGCCAGGGCCTCTAGCCACTGCAAATGAACTCTAGATGCATGTGCCACGATGTGCATGCATCTGGCTAGCATGGGACCTGGAGAATTGAACCTGGGTCCTTAGGCTTTGCAGGCATGTGCCTTAACTGCTAAGCCATCTCTCCAGCCCCCCACTTTTGTGCTTTGCAATTGGAATCACATTTACAATGGCTATCTTTGCACATACCTTAATGAACATGTTTGCAAATGTATCATACAGTCTATCACTGCTGGACAGGGTACAGTACATTTATAATCACTTAGGAGGCTGAGGCAGGAGGATTATGAAGTTGAGGCGACTGGGGATACATAGAAAGATCCCGTCATAAAGCAAATAAAACAGGCTGGGCATGGTGGCGCACACCTTTAACCACAGCACCCGGGAGGTACAGGTAGGAGGATCGTTGTGAGTTCGAGGCCACTCTGAGACTACATAGTGAATTCCAGGTCAGCCTGGGCTAGAGTGAGACTCCACCTCAAAATAAATAAGTAAATAAAACCAAAACAAATGAAGAAAATAGAAATGAAAAAGGTATACATTTTACCTAAATACCTCAAGCATTAAGGCTTGAATCTGGTATGTCCTTCACAGGCTGGTGTGTTAAAGGCGTGGTTGCCAGCCATTTTCCCATTGCAGAAATGACTAGATCATAAGGGCTTTGAGAAAACTGATGAAATAATCTATGGAGAGCTTCGTAATGCCATGGCATTATTGCGGGGCGGGGGAGTCACTAGCAGGTGGAGCCTCGTTGGAGGAAGTAGGTCAGTGAAGGTGTGTCCTCGCTAGCTGTCCCTTTCTCTTTGCTTGCAGGCCACCAGGAGATGACCAGCTGCGCTTCCTCACATGCTCCCTGCCAGGGTTTTCCGCCTCACCACAGCCTGAAAGCAAGCGGGGCTCATGGACCAAAACCTCGGAAGCTAGGAGGCAACCTAAATCTTTCCTTCCTTATTTATGTCAGACATTTTGCTGCAATGATGAAAAATGTATGCACAGGAGAGTTCTATAGTCAGTTAAAACCTTGTCAGATAGAGCAGTGTTACACTATGAGCTTCTCGAATGTTATGCCTGGCTTGTATGCCCCAACCTCTCTGCTCACTCTGTCTTCCTCTTCGTACGGCTCCATCAAAAGCAAGCTGAGAATCCTCTTCAGGGACCTTTTTTTATTTACTATTTATCCATTTATTCCTCCCTTCTGCATGCCTGTTAGATGTATTCCGCTACCCATCCTATTTCCCACCTCCCTTAATGCCTATTTTATTACTTTAAGGCTTTTACAGTTGCGCACAGGCAAATGAACAGGACTTAATAATTAAAGGCAGTGTAATCGATTTGAAAGAATATTTGTTTGCAACTAAACCTGGGTTCAAATTTTATTCCACATAGCTGACATCACTCGCTTTATTCTCTACCTAACTTTTGTGACGCTTTGAAGTGGGGTATACAGGAATAATAACCTTTACGTCCCCACCCAGCTGTGAGGCGTAAGTGGGCTCTCATGTTTGGGGAGAAGAAAATCATGTTAACACTGTACCCCCCCTCCATTCCCTGGTAGAAATGTATGTAAATAATGCTGCTATACCTCCTCTACTCTCTTTTCCATTTCCCTTCAGGTATCTTTAGAACATTCCAGGTGTTTCCACATGCACTCACATCTATAACACAACCTTCACACAGTTTGAAGCCAAGGTCCTTTTAGCCTCTTCCTCCTATTTTGTCCTATGGGCTTGCAGCTGTAGATCCAATGTAATTTTCTTTTTAACTCTGTTTTCCTCCTTTCCTCCTATGTCTTCCCGCTCAAGTTGGTACCTGAATGACTCGTATGAGTTACTTTTCTCACTGCTGTGACCAGGTACTTAACTTACAGCAGCGTAAAGCAGGAATGTTGATTGGCTCATTGTTCAGGGAAAGACAGTTCATTCATCATGGCAAGAAGGATGGGGTAGGACGAGGCGGCTGCTCACACGGCAGGAAGCAGCAGAGAGAGGTCAGTGCTGGCCCTCAGCTTCCATTCTTTCTCCTTTTTTTTTTTTTGAGGCAAGCCCAACATGCTGTCCTCCCTTTTTTATGAGAGGGAGGAAGGCGGAGTGGGAGATAGATAGATAGATAGATAGATAGATAGATAGATAGATAGATAGATAGAAAGACAGATAGATAGATAGATAGAAAGAATTGGCACGCCGGGGCTTCCAGCCACTGTAATCGAACTCCATACACATACACCATCTTGTGCACATGTGCGATGTTGCACCTTTGCATCACCTTGTACGTTTGCCTTACACGGGACCTGGAGAGTCCAACATGGGTCCTTAGGTTTTGCAGCCAAGTGCCTTAACTGCTAAGCCATCTCTCCAGCCCTTCTTTTCCTTTTTTTTTTTTAAATCCAGTCTGAGACTCCAACTGACTTAAATGGGGCCACAACAGAGGTGGCTCTTCCCTTCTCAGTTAAACCTATCTGGAAACACTCTCTCAGACACACCCAGAGGTGTCTCTTAAGTGATTCCAAGTCCAGCCAAGTTGACAGGGAAGATTAACCATCATACCACCTCCCAGTTGTCTGTAGATAGACATGGGAGCTACCATACCCTTGGTTTCTAAGCAGAGTCAGACCCTGGGTACTGATTAGGATTTACGAGGCACCTGGCAAAGAGCCTTTCACAGAACATGATGGAATTTCACCCCAAGAGAGGCTGAATGACATAGCCAAGATCACAGTGTGGGCTCAAGTTCAGGGCCTGTGATGCCATAGGGCCTTTTCCTTAGGCAACAGCTGCAGCAAGGCTGTGGCCTCAATGCTGGGATGGGTTAGTTCAGTGTTTTTAGACAAGTCTATTCTGGGATAGTAAGACTCAAGAGCTATTTTGTGGCTTAGCCTGGTAGCTGCCCTCCACGACACTGACCTCTGAAGGTCACTGTGCAAAGTCTGTAGTGCTTTCCTACTCAGTAGGAAAAATAAATCACATCTTTATTTTTCACCCTTGGCAAATATGTGAGTGTGCTTTCCCTGAGTCAGTAATAGCTCTTTGTGCTTAACTTCTATTGTCATTTCACAGTTTTCTTTTGTAGGCAGAATTAACTTAGGTTAAGCCTACTTTATAGGATTTCAGATTCAATACCTTCATTTTCCTACTATATTTTGTTTTGTTTGTTTGTTGTTAAGTCCTGGGCTGTTTGCTGGGAATATTGGCACAGATAGCTTGGTAGTACTGTCACATATATAGTACCAGAAAAAAATGTGTTTTTTAAATTTTTTATTTATATGCCTAGGGGCCAGCTTTGTGTATAAGTGACATGTAGGCATAGATCATGGACATGGGCCTGGACAGCTCAGCCAACTGACTCCTATGATAACCCTCATGTCACTTAAGAAAAAAATGGACAGGTTAGACGTCAATGTGTTACTGATTTGTAGTCAAGAAATGAAAAACAGTTCTCACAGTCAAAGGATACACATAGTAGTTAAAATCATCCCTCGGGGCCCCTTTCATAAGCGAGGCCTGTGGGTGTTCCCAAGCATCTTCCGCTTCATTGCACAGACTGAGGCAAATTCCTGGGGCTCTTGAGCCTATCCTGAGGAGACAGGGAAGCCATGGCCACATTATTTCATGTAAGGCTATGGAAGATTCTGGTGAGTGGAAACATCAAATAACCATTAACTCCTACCCAGGATTTTTATTGTTATAAGGTAGCCATGGCTTTCCATTTAGGCACAGTGGGATGGTCAAGTTTGATGGTCAGCTTGACTGGAGTAAGAAGCACCTGGGGGAACTGGCTGCAGCTGTGGATACTGGTAATCCCAGCACTCAGGAAGCGAAGGCTGGAGGGTGGGATTCGAACCTGGGTCCTTTGGCTTTGCAGGCAAGCATCTTTACTGCTAAGCCATCCCTCCAGCCCCAATAAACATTTAATGTACAGTTGAAATGAGTGTGAAATGAGTTTTAATAAATATTCTTATTTATTTATTTGCAAACAGAGAGAGAGAGAGAGAGAGAGAATGAGAATGGGCTTGCCAGGGCCTAGTGCTGCTGCAAATGAACTCCAGATATATGAGCCACTTTGTGCATCTGGCTTTTCATGGGCACTGGAAAATTGAACCCAGACTGACAAGCTTTGCAAGCATGTACCTTTAACTGCTGAGCCATCTCTCCAGCCCTGACTGTAGTTTTGTTTTTCCCTCCCTTTCTTCTTCCTTCCTTTCATCCCTCCCTTCCTTCTTTTCTTTCTTTTAAAATTTCAATGAATAGATTTTACAGTAAACAAATTTTGCTGTCAAGAAAACCAAAGTGTTCTCAGAAATTAAATCAAGAAAATTTGCAATTAAAAAAAAATTCCAAGGCCTAAAATGGAAGGGAGAGATGGAGTTCCTGCCCGGGAGATACATTTAGTATCTGAGATGTGGGCAGATTACTAAACTGCTCCTTTAGTTAATTAATTAATTAACAAATATAGAGGGAAGAACAGAGACAGAGGAGAGAGAGAGACACACACACACAGAGAGAATAAGCATGTCACCAGAGCCTCTTGTCATTTCAAACAAATTCCAGATGCATGCTCCATTTTGCGTATCTGGCTTTATGTGGGTCCTGGGGAATTGAACCCAGACCATCATGCTTTGCAAAACAAACACCATTAACCACTAAGCCATCTCTCCAGCCAGAACCGCTCCTCTCTGTGGGTCATTTCTTCACAATTTCCCCTTTATTCTCCCTTCACTTCAGGAAGGTGATTATTTGAAACTTGGACTAACTCCTGGCTTCTGTCAGTGCTACCCATATTGACATCAGTGACCAGTGGGGATCTGCAAAGTCCTTGAAATAGCTAATAAACCATTAGCCAATCATGTCATTGCTCTTTGCATTGAGGCTAGCTCCTGAAGCTAATAAAGCATGGCAATGCAGCTCCAGCTTCTGAGAAAAGGTATTGTAGAAAAGCTCTCCCCCGGGCCTACACCTATTAAATTCTCTATAAAAAAAAAAAAAAGTAAGGGTTATCTCATTTGTCCTGGTGCTAACTTACTCTCCGTTGGAGAATCTGCTTCTCTTTTTCAGATAGATGTAGACCCTAAGGAGAGAGCCACCCCATCATACCTCAAAAGGGCCCCGGCTGAAACTAAGAAAACTTGGAGAAACAAGCAAGGGGGCTGTTTTCCTGATGAACCGGACACCAGCACAAGGCGGAAGGAGATCAGCATAGAGAAAAATCAACTCCTACCAAATCAGAGAGCCAGAGCCTCAGAGGCCCTCAACACCTCATCACTGAAGCAGACCAAAAATGAACCCAACATGGCTCAGGGAAATTTTGCAGAAGAGGGGGCGGAAAGAATGTCAGAGTCACATGTTGGGTCATGATATGCAGAGACATTTAGCTTAGCCATAACTGTGGGCTAACTCCACAATGCATGACCCGTATACCTCAACAAGGAGGGGCCAAGGGGAGGGGGTAGGTCACGGATGAGCCTAATAATGGTACCAAACTGACTGTATTTGCTGAATACAGAACTGACTAATAAATAAAAAAAAAAAAAAAAAAAAGAAAAGCTCTCTCCCTCACGGTAGGTTCTGGAGAGTAGTTACTGTAACACCTGCACTGTATTTCTCCAAGGACACACACCTCAACTGTCCATCCTAGACAAAACTCGGCCTCAGGACCACGTTGTACTCTGAAGTTCGCAGGCAAAGAAGTCTCTCAGTTCAGCCTGACATTTGCACTAGAGTTTGAACGACTAATAGCCAAGCAGCTCACATTAGGACTTTCCAATTTCAACTAAATGTGATGGAAAAAATTACTCCTGACACTACAGGTGGCAGTTCAGACTCTATATACCAAAAGTCTTTCCATTGTCACCTGTACTGATTTTAGCTTAATTTGTGTCTAAAAGGATTTTTATTTAAAAATAACTAATATATGTTGAACGACTATGTGTCTCGTAGTATGGCAAGCAATATAAATGTTAACCTGCTGAATTTTTCAGCACCACCCATTGAGGAAGAAACTTTTTTTAAAAAAAATTGTTTATTTATTTATTTGAGAGTGATAGAGAGAGAAAGCCGCAGAAAGAGAGAGAACGAGGGAGAGAATGGGTGCGCCAGGGCCTCGAGCCACTGCAAACGAACTCCAGATGCATGTGCCACCCTGTGCATCTGGCTTACGTGGGTCCTGGGGAATCAAGCCTTGAACTGGGGTCCTTAGGCTTCACAGGCAAATGCTTAACCACTAAGCCATTTCTCCAGCCCCGAGGAAGAAACTTTTGTTTCCACGTCTCACAGGAAAGAAATACAGGCATGAAGTTTTTCATTTTCAGTTGATTTATGATGGCCTGGCTCGTTTTGTGTACTGCCATTTCTCAGAATCCAGAAAAATGCTGTGCACATAGTAGTTGTTCAACAAATACCTGTAGAATGAGTCTATGCGTGTGTGCATCAGTAAATGAATTCCAAGGTCACATAGCCAACTTGGACCCTGCTGCTGAACCCTGACTTCTGTAGTCTTGACACACAGATTATTGAGGGATTGTACCTAGAATGGAAAGCTATTGCTATCTTTTAATTGTCATAGCCTTTGTGACATCACTGGGCAGAGCAGGATTAGGTTCTTCTAGGTTTGTCGTTGCAGCTTGATTGGTTTGACATGAACAGTCTGATGAGCTGAAGAAGGAACATGGGACCGTGGAATCAGACAGAGGCTTAACTGCTTAACAATCAACCCCTCTTTGCTCCATTACCTGTAAATAGAAACAATTATATTTACTAGGTATAAATATTGTGAATATTAAGTAGGAAAAACTATAGATACAACACATATCAGGTCAGGCATGGTAGCACATGCCTGCAATCCCAGCACTGGAGGCTGAGATGAAAGTTTGCAAGTTCAAGGCACACCTGGGCTAAAGACTAAGGCCTGTCACAAACAAACAACCCCTGCCTCCCCCTCCCCCCAGCATCAATGTCTTCCACAAAAGAGTCACTCACACTTTCCTTCTCCCTTTCCTGTTGAATGCGATACTCCGCAGCTTCCTCCGCTCTTTACTGGAGGAACGGTACAGTTCTCAGCTGTCTCCCTCTCCAGCACGAAGCCGAGAGGAGCAAGGACATTCACCCTGGGGCACAGAGAATGAAAACGGGCAACGTTTGCACTCACTGTTCCCCAGCACGTAAAATGTTCCCATGTAGACATTTCAGCACGTGTGTTAATACTCTGAGATAATCTTGGCATTGGTGGATAGGGAATAAAAAGCTGAGCCGACCGAGGGGCTGTGGGTGCTGGAACAAAGCCTAATTAAATAGGTTATGAAATACTAGAGGTAATATGACGCTGTTCTGAGGCTAAAGAAGGAAGCCTTTACAGAATAACTTTTTTTTTTTTTTTTTTCGAGGTAGGGTCTCACTCTAGCCACCATGACCGGCTCAGAATAACTTTTTGTTTTTTTGAATTTTTCGAGGTAGGGTCTCACTCTAGCCCAGGCTGACCTGGAATTCACTCTGTAGTCTCAGGGTGGCCTTGAACTCACAGCGATCCTCCTACCTCTGCCACCCGAGTACTGGGATTAAAGGCGTGCGCCACCTCGCCCAGCTCGGCTCGGCTCAGAATAACTTTTAAGGGGAAGGAATATAATTAAATATCATAAAGACACACATTGTAAGGAAAACCTGGATTTAAAAAAAAACATGCACATACAGAATTTAAAACAGTGGAAAATATCCTTTATAAAAAAATTAGTTTCCTGAATGTAATTGAAGTGTCTGAATGTTTTCCTTGAATGCAGCACTCATGTTTGCTAAGCTGAGGAGGGAGAACTTTTTCTACTTGCTTCTATTGGCATGCGTGTGTGTGGCAGGGTCTCATTTATTTTGCAGCTCTTACGCTTCTGGCTGGCCCTGAGCTCACTGCCGTCCTGCCTCAGCCTCCCTCCCAAGTGTTCGTATCACAGGCATGACCACCATGCTCAGTCTTGCCATATTTTTTTTTCTACTCACCCTGACTTGTCCCGTTAGCCCGCAAACCCCAGCCAGTTCTATGCAAGACACTAGGAGCATGGTGAACAGAGGCACGAGGCCAGGTCATCCCTGAGCTTAGGTTCTACTTGTTTCCTTTTGTGTTTTAAGGCAGGGTCTCCCTGCGTACTCCAGGTTTTTCTTAAACCTGCAATTCTACTTCAGCCCCCTGTGGTTGAGATTACAGACATATACCACCACTTCTTACTCAAAATGAGCATGTGGGCTGTTGTGCTGAGCTTGTAGTGCTCAGTGTTCTGTTCTGACCTTGCAGTGTGCACTGTACTTTCTGAGCTTGCAGTGTGCAGTGTGCCGTTCTGAGCTTGCAGTGCACAGTGTGCCGTGCTGAGCTTGCAGTGCGCAGTGTGCCGTTCTGAGCTTGCAGTGTGCAGTGTGCCATTCTGAGCTTGCAGTGCGCAGTGTGCCGTGCTGAGCTTGCAGTGCACAGTGTGCTGTTCTGAGCTTGCAGTGTGCAGTGTGCCGTTCTGAGCTTGCAGTGTGCAGTGTGCCGTGCTGAGCTTGCAGTGCACAGTGTGCCGTGCTGAGCTTGCAGTGTGCAGTGTGCAGTTCTGAGCTTGCAGTGTGCAGTGTGCAGTGTGCTGTGCTGAGCTTGCAGTGCGCAGTGTGCTGTGCTGAGCTTGCAGTGCACAGTGTGCTGTGCTGAGCTTGCAGTGTGCCGTGCTGAGCTTGCAGTGTGCAGTGTGCAGAGCTGAGCTTGCTTCTTAAACTGTGGGTGGGGACAGTGACAGTCTGGGTCATGAAAAACTTGGTAGCGGCAAAAGGTTTCTGAACAAACAGCAATCAATTATTAATTTAAGATCAAACACATAATAAGCCCGAGTGTTTCTGCCAGCATTTGACCACGTTCCATCAGACTTTCACTGCAGTGGGAGTTCTGACACAGCATGTGCACTGCCCATGCTAACATGCCATACAGCACCAATGAACAACGCCCAAGACTGTTCTCCTCAGAGGCCATCGTGCCTCAGCATTGGTGGATTGCATTGTGTTAGAATATTAGATTTTAAAAATTGCCATTTGATTCTCTCTCTCTCTCTCTCAAATAAATAAATAAAAATAATTAAAAAAAAAACATTTGGGGCTGGAGAGATGGCTTAATGGTTAAGGCACTTGCCTACAAAGCCTAAGGACCCAGGTTTGATCCCTCAGTACACACATAAAAGCCAGATGCACAAGGTGATGCATGTGTCTGGAATTCATCTACAGTGGCTAAAGGACCTGGTACACCATTCTGTCTCTTTCTCTCAAATCAATAAATACAAATAAAAAATTGCCATTTGAGTTGCTGATTTTGGTTTCATTAAAAAAATGATTGGATGAATTTTGTCTTGGGATTATAACAGAATTTCTAACAACTTTTGAAATAGCTCTCAGCATATTTCTGCTAGCTTTTTTATTATGCATATATGTGAAGTGGGATTCTCTGCATTGATGATTATAAAAATTGCACTATCGATTACATCCTACAGTTTCAAACTTAATTCTTTATGTAAAGATAAGCACATTCATCTCATTAGCATGCAGCTTGGCTTTTCTCTTTAATAAGTGACAAGATTGTATGTAGTAAGGAATTGTTTATTTCATTTGGGCATATGTATGTGTGTGTACGTGTATATGTGTACAAGTATGTGCTTCTGTTTGAGAGTGTGGGCACATGTATGTCATGATGGAGGTCAGAGGACAATTTTCAGGTCAGTCCTACCCTTTCCATCTCATTTAAGAAGAGTTTCTCTCTCTGGAGCTCCCTCTATGTTCTCTGCTGTTCTTGCTGTAAACCTCCTGGAAATTCTCCTGTCTCCAGCTCCCCACCCCCTCCATCTCACCACCACAGTGCTGGCATTATAGAAGTCCATCAAGGTTTCTGGCTTTTTACGCGGAATCTGAGGATCCAATTCATGTATTCAGGCTTAAATGGTAAGTGTTTTATCCACTGAGCCATCTCCTCAGCCCCCCAAATTATTTTAAAATATGACTTTATGACTTATTATCTGTAAATGTTTGATTTGCATATCTACTCTAAGCACCTTTATCCTCAATGTTGTGTAAAAATTTCTTTTTAAAATATTTTATTTTTATTTGTTTATTTGAGAGAGAAAGAAGGAGAGAGAGAGAGAGAGGCAGATACAGAGAGAATGGGTGCACCAGGGCCTCCAGCCACTGCAAATGAACTCCAGATGCATGCACCACCTTGTGCATCTGGTTTACGTGGATCCTGGGGAATCAGACCTAGGTATTTTGGCTTTGCAGGCAAGTGCCTTAACTGCTAAGCCATCTCTCCAGCCCCCATGTAAAAATTTCTGAGTGAAATGGCTCACAAGTGGAACAGCCTTAAGAAGCTCTAATCTAGATTGGCAAAGTGGCTCTCCCCCATTTACACATCTTCAAGTCTAGGGCCCCCAAAGGCATAAATAAGCACCAATGCTTCATCTGTGTAAAATGTCTTGGGGGTTGCAACAGCTGAGTGAAGGCACTGAATGGGATATTTTCCCCTTGGAATAAGAGATAATACTGCCAGACTTAGGATTGAAAGCTTAAAGATAAAGCAAATATGAAGTCTATTTTTTTCTTTCCTTTTTCTACCTCCTGCAGGGCCACATTAAGAAGCCACGTGAGGAGGGATGTGGCTGTGTTTGTATCTCACTTCCATGGTTACTTGCATGTCTTCCTTCTGCCTGTCGTCTGTGTGTATTCTAGTCTGTATTTATCTTTTTCCGATTCTCATTCTCATTCTGTTGGATTATGTTCCTGTCTTCTGTTTTTCTTTCTGACTAAACATTCCTGTGAGACTTTCTGTCATAGGTTTGGTGACACATTTTCTTTCTTGCCTCCTCCAAGCATTAAATGCAATTTTTTTTGTTGTTAAAGTCTATTTCCCTGTAAACTTTTCTTTTTTATTATAAATTCTTTTTAAATATTTTATTTATATTTACTTATTTATTTATTTGACAGAGGTAGAGAGAGAGAGAGACAGAGAGAGAGAGAGAGAGAATGGGTGTGCCAGGGCCCCCAGCCACTGCAAATGAACTCCAGACGCATGCGCCCCCTTGTGCATCTGGCTAACGTGGGTCCTGGGGAATCGAGCTTCGATCCGCCGTCCTTAGGCTTCATAGGCAAGTGCTTAACCACTAAGCCATCCCTCCAGCCCCTGAAAACTTTTCTTAAAAGACTGAAATACCTTTAGAGATAATTGATATAGATTGAAGTACAGCAAAATTCATGCTGCACATGTCAGTATTGGAGCTCTTCATAGATCCCAAGCAAAACAAGGTCACCTCACCCTCCGAAAAGTACCACAATAAGCCTACAGAGAATCATAACTTACAGGTGACTCAACATATTTTCATGATGGCAATAGCTGACTCAATTACCAACCAGTATCTTTGTTATCAAACATAATAAGAAGTGTAGGGTTGTGGGTAGAGCTCAATGGTGATGTTCATGCTAAGGTTTTTATCCCCAACATGACCAAAACCAAACAAGAAACCAAGCAAACAATCCTAAAGATTTTCCTGTTGTTCTAGTTTCCTTCCTGAGCCTCTAACATGAACTTTAAATTATTCATGCGTAGTTAAAGCCCAGGCCTGTAGCCTCCTCCTGTGTGCTGGCACCTTGCGTGAAGGAATAGCCATGCAGAACTCACCGTATTGTAACAGATTTGGGAGGTTCAAGAAAAGTCCTTAAACCAACACATAATTGAAATAGAATAGATTAAGAAGGATAATTATTAAATTACCACAATTATTTGAGGGAAAGAGATGAAAAAGTACAGAGAGCTCCTACCATGCGGAAGGCAGGAGGGGGCGGGAACCCGCGTGGGAGCAGGACTTTGGTTTCCCTCCTCTCAGCCTAACAAGGAGCAGGCACTTGGAAGTTCAAGAGAGGTGAAAAGCCAAAAAAGAAAAAAGAAAAAAAGAGAGAGAGAGAGAGAGAGACCTTGTCCACCTGGTAAGCATCTATTTATAACTTTACTGTCATGGGCTTTACCTTCAGGTTCAGGTGAGCCCGAGAGAGGGCTGACTGGTCTCAGCGAGGACCTGGCTCAGGAAATCACCAGCCATGATGCTGAGTTGAGGGCTGAGCTCAGCCAACCAGAATTCCAGGATCAGATTTAAACCTTAAATCTAAATTTAAATTTAATCCTAAAATTTTAGGAAAGGGGAACTTCTTCCCAGAGAAGGACTCGGGTTATTATTTTTTTTTCTTTTTTTAATTTTAATGTTTTTTTTTTTTGACTTTTCAAGATTTTAATACATTCCAAACGGTGGTGTCTGCTTCATTTCAGCTCCTTCATTGCCAGACCAGCGGGCAGGGACTGTTTTAACTTCTCGGCCTTCTCCTTGTCTGTGATGACCAAGGTGTACAGGTATCTGCTGCAGCGCACCTTGAACTTTACATTGTCCTTGCTCTTCTTGATTGACAGACTTGGCGTCCTTCTGCCTGGCCGAGAGCAGGAAGTCCTTGATTTCCTCAATTTTCTGAGGCATGGCGAAGCAGCGCAGACAGGGCAGACCAGCACCCGAAGAGTACCCAGAAAGAAGGGAAAGCCCAAGAGAACGGAAAAGAACTAGACTTCTGTTTCCGGGCAGTTAAACCCTCCCAACCTAATTTTAATGTTTTTTTTTTTTATTGACAACTTCCATAATTGTAAACAATATCCCATGGTAATTCCCTCCCTCCCCCCACTTGCCCCTCTGAAACTCCACTGTCCATCATATCCCCTCCCCCTCTCAATCAGTCTCTCTTTTATTTTGATGTCATCATCTTTTCCTCCTGTTATGATGGTCTTGTGCAGGTAGTGTCAGGCACTATGAGGTCATGGATATCCAGGCCATTTTGTGTCTGGAGGAGCACGTTGTAAGGCGTCCTACCCTTCCTTTGGCTCTTACATTCTTTCTGCCACCTCTTCTGCAATGGACCCTCAGCCTTGGAAGGTGTGATAGAGATATTTCAGTGCTGAGCACTCCTCTGTCTCCTCCTCCTCACCCTCACCCTCCTTTCTTCTTCCTTCTTCTTCCTCCTTCTTCCTCCTCCTTCTCCTCCTTCTCCTCCTCCCCCTCCTCCCCCTCCTCCCTCACCTCCTCCTCCTCCCCGTCCTCCTCCTCCTCCTCCTTCTTCTGGAAAAACAGATTAGGTAAGAGATAAGGAGAAGATTCTTCTCTAATCTCTAGCAAAGTGGAGACCACAAGGGCAGGCCCCAAAACATTCCTGCTGTCTCCTTTGGGAGGCCAGTCACCATAACTGCCTCAACATAAGCTATGGGAATCCAATATTACATTGTTGGCTAAGGGGGATAGTATATCATTTTCTCTTTTACCAGTAACCTTGTTCTCTTATTTTTTCTACGCACACAGCTTGTTCATTTACTCCACAATCCTTAGTCAGTTCTGTGGCGGGCACTGGAAACACAGGGAACAGAAGCCAATGGACTTCTTTGAGCTTAATACTTAATTCTTTTCTCTCTTCCCCCCCACTTTCCCATTTTCTTCCCTTCCTTCCTCCTCCTCTTCTTTTCCTTGTGAGACAGGGTCTCCTTATATAGCCCAGGCTAGTTTGGGACTTGCCATCCTCCTTCCTTGGCCTTCTGAATACTGGAATTATAGGCATGTACTACCATACCTAGTTCTCCTTTATTTAAAAAAATGCATGATTTTTACTAGCTTCTCAATGACTATAAGAGAAAAACTTGTTCCTTGACCTGGGTATTGATTATTTCAAACACAGCCATGGTAGACTCCTGAATATAATTGAATTCTGAGAAGGCAGAAGCAGTTGGGGATACTTTGCAAAGCTTCATAATTCTTGATCACCAAACTCTACAATGTATCCACAGAGTATAAATCATGGGACAAAAATATCCACAAGTATAGCACAGGTATAATCTTTAGGAATATAAATACACAATATATATTTCTGATGTTTTACTATTTTAAAAATATTTTTATTTGAAAGAGAGAGAGAAAGAGAAAGAGAAAGAGGCCGAGAAAGAGAGAGAATGGGCATGTCAGGGCATCCCGCACTGCAAATGAACTCGAGACACATGTGCCACCTTGTGCATCTAGCTTACATGGGTCTTGGGGACTTGAACCTGGGTCTTTGGCTTTGCGGACAAATGCCTTAACTGCTAAGCCATTTCACCGGCCCTCTCCTTTTTTTTTTTTTTTTTGACTATTTTTGAGATAGCTTTTAAGGTTCTTTTTAATAGTGATGAAAAATTTCATATAACAAGTGGATAGATCTTTTCAGTGTAGTGTACTATGATTTAGGGCATATAGTTATAATGATAGAGCTCATGTTTTTCATAACAGAAATCTCCATCCTTCTCTCCAGGGAATTCTCTGCTTTCCCCAATCCCAGGACATCATATTTCAATTTCTATCACCATAAATTAAGTGTTCTCTGTTCTTGGACTTTGAATATGTGGACTCAGATAGTATATTTTCTTTGGATATTTCATCTCTCTCTTTCTTTAAATTTTGTATTTTAGAGATTCCTTCATGCTCTTACGTATATAAGCACTTGGTTACTTTTAACTTTGAATAGCATTCTGTTGTATAGCTATCTATCACATTTCGTTTCACTGCTTTTGCTGACCTCAAACTCATTATTCCACTGCCTCAGCCTCCTGAGGGCTGAGCCTATGCGTGTACACCACCGTGTCTGCATGTTTCTGCTGCTAATGGACACTGGGATTGTTTCCAGTTTTTAGCTATTGCAATAAAGCTTATGCAAGTCTTATTGTATAACATTTATCCATATCTAGAGCCATAGGAAGGGATTTCTGGGTCACAGGATAGGTTTCTGTTAAACTTTATTTCAAACTATCAAACATTCTCTAAAAATAGTTGTGTCATTTTACTTTCTCATCAGGAACAAAGGAGAATTCTAGTTGCTCCATATCTCATCAGTTTTCCAAAGCCAGGCTTTGATTTGATTTGTCTTAAGCAGCTGTGACACAGTGCCCCATCACAGTGCTAATCTGTAATTCCTTGATAACTGATTGCAGTACCTTTTCATGTTCGCATGACTGCCTATTTTCTTCTGTGTAGTGACTCATCAAGACATTCTCCATATAAAATAGTATCTTGGTATCTTCTCATTGTTGGATATTTCTTATATCGTGAACACAACTCCTAAGTTAGACATAGTTGTGTGTATATTTTCTCGTAATGGTGGCTTTTTAAATGTGTTCTCCTAAATACCTACCATTTCCTATTTCTTCCCATGATCCATCTCCAATTAGTTTTTCATTACAACACCTAAGAATTTTTAAAAAAATTTTTTTAAAGCTAAGAATTTAATCTTCCCTTTAAAAAATTGTTGTAGCATCTTGACTCTAAGGACATAATTGTGAGAGGCCTTTGCTAATGAAGTGAATAAAAGCCAGGGGTATAAGTAAATTAGTAGTGTGATGCTTTTAATGTCAAATATCCCCATAGTCTCATGTGTTTGTGATTAAGCTTCATCCTTAGACCCCAGCTAGAGGAGCTTTTGGGAGGTGGAGCCTTGCTGGAGGAGGTGTGCTGCTGGGGATGGATCTGGGGTGCACTAGTACAGCCATACTGGGTGCTGAGAGCTTCTCACTCACGTGATTTCCTTCCTGCTTCTCATGGAGATGCAAGGCCTCAGCTGCCTGCTCTGCCATGCTTTCTCCACTATGCTGAAGCTTGCTGTGAAAACTCTAAGCCTGAAACAAATCCTTTCCTCCCATAAGCTGCTTTTGGTCAGCTATTTTGTCCTAGCAATGAGAACATAACTTCTGTAAAGGGATGAAATTCAAAATGTTTTCCTGGGGCTGCAGAGATTGCTCAGTGGTTAAGGTGCTTGCATGTGAAGCCTAAGGACTGGAGTTCGATTCTCCAGTACCCACCTAAAGACAAATACACAAGGTGGCACATGCATCTGGAATTTCTTGGCAGTGCTTGGAGTCCCTGGTGTGCCTATCCTCTGTGCCTGTTTTTCTCTCACTCTCTCTCAAATAAATAGATAAAATATTTCCCTTTCATACAGTGTTGAAAAATATTATTATTATTCTTATTATTTTTTCTGGGTGTGATGACACATACCTTTATGAGAGAGAGAATGGGGGGGGGAGAGAAAAGGAGAGAATTAGTGTGCCAGGGTCTCAGCCACTACAACTGAATTCCAGATGCATATACCACTTTGTGTGCATGTGCAACCTCGTGGGCTTGTGTCACCTTGTGCATCTGGCTTACATGGGATCTGGAGAACGGAATATGTGTCCTTAGGCTTCACAGCCAAGTGCCTTAACTACTAAGTCATCTCTCCAGCCTGAAAAATATTATTTTTCAAACATAAAAATTGAAAGACACATACAGAACTGTGAGCAGAGAATAAGAAGATAATATATCAAGCTAGATAAGAGAGACAGAGGTCTAGGAGAGGGGGCATGCTTACTGGAGGAAGGTGGTAAGGAAGCAGGAGATACACTGAGGAGAGAAGAGGAAGAGTTTGCCTAGGTAGACATCTGCTAGAGAGGTAGGAAGGTAAGAACAAAAACATAGAAATATGTGAGAGGGAAAGGGAACTTGTGGAATATTTTGCCAAATGGCTTTGATTCTTGTAAAAAAAAAAAACAAAAACAAGGAAAAGTCTGTGAAGAGCATGGGCTGGGTTGGAAAGCCAAGAATCAGGGGTTGCGTGGGGAAGTCTGCAAGAGATGAGAGAAAGCGTCGCAGATAAGAAAGTAAGAGCAGTGGTTTCTAAGGTGACCCATTCTTTCACTGGCCAGTCCACCTGCAACATCTCCTGTCAGGGAAGGAGGACAGGGGGATTAATGCAGAGTTAGGAAGGTAACGTAAGAGGTCAGGGAGTGAGGAATCTCACATAGTACAGACGATGGCTGAAATGACAGGGCTTATTTTGAGCAGGGAAGAGTTCCTGGTGTTGGGGGAAGGGTGGTGGACTGGGAGAATACGGAGATCCTTAGAGAAAATGTGTTGAATGATGTAACAATTATTGACTTATGAGCAATGTGAAGCTCTATTTCTTTGTGTCTGGGAGGGGGTGGTGGATGTAGGCTAGACATTGATGTTGGGTATCTCCCTCTAACACTCCCCTCCTTATTTATTAAGGAAGTGTGGTAGTTTGAATAGATATCCCCCCCCCCAAAGCTTCTAAGATCTCCATCTGTCTGGCTGGAGGAGGTGCCACTGTGCGTGGATACTAGGGTCCTGCGCTAAGGTGTGCTTGGGGGATACCAGCCTAAGATATGCAAAGTGCCTGAGTTTTGTCTGGAGTTCCTGAAGGGTACTTGCATGTGCTGGTGTGTTGGTGGTGATTTTTCTCTCCTCTCTCTCTCTCTCTCTCTCTCTCTCTCTCTCTCTGTCAGCTTGGTCCTGTAAAAGGTGGCCAACTTCTTCTGCCATCATGGAACTTTCTCTGGACCTGTAAGCTTCAAATAAACTTCCTTCCTCCCCTAACTGTGCATGGCTGGGAAGTTCATCCCAGCAACATGAGGCTATCTGCTTCCGGCAGGGCTTCTCACCTAACCCAGAACTCACCAGTTAGGCTGCTCTAGCTAGCCACCTTTCCCTGGGGATCTTCCTGCCTTTGCCTTGAGAGTGCTGGGATTACAGCTGTGCCCCACCGCACGGGACAGCTGCGTGGACTCGCAGTTCAGGTCCTCATGCGTGCATGGAAAAGGCTCCACTGACTGAACCATCTCCCCAGCCCATGTCTTCATGTTTGAGCAAAAATTTGTCCAGAGTCATTGAGCAAATGTCATCATCTGCTTGTAGATTCTAATTTTCCCTCAATTTTGTAATAAAAACAGTTAATTATTCTGCCCAAATCCAGTCTCCTGTGGAGATAAATTTAATGAGAAGAAATGTGAAAGGGGAAATTGAACTTACTCTAGGTTAGGCTTGTTCTTTAAATTTTTATTTATTTATTTTATTATTATTATTTTGGTTTTGTGAGGTAAGGTCTCCCTCTAGCTCTGGCTGACCTGGAATTCACTATGTAGTCTCAGGCTGGCCTCGAACTCACAGCAATCCTCCTACCTCAGCCTCCCGAGTGCTGGGATTAAAGGCGTGCGCCACCACGCCCGGCTTAGGTTAGGCTTGTTTTGCAAATATGGCCCTCTGATTAACATTGAACACTGGTAGACTATGTCAATCCACTACAGAAAAAAAATACCTTTGAATCTATGCTTGACTTAATGGACTCCATGAAATACTCGCACTTCTCAGCCAGAGATTACTGTCACGTTTTCCATCCTAATTTCTGTTTGGTATTAGGCAGGTGGCTCGCAACTTGTACCTAATTTTAGGATCTCTTTAAAGCCTATGCATTATTCCCCTTTTGAATGTATTATTGTTTCTCTAGCTTTCATTGTTCTTTCTTTAAATTGTTTCACACTGTGTAGGAAAAAGAAACTGCCTTTCATTTGCCCCATGCTATAGTAATCAGCATGGAAGATTTCTGTGATCTCCAAAGGTACCCCGCTTTCCCCCCAGCAGCAAAGAAGGGCGTGATTCTTCAGCACACACCAACGGTGTGCTGCATTTTCCAGTTCAATTCTGATACCTTCCAGCTGCACCGAATGCCACGTCCTACAGGTCAAGGGCTCAGTCCCCAGGACTGTCCTTGCCTCATCGCTTTTATTTGACCTGGTCTTTCTTACTGATCCTGGATCCTGCTGGGTCTGGGGTGAGTTCTGATGATTTTCAGTTCTTTGCCCTTCTGTGGGAGTGAGGTTACAGACGGGTGCGGCCATGCCCGCTGGTTATGTGTGTCCTGGGAATCAAACTCCAGTAGTCTCTCAGGCCTCCTCAGGCCCCCATGTGTGCCCAGTAATTGCTCTTAACCACTTAGCCATCTCTCCAGCCCCATCTCCCATTCTTTGTAGAGGACATTCACCACTCAGGATATTTTAACTCTAGTGCCTTGGGAAAGACGGACTTTTTTTTTTTTTTAAGGTAGTATTTCACTTTAGTCCAGGCTGAACTGGAATTCACTATGTAGTCTCAGAGCGTCCTTGGTGATCCTCCTACCTCTGCCTCCCTAGTGCTGGGATTAAAGGTGTGCACCACCATGCCTGGCAAGATAGGCCTTTCAGTGGGAGAGAAGTTCAGGTAAGAACTTCCGAACTAATTGTTACTTTAAAATTTTTACTTTATTTTATTTTATTTATTTGAGAGAGAGAAAGAAGAGGGGAAAATGGGCACACCAGTGCCTCCAACCACTGTAAATGATTTCCAGATGCATGCACCACCTTGTGCCTCTGGCTTATGTGGGTTCTGGGTTGTTAGGCTTTGCAGGCAAGCACCTTAGCCGCTAAGCCATCTCTGCAGCCCCGATTGTGACTTTTCACACTGCCTCTGAAAGTCAATAGCTGTGAAGGATGAGCCATGGGGTCCTAGTATTCCAATTTTAGTTCTCCTTTTATTTTCCTATAGAAAACATTTTAGATTTGACAATGTCTCTAACAGGAAAGAAAAAGCCAGTTTTCTTTCAGTGCCCTAAAATGTCTCCCAGAGAGATGAAACTCGTAAAACTCAGACAGACCGTCTGAGAGTGTCTTCTATGTCAGAAAAAGGGGAATGACTAAAGGCCATTGTTCATGGGAATGGGCAGAAGCAGGAGCAAAACCCATCGCACACGATCGTTTGGATCTGCGCTCTTTCTGAGGGATTCCACACGGGGAGTCGCCGAGATAAGCGACCTCTTGGACTCAGCTAAAGAAAGCTTCCCTTTTATTTTGACCGGTCCTATACAAACCAGGCCAGAGCATGTTGCATTCAGGGATTTACAAAGCCCTGCTTTCATTCTCACTGGACGCTGGTCTCTATTCAGGACCTTTGTTGTTGATGGCTACTGAATGAAAGGAAAGGGATCTCACGTTGACTGGGTCAGGATGGGCAGAACCTCGAAGCGGAAGCAGCTTTGTTTCAAAACCGGGAGCTCTTCCGGTTTAAATTTAAAGTGTCTCCTGCTTGTGCATCCCCCCGGGGGTCTCCTTGCCTGAGGTCACTGAAAAGTGTTAATCGTGTGTTGGGTGCGTTAGCGAAGATGTGACCCACTTGTGTAAACGTGTGGAATTGAAGTTTGGCACTTAAGATAATATTTTACATATGAAGGTAGTGCTTTTGTACCAAAGATGTAATTAATTTTGTTCTTTCCATTGTTAAATAAATACTATGTTATAAACAAAAGCATTATATCATGCAAACCAGCCACTTGTTCGTGTGCATTGGATTAGTCTCTAGAATTTCAGAGCTGGCTGGAATTTTTCAGATCCTGTGGTCTAGTCCTCCTGTTTCACAAATGAGGAAGTTAAGTTTCAGAGATAGTGACTGACATGGTGACCAACCAAGGGACCTCGGAGTGCTCCAGGATGCAGTTTAGCTTGGAGAGTGAGAAGACTGGGTTAGCCCATGCAAGTGGGGATAAAGGGGGTCACCTCAACAAGCAATTGACCACTAACTCAGGACTTACTGCTGACACACTGTACACTAATAACCATATTGTCTTCCAGGACAAAGTGTTTTTCATGATGGTACAACACAATCAAAATGATTTCAGGTTCATACTCAAAGACATTATGGTTAGTATGTTACAGTTAGTGCTTATGTAAGTTTGCTCTGATTTGAGCCATCTTATTTCTAAGAATTCATCATTAGTATTAAAGAAATATTTTATTTATATTTATTTATTTATTTGACAGAGAAAGAGGGAGAGAGAGAGGGAGAATGGGTGCGCCAGAGCTTCCAGCCACTGCAAACAAACTCCAGACACATGTGCCCCCTTGTGAATCTGGCTAACATGGGTCCTAGGGAATCAAACCTTGGTCCTTTGCCTTTTCAGGTAAACACCTTAACCACTAAGCCATCCCTCCAGCCCAGTACATACCTTCTTTTAAAAAACATTTTATTTTTATTTACATTTATTTATTTGTTAGAGAAAGAGGGAGAGAGAGAGAGAGAGAGAGAGAGAGAGAGAGAGAATGGGCACGCTAGGGCCTCTAGCCCTGCAAACGAACTCCAGACACATGCACTCCCTTGTGCATCTGACTAATGTGGGTCCTGGGGAATCAAACCTGGGTCCTTTGGCTTTGCATGCAAATGCCTTAACCGCTAAGCCATCCCTCCAACTCAGTACATAACTTTTTAATGTAATCTAAACTTAATAAGATGGTAGGCTATTTCTGTCTTTATTGAATGGGGAGGGGAATCAATGAAGTATATTGAGGGTGGCCAAAGAAAGCATTTGCTCTGGAAACTAGTTTAGGGCCATAGTTATTGGTTCTAAAGGAGATGGGGTTTACAAAGGTACAGGGCAATGGATAGAAATTTTGTATTAATGAACATTGGAGCCTGGCTATATGGCTTGATTATAATGCTTGCCCCTAGCATGCACCAGATCTTAGGTTCAGTTGATTAACAGTTCTTCCATTTTGACTTCCTATGGGTGTAGCTATAACACAACAATGTCAATTGATATTTACATCTTTGAATCACCTTTGTCCTTTAAAGGCATAGTCACAGAAAATGTGCAATGAGGGTAACATACTTAAAACCCAGGATGATAGAACTTGAAGAACTGAGGTTAAAAATCATCCATTCTTCCTTTATTTTTAAAAATTTTCCTCTTAAATACTTCATCACTATGTGTTTACATCACATGTTGTCTGGGGTAAAGTTCTCTTCATTCATGATTTCAACTCTGCTTATAGCAGGGTCGCCAATGTGCTTCATGCCTACCCCTACCCTTGGACTTATGCTCATGGTGGCTACGTATTGTCCATGTGTTTGAGTCCTCATTCGTACTCACCCGTGACTTGGCCTCTAATACTTCTGAACATGTTTTTTTTTTTTTTTTTAAATGTGTTGCTACAAATTGATCTGAATTCTAACCAAAGAAAATCTACTTTGGGGGCCATAATTACTTTTGGATTCATACTAACCCAGACCTCTGCCTATCTGAAGGTTGAATAGCCCATGTACTGCCTTCTTCCAGATGACTTTATAGTTCTCAATTTCAACATCTCTTAATATGAAATCCTCATTTTGAGCCTCCAAATTTGCTTTCTTTCAGCTTTCCTAATTCTTCCTTATACAGTCAATCACTAAAGCCTGTGCTTTATTTTTTTAATTAGATAGATAGATAGGTTATACTCTTTTATCCCCTCGCCCCTACTCCTGTTACCTTGGGGGCTCTCCTCAGTGGGATTATGGTATCCACTGTGGGGTCATGAAGGCCTCAGTCAGTTCCTATGGGGTAGTGGGAGGACCTGCCATTGTATGTTTCTACCCATTCTGCAGCTCTTTTAACCTTTCCAACCCCTCTTCTACAGTGTTTCCTGAGTCGTGGCAGGCCTGTTGGCAGTCTAATTTAGTGTTGAGTTCTTTGTAGTCACTGGCTTTCTGCTTTGATAGGTTTTGATAAATCATTGATGTCTGTCTTTATCACCCTGGGGCTGGTTGTCAGGCTAGCAGTAAGAGCAGTATTCATGACATCACTTCCTCTGCATTTTCTCCCAGGCCCTAGCCAATGCAGTAGAGGTGGCAAGTTTTATAAGGTAGGCAGTAGGTTATCTTCTCATCTTATCAATGGATCTGGGCTCTCCTCCATTTTCTCTACTATCTGTACAATAAAATAGATTCTCCAACCAAGCTGGGCTAGAAGGGGCATACCAAGTTTAAAATGACCTTTCCATGAGTGCTGACTTACTTCCCATTTTTATAGTTGATGAAGACATGGCTCATTTACTCGTTTTTTAAAAATACAATGTTTATGAATCAAATTTTTTCTTATAGTTTCTAATTTAATAATATTTTAATTTATTTTAAAATTTTTTGATTTTGCTTTTCTTTTTCAGTTTATTTATTCAAGTACTTAGGTCATTTATTTTAAAATTTAATATGCTCTTAAAATGTTTTTAAGACTGAATTATCTTGTATATATTACTTTAATTTTATTTTGGAGGTCTTATTCTACTTGTCTGTCAGCTTTAATAGGTGCATACTTTCAGACTTCATTTTTGATTTCACACAGGATTTATTATAGAGACATGTCATGCAATTTACAAATGAATGCAATATTTTTCCTCTTCCTTCGTTGTTAATGTACCATACATTGGAATTAGAAAAAAATGTAGTTGAAATAGTCTGTGTTTTAAAATTTATTGAGAATGTACATGTGTAATGATACATAGTCAATTTTTATAAATGCTCCATGAATTGTAGGAATTCATATTTGCTTAGTATTCGGCATATTGCTTTCTCAATATGCATTAAATGAAGTGTGTTAATTGTGCCATATATCTATATGTCTATGTCTATATCTATATATAAAACCTTTATTTTTAGAGAGTTTTTTTTAGTAACGTTTTCTGAGTAAGGATGCAATAAAATACAAGTTCTAATCTTATAGTGAGATTTTGGTTAGGTGTGCTAACCGTCACCTAGATTCCAAACAGCTTTTCCTCATAACTGTGTTGATACTGTTTGTTTTCAGGCAACCAGTTTTGCAGATAAGAAGTTCAATGTTAATTTGATTTTGTTTCCTATTGGCACACTCTATCTTTCTTAAGCATTTTGGGATGGTCCTTATTGTTTGTGTTCTGCAATTTCATCAAGATGAAGCTAAGGAGTTTTGTTTTGTTTTCAATTTAAGATTTTAATCTGCAGATCTGATAAGGACATTTTAATTTCTTACTATGTTTATTATTTCTTCCCCAACATCCCCTCTCCTCTGCTTTTTTTGGAACTTTGACTAAATGAATATTTGTTCTTCTAGATCTCTTCCTTATATTCTTTAAGTTTTCTCTCACATTCTTCTCCTCTTTCTTCTTCTGTACTTGGTGGTAGAAGATTCACTAAGGTCTTTTTAGCTCTGCACATGTTACTCTTTTGCTTTTTGGGTCATCCATGAACAGTGATCACTTTTGTCCTGTCAGAAATATCCATTGTTGGTTTGGCTGATAAATCCCAGGCCCAGAATTAGGTTGCCCATCTCAGTATCTGTTCTCCAAGGAGACCCATGAGGTCCCCAAAACAATGTAGGCCATTGCCAAAATACTTATCTGCCAGAGCCAAAAGGTAAGACCGTAGTGCTGAAGACACCACAGGGTGCAGTCACAGGACATCAGAATACCATGCTGGAACCAAAAGGGAAACTAGCTTCCTCCTGGCTAGCCCTCATGCCCTCAGAGTGCTGGAGAGCCCTGTGGGAGCTGCTAGAAGACAATGGTTACCAACAACATGAATAAGCAGGGACCCTGCAGACTACAACATTTACTAGCCAGACAAGAAGTACACTCTTGTGCAATAGTGACATGCAGCTTCTGCAGGTAACCAATTGTTCTCTGATTGGACATGAGGCCCACTTGGTATGAGAGAACTCATACCTGGTACTGGAAACCAAGCCAGAATTCCATGGTCAGGAAACTCATAGACTTCAGAAAGAAGCCCTCACTGCTCTCTGGAGAAGAGCAGGCTTACACACCAAAAAGTTCCTCAAATAACTTTGTATGCCCCTTTAACCTAAGCTACTCTCATGATTGGTTGGATAGCCTGTTTTATTTTAAAGAAAGCAGAGAAAAAAAGATCCATCTATAAGATGAGAAGATAGCCCACTGCCCACCACAAGATGTACCACCTCTACCATATTTTCCTGGGCTAAGGAGAAATTGCAGAGGAAGCAGAGGCATGAATATTGCTCTTATAGCTGGCTTAACAACCAGCTCCAGGGTGATGGTGACAGATGGGGTGGTCAATCAAAACCCATCAAAGCAGAGATCCAGAGGCTACAGAGAACTCAACACTAAATCAGACTGCCAGCAGGCCTGTCATGGCTCAGGGAACATTGAGGGCAACAGGGTGAGGAAAGATCGGAAGAGCCACAGAGTACGTAGGAGTACTCTGAGTCATGGTTCCCCTCCTGCCCCATAGGTACTAACTGAGGCCTTCATGACACCACAGTGAATACCATAAACTCACTGAGGAGGGTCCCAGAGCAATAAGAGCAAGGACAAGAGGATAGAAGAGTAAAACCTGTTATATATAAAATAAAATAAATTTTTTAAAAAAAGAAATGTCCATTGTTGCTTTCTGGTTATAAGTTCAGCACACAATCCCTTCAATGCAATTGGGGGAAATTATGCTCACATGGGAGTGTTCGTTTCTGTGCTTACATTCTTCCGTAGTTTAATTTGCTGAGATTCCATCATTCCCTGGGGGTTAATTCTACTAGTCGAGTTTAGATTAGAATTTTATTGTTGCTATTATTTTGTTATTAGAGATAACATCTTTGCGGTTGGTTTTCCTCAATATCCATTTCAGTTGTCCATTCCTAGCGACACATGTGAGTCCTAGCCCAAATGAACATCGCTGCTCCCGTAACACCACGACGGGTCTCAGGACGGAAGACCTGGCTGCACAGTGTGCCAGGGGGCCTGTGTGTGGGAACACAAGTGTCAGGAATACTGGTCATCCACAGGGACCACAGGCTCTTCTCCAGCTTCGGCTCTTCTGTTTCCCATGCCCCAGCCCCCCACTTCAGAGGGATGTCCTCATGGCTTGATTCTGGAGACAAACCAGGAGTCTGTAGCTATAGGAAGTCACCACTCCCATCATGACAACATGACAGACGGGGGTGGACGCTGATGTCACTGTTTTGACATCCTCTAACGAAGCACCTCACCGACTCCCTTCATCTCGCTCTTTCCCCCGGTTCCCACTGTTTTGTGCTGTTCGGATGATTTTGGGACACAATTGGGAAAACAAACTGTTTGGGCTTCTATTTTTTTTTTTCTTTATGAATTGTGACTTCCTCAGCAATCCTGGGCTTTACGTTCCGATTTGGTCTGAATTACCACACACCCTCTCTATACACTTGCTGGATGATGTCACTTTCAAATTTACCACTCTGCTAAGACCTATTTACTTGTATCATATAGCATTGTCTGATATTTTAATGGATTTATCCTATTCCTACAATATAAATTCAATTAGCCAATGTGGCCTAGACTACCAAGTTCCTTGCTGAGGACTTTAACATGTAATGAGATCAGGACTTTTCCTTTTCATTGTGCTGTTTGTGGAAGATTGTACAGCCATTGTGAAACCAGGTTGGAAGTGCTCTGATAATTGCTGCAAAGTGCTGTTTTCCATGTCGTAGTTACTCAGAGTTCCCTTAGGTGTCTCTTAACTCAGACTATAATTTAGGGGTCACCTTTATCTCACCTCCTAGGAATTCTAATCCCAAGGATTCAACTTTGAACACATTTTTCAAAATTCTCTTCCGATTTAACAGGATGCTTTGAGGCCTTTAGATAACAAGGACTCCTATGTAGTTAGGTCTCCTTCCATCCATTCAAATTCATTACATCATTAATTTTTAAATGTCTTTTTTTGGTTTTTTATTTTTATTTATTTATTGTGACAGTGACAGAGAGAGAAAGAAGCAGAGAGAGGCAGAGAGAGAGAAAGAATGGGCACGCCAGGGCCTCCAGCCACTGCAAACGAACTCCAGACACGTGCACCCCCTTGTGCATCTGGCTAACGTGGGTCCTGGGGAATCGAGCCTCGAACCGCGGTCCTTAGGCTTCACAGGAAAGCACTTAACTGCTAAGCCATCTCTCCAGCCCACATCATTAATTTTTGTTTGTTTGTTTGATTTTCAAGAGAAGGTCTCACTCTAGTCCAGACTGACGTGGCACTCACTCTGTAATCCCAGGCTGGCCTCAAACTCACAGCAATCCTCCTATCTCTGCCTCCTGTGATTAAAGGCATGTACCACCACACCCAGTTACGTCATTAATATTTAAAACATATATTTTGTTTATTTATTGATTAGAGAGACAAAGAGAGAGAGAAAAAGAGAGAATGGGCATGCCGGGCACTCCAGCCACTACAAATAAACTCCAAACTCATGTTCCACCTTGTGCATCTCCATTCAAATTCATGTGATATTTTTCACTTTACTTAAACTTTCCCACTGATTTATTTTATTTGAGCCTCTTGATAGTTTCCTTTAGAGTTGTAGACTATTACCCTTATTTTGCACATGAGGAAATTGGTTCAGGGAGTTTATTTGCTGAGTCATTCAAATGAAACATAGAAAGGAACCAGTCCTTAAACCTTGAAATTCTTTCTTTGAGCACAATGCTTTACTTAGACACCTCGTGTACATTTCTGAAATGACTGAGGTAAAATTAAACCAAAGCTGGTTCTCAATATGATATATGCCTCTGAGGTTGGATAGGAGTTTAGCCAGACTGTACAAGCTTGATTCAGTGTTAAGTAAGAAGAATGTAACTGACTGGAGTAGATTCAGTTTTTATATTGTTTTGAAAAGTCAGACAGCCAGCTACTCCTTAAAAGAAGCCCCTCTAAGAAAAACAACTTAAAGTGTCATTACAAAAATTGTTTTAAGATGCTTAACGAACTGCATTACTCTATCCTTTTATTGGGTTTCTTTTATTTGGAGTCTCCATGATCTATTCTGCTTAGCAATCTCTCTCTCTCTGCTCCAAGCTTACTGGTCATTGCTACCAGGTCTCTAGTCAGTTTGGTAGTTCTGGTGAGCCAGACAGGCTTAGCTGATCTCAACTGGGCTCACGCATGTGTCTGTCTGTGCTGAGCTTGAGGACTGACCGGGAGCCAATTACTCTGTTCATGCATCTGGTGATAAGCTTCCCGGCTGGAGCAATGTCTGTCATTGTCCAGTAGGCCAATCCACGTATGTTCATCTGGTGGCATCAAACTTCTAACACAGCAACTTGAAACTCCCAAGATCTCCTGAGCTCTAGGATTAGAATTGGCATAACATTATTTACAATGCATTTTGGTGGTCAAAATAATTCATGAATGCTGAGGAGATGGCTCAGTGGCTAAAATGCAAGCATGAGGATCCTTAATATTTATGTAAAATGCTGGGAATGGCGGCGGGTGTGGGGGGGGAACAAAGATAAGAAAACACCATGGCTCACTGGCTAGCTTATGTAGCCAAATCGGTCCTGATCAATGAGATCCTGTATCAAAGAATAAGGTGGAAAGTCACTGAAGACCCGACTTTGAGTTCTGCCTCCACAAGCATGGATACACATGTGCACCCACACATACAAACATGTTGGAAGAAGATGCAGCCAGGCGTGGTGGCGCACGCCTTTAATCCCAGCACTCGGGAGGCAGAGGTAGGAGGATCGCCGTGAGTTCGAGGCCAGCCTGAGACTACATAGTGAATTCCAGGTCAGCCTGGGCCAGAGTGAGACCCTACCTTGAAAAACCAAAATACATAAATAAATAAATAAATAAATAAATAAATAAATAAACAATAAGAAGAAGATGCAGCCCACAGCAAGTTATATGGAGACTGGAAAACAATATGCACACATGCACATACCATAACACACACACATTTAAAAATATTTCATAGGGGCTAGAGAGATGGCTTAGCTGTTAAGCGCTTGCTTGTGAAGCCTAAGGACCCCAGTTCAAGGCTCAATTCCCCAGGACCCATGTTAGCCAGATGCACAAGGGGGCGCATGCACCTGGAGTTCATTTGCAGTGGCTAGAGTCCCTGGGGTGCCCATTTTTTTTTTCTCTCTCTCTCTGCCTCTTTCTCTCCCTGTCTGTCACTCTCAAATAAATAAATAAAAATAAACCAAAAAATATTTAAAATATTCCATAGCTGGGCGTGGTGACGCATGTCTTTAATCCCAGCACTCAGGAGGCAGAGGTAGGAGGATCACCATGAGTTCAATGTCACTGTGAGACTAATTCCAGGTCCAAAAAAAAAAAAAAAAAAAAAAAAAAATCCATAAAGCCAGTCCAAATACAAAGGGTGGAGAAAAAAACTGCTAAGTTATATTGAAAAAAGACTCAGATACAAAGAGGAAAACACTTGGCACACTTCTGTAAACAGTCTTCACTTGGCATTTGGACCTGGGCCTCAGCTGCTATGAGCTTTGGCTGCTAACAGACTACAGATATCTTCAGCTATGGACTGAACTGTGTCTCTCCAAAATTCTTTTTTTTAAATTTTTTTTTGGTTCATTTTTTTATTTGTTTATTTGAGAGTGACAGAGAGAGAGAGAGAAAGAAGCAGATAGAGAGAGAGAGAGAGAGATAATGGGCACGCCAGGGCTTCCAGCCACTGCAAATGAACTCCAGACGTGTGTGCCCCCTTGTGCATCTGGCTAATGTGGGTCCTGTGGAATCGAGCCTCGATCCGGAGTCCTTAGCCTTCACCGGCAAGCGCTTAACCGCTAAGCCATCTCTCCAGCCCTCCAAAATTCTTATGTTGAAACCCTAAATGTCTGCCTAACTGAATCTGGATACAGAGGTTTTAAGAGGTTAAATGAGGTCATAAAGATGAGGTCCTAAGCCAATGGGACTTTAACCTTATAAAGAAGGAAGAGAGAGAAAGAGAAACCCTCTATTTCTTGATCAACTTGTGAAGACACAATGAGAAGGCAGCCATCTGTCAGCTTGGACACTTGACACTGACCAAGGAATTTGATCTGAAGCTCCATTATCCAAAAACCGTGAGAGAGTAAACTTCTGGTGTGTAAGTCCATGATTTCGGTTATGGCAACCCAAGATGACTAATATACTTCTATTTGGGAGATATGGCCTCAGCTGAAGAGAGATTGCCTGGGCCTAGAGATCATTACCCCATCTTCCCTGTGGAGGGAAGATGTGTCACACAGCAAGTTATATGGAGACTGGAAAACAAAAGTCTGTCCCCCTAACTTTAAGGGGAAACAAGTTTGCACTATTATTTGAGTTCAGGTCTCCTTTTAGCTCCAGCTAAGGGAAATAGGCATAGTAGACTAGTGGGAGACCACCCCTTTCAGTCCTCCCCTTATCTCCCTTTACAACTTTGATTTGCAAGATTTTTTTCCCGAGGAACGCTTTCCTCAGAAATGAACAGACACCTAGTGACTCAGGCCCCGCTTCTAGGAATCCCTCCCAAGACAGATGGTACAGAATGATAATAAAAGCAGACATTTGCCGTCGGAACATATTTGTAATCATAGTCACATATTTTTAGGTAACTATTAGTCCGTGTAATTTCAAGATGCTGTTTTGTAGCTTGTTAAAAATAACAGTGGAGACATTTGCTAAGTGCTCACTGGGCTTTGCACAGTGTGCGTAGCACACAGGATCTCATGTAGTCCTTACTGTGATCATTGGAGATAGCTACTACTATTGTCAATTTGTAACTTTGGAAGTGTTTTCTAAATCATTTCATATCGGGGGTTTGGATCTACCGTTCTTTGCTCTAGCAACAAAAGATTCCTGGGCCAGCATGAAAATAGCCTTTGACACATGGCATTCAGGAAACACCTGGTAAGTGTCCCAGACAAGACAACCTGACCTTACTTCAACTTGGAAGATCAGGCAGCTCCTAGTTCATCACTGGGCAGTCTGAATGGGGAAACAGTTACGGCCAAGGGAATATCCCTCTTCAAAACAGGAATCTGTGCTAAAAAGTGCTTTCCTGAATAATTGTTTCTTTTTTGTTTTTTGGTTTTTCAAGGTAGGGTCTTGCTCTAGCCCAGGCTAACCTAGAATTCACTATGTTGTCTCAGGGTCGCCTCGAACTCATCCACCTACCTCTGCCTTCTGAGTGCTGGGATTAAAGGCATGCGCCACAAAGCCTGCCTATTTATTTATTTATTAGAGAGAGAGAATGGGTGCACCAGGGCTTCTAGCCACTGCAAACAAACTCGAGATGCATGCACCACCTTGTACATCTGGTTTACGTGGATACTGGGGAATCTAACCTGAGTCTATAGGCTTTGCGGACAAGCACCTTAACTGCTAATGCATATGTCTGGCCTCTGAATAGTATTTTGAGTCCAGGGATATTTCTCTTAGTTTTTTTTTTTTCAAGTTATTTTCAACTTTCACTTGTACAATGGACATTCACATGTCCATCCCCACTTGTTAAGTGTTTCTCCCTTTCTATAATAAACATCACGAGCGTCACAGGAAGATGAGAAATGAGTCTGGCTGTTCAAGTCGGTGCATCCTAACTCCAGCAGCTGCAGAAGGAAATATGAACTCTTACAAAGGGAGGGTCGAGAAACACCACGGAGTCTTTGTTAGGTGTGCCGCAGTGTTTTGTCTTTCTCAGTTTGGGTGGAAATGACCTCTGACTCCAAGGGAAAATTCAGAGAGGAAGACCAGATAAGACTGTTTGTCATGGTACGAAGCCAAAAGCCAAGCGGTCAAGGTCACGGGAAGTATTACAATCAGGACCTGAAGCGGTGCTGAAGAGGCAGGAAATGAGGGAGTGAGAAGCACCCAGTGTGGAGGGTGCTTCCTGGACAGCAGCGTCATACAACAGAGCTTTCCTTCCAGTGAACGGGAACAGAAGACCAGGTGCCATTCCAAGTAGCTTCTACAAGCCTACCTACCCACGCTAAAAATCTGTCAAGTTTATTTTAAGAGGATTTTTTATTTTAAAATCAGGCTCATGAAACTAAACTCATTAGTTACCCAGACTCAGACAAGAAGAAGAGCATTAAGAGACAGACTGAATAAGAAATTTATAGATTCTGAGTTTGACTGGTTTGAAACTGTGCTAGAACCGGTGAGAAACTGCTAAGAGGCCTGGATGTTTGAGCTGTTAGAAAGAAAGTTTCTTCGGTAAGTGAATAAGACATAATTCTTTCCCTGAAGGAAACAGAGCCTAATTTAGCAGAAGACTGAATACCTTGTTCATTATGGGGCGGAAATTGAAGGCTGCCCCAGCACTCTATGAATTCCTATGGGGGAAGGGCTCACTGGCATGGAGCCCACAAGTGGCCCACCTGTTTGCACACAACATAGGAAGGATCCACAGAAATAGCACCAGTCCCCAAAGACACTTTAAAAAATTTATTTTTATTTTTATTTATTTATTTGAGAGCAACAGACAGAGAAAGGGGCAGAGAGAAAGAGAGGGAGAGAGAATGGGTGCTCCAGGGCCTTCAGCCACTGCAAACGAACTCCAGATGCGTGCGCCCCCTTGTGCATCTGGCTAACGTGGGTCCTGGGAAATCGAGCCTCGAACCGGGGTACTTAGGCTTCACAGGCAAGGGCTTAACCGCTAAGCCATCTCTCCAGCCCCTCCCTTTTTTTTTTTTTTTTTCCATCCGAGAGAAACCCAAAGCTAGGTGTGGTGGCTTCACATTTGTAATCTCAACACTCAGGAGGCTGAGGCAGGAGGCTTGCTGTGAGTTTGTGGCAAGACTGGGCTACATAGAGAGTCCTAGGACAGCCTGGGCTGTAGTGAGATAAGGGCGGGGGGGGGGGGGTTTCTGTCATTGAAGAGAAGACTAACCTCTGCTTTGCCCGAGCTGACCGGTGCGCGCTTCCCGCAGCGGCCGGGGGGAGCTGAGATCGCTGCTGGGCTGTACCTGGGGAAGCACGGGGGAAAGAACCAGGTGAGAAAAAACCCGAGGAAAGAGACGTGGTGAGCAAACCTTGGCAGTATGCCCAGAGCAGCTTCAGGAGGAGTAGGAGCCCAACAAGAGCATTTCCTGCTTTGGGTTAAAAAAATAAATCTGACTATCCTCTAAGAGGTGGTCTGTTCTTCCTGGGCACCATTAGGTCATTAATTTGAAAATTGCAGGTAGTAATAAAAACAGCAGTCGTTTTCTTAAGGCAGAGGTGAAGGGCCTCTTCCTGCTACACCCACTGCACACCTGGGTCATATGAATGCTATCTCGTGTGTGGGGAAGCTTCCCAGAGAGTTTCAGCCTGAGTGGATGCTCGAAGCCTGCAGTTAGATCTTTAAGCCTTCTCCTGCATTGCCTGTCGACTCCTGTTTATTTCACTCCAAGATCTCTGATGGAAAAATAAAGGCTAATTATCATCTAGGCCCCGGGACCGGATTTTGCTTTCATAATCATTATTGCTAGAATTAGAAAATTCTTGTTTGCTTCTATCACAAAATCCCAAGATGGCTTCCTCCGGGTTTTCCTTGCTTATCCGAACTTACTGGTTTCCTTTCTCCACAGAGTTTAGAAGTTTCCAAAGGGCTCTCTGCTGTGAGTCTCCTGGGCCTTCCTTTAGGAAGCAAGATAAGTCTGCATTTCACTCTTCACTTCCAGAGCTCAACACACCTGGACTTGGGGTGCTTTGCCTTAAATGTCCAATTTTGCTACATTATTTTCATGCAAAATTGTCCTTACGCTTACATAACCTGTAATAAGACCACAGTCCTTTGAACTCCAGGCAGGTGTATACTTTTATAGCACAATATTTTAAGATAGAATTTGTTTTAATCTTCCAGTTAAGCCTCTTTAGACAAACAGAGCTGCCAAGAGAACAAATGCAATTCACTTACAAGTTGTTTGTCTAGTTAACAGTAAGTACGCAAATCAGTTTCCTGTTCACACAAAGGATTTTCTTGTGTTTGAAATCTTTGACCAAGGGTACATTGGCTTGGATTTTTATAGGGAATTCACTACATTAATTACAGTGCCCTGTGTACCAGGATGTGAGGTGACTTGGTAGCAGCTGGTTAGAACCAAATAAGTGTATGGCCTGAGTTTCGGCAAAGGATCTTTGTGTTTAACAGAGAGAGAGAGAGAGAGAGAGAGAGAGAGAGAGAGAGAGAGAGAGAGATCACGAAGAGCCACAGGACTCAGATTCAGGGCAGTGAAATGTATTACGGAGTTAGAGGACAGCACAGTGGATGGGAAAAGGAAAGATTTCTTGTCTAGGAAAATATAAGATAAGGGGTTACAAATGGTCCATTTCCCATGAGGTTTCTGGTTGAAAATTTCCCCTTCCCTTCCCTTCCCTTCCCTTCCCTTCCCTTCCCTTCCCTTCCCTTCCCTTCCCTTCCCTTCCCTCCCTCCCTTCCCTTCCCTTCCCTTCCCTTTTCCTTCCTTCCTTCCTTCCTTCCTTCCTTCCTTCCTTCCTTCCTTCCTTCCTTCCTTCCTTCCTTTCTTGACTGCATTTCTTCTCTTTCCTTTACGAGACATGAAAACACAGCTAGGATTAACTGTTTTGAAAGATTTTGTTTGTTTTTGAAATGGGTCTTCTATAAGTACTGGGATGATCATGGACCACCATACCTAGCTTCAAAGGGATTCTTGAGTGTTAGGGTCCTACCAGATTGTGCTGAAGTGGGAAGGCACTTTGATATGCAAAATGGACAGGGAGAGCCTCCTGTTGGCAAAGCTACATGCTATGAGAAGACTCGTGTCTTGGAAACATTGCTTTGTGTATTCTTCATATGACACTGAGGTTCTTTTTGTTGTTGTTGTTGTTTTTGAGGTAGGGTCTCACTCTAACCCAGGCTGACCTGGAGTCACTAGGTATGTACCACCACACCCAGACACTGAGATTCTTTTTTTTTAAAAAATATTTTATTTTTATTTATTTATTTGACAGAGAAAGAGGGAAAGAGAATGGGTGTGCCAAGGCCTTCAGCCACTTTAGACGAACTCCAGACACAATCTCCCCCTTGTGCATCTGGCTAACGTGGTTACTGGGGAATCAAACCTGGGTCCCCTGGCTTTGTAGGCAAATGCCATAACCACCAAGCAATCCCTCCAGCCCTGGATTCTCTATAGAAGTACTATACCATGTACTAATTTCAGTAGTTTGTCATTATGGTCAGGTTCTAAATCCTTTTCAGCAGGCGGGGTCTGGTGACATGGCTTAGTAAATAAAACACTTGTCATGCAATCATGAGGACGAGAGTTCAGACACCCACCACTCACATAAATGCAGATAGGTATGCTGACCCACCATTCAGTAGGCAGAAACAGAAGGTCCCTGGATCAAGATGGATAGCTATATTAGCTGGATCAGCAAATTCTAGATTCAAGTGAGACTCCTGGATATGAACTGTAATGTCAGCTTTCCCTTGGGTATCTGGGCTCTCCAAACTCTGTACTCAAGCCAGCTCCTTAAGATGATTTTCTCCACCCCCAACAGGCAGACTGTGCACGTGCTTCTCCTGTATTATAGATGAGAGTATGTAGAAACTGTTCACTCTTGTTCAAATGTTTGGTAAATTTGATGGTTTTACCGTTGGCTCTAGAGCTTTCTTTTTCTGAGATTTAAAATTATTAATTCAAGTTCCTCTTCATTTATGGAGTCATTCAAATGGTGTTTTCCATATTGACTGAATTGTGACAGTTTGTATTGTTTGAGAAACTGGCTCATTTTACCTAAACTGTTATCAAATTTAGGTTTATAGAGCTGTTCCTAAGATTTTCCTATTTCTTCTTAATGACAATGCTGATATCCTTGACTTTTTTTTTTTTTGGGGGGGGGCTGGTTTGAGGTAGGGTTTCACTCTGGCCCAGGCTGACCTGGAATTCACTATGTAGTCTCAGGGTGGCCTCGAACTCACGGCGATCCTCCTACCTCTGCCTCCCAAGTGCTGGGATTAAAGGTATGCACCACCACACCCGGCACCTTGACTTGTTTTTGATAAAGCTATCTCTTATTTCTTTTTTGATCGTCAGCCTTATGGAGGTAGTCAGTGACATTATTTTTTAATAGCTTTTTGCATCATTTTCTCAATTGCTTCTCTTCTCAATTTTGTCAACTTCTACTCTATAATATTTCATTCCTGCATTAGATTTTTGTCACTCTTTTTATAAGCTCGATGAATGAGAGCCTAATTTGAGACGTTTCTTATCTTATTTTATATATGTTTGGTGCTATGAAATACTTGCTGATTGCTTTGTGTCCCACACATTTCTATATTTGTATTTTCATTGTCATTCGGTTCAATGTAAAATTTTAACTTTCTCTTGGGACTTTCCTCTCTCTCTCTCTCCTTGCAAATAACTAATAACTTAATTTAAAACATTATAACAAAGATCTTGGAAGCAAAACAAAGGAAACTTTATTCTAACTGTATACATCTGACATGAGGGACAGAGGATATCACATGAGTAAGCACATAACAAGTACTCAGTAAATATCTACCCTGGCTGATAATCTACTTAAAAACTAAAACAGCATGCCCCATGTGCCAGTGTGGTGAGGCTAGCTCAGTGTGTAGTGGGGCAGCTCAGTGTGGTCTTTGGTGTCAGAGGGTATGGCAGAGGGACTGTTCTAGAACCTCCCATATAGATTGCCAACAGATAGATTCCTAAAGTTATTCTTTTCATTCATCCTTGGAGCGTCATAAAAATGTTTAATTATGGCAATGCAAATTCCCATCTCTTGAGGATGGAGTCTCTACATGTCTGAGTACAGTTGTATAGACTAAGATACTTACCAGTCTCTGAAGTCATATATATTGAGAACATTTGCTCTTTAATATGGATATTTATAGAAGAGTTGGTAGGCCACAGAAGGTGTTATTTAAGACTGAGTAACACAGGCTCTTAAGGGCATATGGTTGGAGTCCAGGAGGTCAGACCTCACCCTGTGGGTGGGGTGGAATTTCCTTCAGGGGGAGAATATTGTCACCATTAATCATTCTAGCATTTAAAATGAGACGTTTTAGACTGAACAATGTGGAGACCTACTCGTCTTTCTGGGGAAGGGATTCAGTAGCTGTAGTGAAATACCAAGGAGAATAGCTGAACTGCTGTCTGCCACGTAGAAATCTGCTTAAAAACAAAGCAAGAACTTGGAATCTTAGTATAGCCCTGTGAGTAACCTTGAACCAACCATGTGATTTTTTACACCCTGTCTTGGTTATTCTCAAGCATTTGATACAGTTTTGTTACTGCTGGATTGAGTGTGATTAAGATGTTAAAATAGAAGCTTGTGTAATGGCCTGAGCCTAACAGAGTAGAAGTGGCCAGAAGGAGGTGCATAAGCTCAACATGGCAGGAGCTGATGAATGTTCCCTGGGCTACAATGGTTCAGGCTGAGAACAGTGAGCTGAGGTGTTGACTCGCCAGCACAGAGTAGGAATGTCAACTAGTCACGCAGAGTCTCCCATTCCCTGGCATCATGACAGGGTTCCGGGTTTTGAGCACCTTACCTGACATCTGATGATTCTGAGTCCCCTGTCTGCCCAGGCAGCTTGATCCTCTCAGGTCTACTGTTTGGCCACAGGTAAGCCATACAGAGGTATGGGTCTGCTGTGCTACATTTCAGATTCACCCTTAAAAACTGGAACCAGGGCTGGAGAGATGCCTTAGAGGTTATGTGCTTGCCTGCATAACCAAAGGACCCAGGTTCAATTCCCCAGGACCCAAGTAAGCCAGATGTGCAAGGTGGTGCACGTGTCTGGAGTTCATTTATAGGGCTAGAGGCCCTAGTGTGCCTATTCTCTCTATATATCTGCTTCTTTCTCTCTCTCTCTCTCAAATAAATAAATAAAATAAAATATTTAAAAGTGGAGCCAGTCTAGATGCCCATCAGCAGATGAATGGATAATAACAATGTACAAATACACCACGGAATTTTATTCAGCAGTAAAGAAAAATGAAATTTTCAGGAAAAATGGACTGGATCTAGAAAGAATTATATTAAACTAGGTGAGCCAAACTCAGAAAGCTCAGAACCTCATGTTCTCTCTCATATGAAGACCCCTGCTCGTAGTATCGACTCCTATGCATCTAAATAGGGGAAAACGTGGATAAAGCCTAAAAAGCTAGAATGGTGACCAACAGTGGGTGATAAGAGACGACAAAGAAAAGCATGGGGAACGGGGAAAGGGCACATGTACCATATCAGCAGAGATGGGGCTCATAGAGATGGGGGAGGAGGATCAACTAGAACCAAGTATATTTGAAAATGCCCTAATAATACCTAAAACTCTGTATGCTAACTCGAAAATAAATGAAGAAGTTAAAATAACTATCCCTGAGATTTGTAGAGCCCCATGGAGCCAGTCCCCCTCAGTCCCTCCCACATCCCCTATCACCATGACAGGGACCAGGGATGGCTGGAGAAAATATATCCCTGTCTCATCATGTTCCTCTCAGAGGCATGCTCTTAACCCTTCTTTCCTCGGTGAACTTGGGCTTTAGACATAAGAACATGTATTTCTGGGTAATCTGGCTTCCCTCTGCCACAGTGCTCCTGGGTCCTGAATGTGGGAGCCTGAACCAAGCTTCCTTTTCATGTGGTGATCTAATGGGGTACATGCAGGGGGAGAACGCTTCAGCAATCTGGAAAAGGCTTTATGTTACAGGATAGTAACAGATGCCCGAACTCTCTAAGACAAAAGTTTAGTGAGATTTGGAGTGCCCTGGCTGGCCTGCTTTTCTTATGATGCCATGTTGGGAATGAATCTGTGAAAAGAGTTTGTGCTCTGATTACTAGTAACACTGCGGTTGTAATTAGAGCATCGAAAGTCAAGCTTGCTTCTGAAGCTTTCTAGTTGTTTGACTAAGCAATTCACATCATTACTCTAGACCAGGCCTCAGAAAACTTTTTCTGCCCAATAACAAATATATATATATATATATATATATATATATATATATATTTTAATTTGCTAGCTGTAGTTTTCTATAATAGCTACTCAATCTGGCTACTGTAGCAAGAAACAGCCTACAGATAATACCTAAACAAATTAGTACGACTGACTTCTAATAAAACAATTTCTAGACTGTGTGCATTGAATTTTATATAATTTTGTGTCAAAGACACTTAAATTTTTTTGTTTATTTTTATTTATTTGAGAGCGAGAGAGAGAGAGAGAAAGAGGCAGAGAGTGAGAGACCGAATGGGCGTGCCAGGGCTTCTAGCCACTGCAAATGAACTCCAGATGCGTGTGCCCCCTTGTACAGCTGGCTAACATTGGTCCTGGGGAATCGAGCCTTGAACCGGGGTCCTTAGGCTTCACAGGCAAGTGCTTAACCACTAAGCCATCTCCCCAGACCTTAAATTTTTTTTAAAAAAATAAAATAATCTAAAAATGTAAAGACCATTCTAAACTCAACCCCCCACATACACACAGAAACGTGGCACTCAGATTTGGCCTACCTGTAGTTTGCCAGTCTGTGTCCTGGACTTTAAGAATTTGTCTCAAAAGTCAATTTTCTTATCTGTTATGAGGAACATATCACTTATATGTGGTGAGAATGAACAGAGGCACAATATCTTGCTGTCTACCTTTAATGAATTATAACTAAATGTGGTAAATTAAGATGACATAACTGCCCACATTTTAATCTAAAGGCATAAGCACTTAGAGCTAGAAGTGACAGTCTATACTATCACCAAACTGACCGTGCTTGCTTCTCTATCCTGTGAAGTAAAAGGCTGAGGCTGAGAGAATGTCTAGTGTGAAGTCCCTTCAGAAAATGCCAGACCTCATGCCGGGCGTGGTGGCGCACGCCTTTAATCCCAGCACGCGGGAGGCAGAGGTAGGAGGATTGCCATGAGTTCGAGGCCACCCTGAGATGACATATTGAATTCCAGGTCAGCCTGAACCAGAGTGAGACCCTACCTCGAAAAACCAAAACCAAAACCAAAACCAAAACAAAAACAAACAAACAAAAAAAGAAAATGCCAGACCTGGTGGTGATTACTCACCTGCTCAGCTGTGCTTACAGTGTGGAGAAAATAACGTTTTGGCATTCAGATCCCATCCCAAGGGCGCACACTCAGTGAGACACCTTGCCTAGAGCTCACGAGGAAGATGCAGTGGGGTGTAGTGAGTTTCTTAGGCCTGGTCTTTCTCGGCCATAGGTTTGGAGTATGTGTTAACATTGAATATGTCATGTTAATATGTGCGTTTTAAACATACAATTTAGACTATACATCAAAAGCTCCAGACACTGGAACTTATGGTGATACCTACTTTGAACAAAGTATACAATTGTGTTTCAGCAAAGGTTACAGAGCCATTTATTTATAGGGCCAAGCAGGGAAGGCAAATGTCTTCAGCCTCCAGGTAGACAATAGGAGATCGTGGGATCCTGTGCAAACTGTGGACTGCAGTCAGTGCCTCCCTAGAAGCACTTAATTTATAACAAGACAAAATAAATTTACAATAACTAAACAAAGTCGTTCTGTTGGTCTGTCAGTCTGTCCCATTCTCTTTCATTCTCTCCTCTCCCTCCCTCCCTCTCTCCTTTTCTCCTTCCTTCCCTCTTTTCCTCCCTCTCTTCCTATCTGCCTTTTTCCCTTTCTCTCCTTCCCTCATGCTGGGATTGAGTTCAGGGCCTCATACATCCTAGGCAAGTGCTACACCTACTGAATAAAGCCCCGTTTCCCCAAGACATCATTCTCACTGAGCCATCGGCTAACTATTGGTTATGCAACTATCCATTGAGTATAAGCAGCTTTAAATTTTTTTTATGTTTATAAAACCCCTGTTGTGGAGCAAGTTTGAGGAAGAAAGAAGGTACCTGTGGAAAACTGTTTTTCTGCATGGAACAGAGACTAATTCAAGAAATGAGACAATGAAGGTCTTTGTTGTTGGATAGCTGCACAGTGGTGGTGAATGATGGAAAGTGTAATTGCCTAGAGGCTGTAGGTCCTGATTCTGGCTTTTTCTAGCTTTGCATTTCAGATTATCTAATGGAAGCTATCTTTATAAGGATCAAATAAAATTATAAGTTTGAAAATGTTTAAATTAATTGCAAAGTGTCTTTTGCTGTGAACTTGTCCCAATGTACATGTTCTTTTTCTTAAATATAATTTTTTATTTGAACTTGATTCTTCTCTATTAGCAGAATACTCCCCTGTGTCTTGGAAATCTTAATATTTCATTGCAAGAATTATTATTCTTTTTTTTCTTTTGTTTTTCGAGGTAGGGTCTCACTCTAGCTCAGGCTGACCTGGAATTCACTATGGAGTCTCAGGGTGGTCTCGAACTCACAGCAATTCTCCTACCTCTGCCTCCCGAGTGCTGGGATTAAAGGCGTGCACCACCATGCCCGGCTTTATTATTTATTCTTTATATGTTTATTTTATTGACTTCCCTCCCTCTCCATCCCTTCTTCCCTCTGTCCTTCCTTTCCTTCCCCCTCCTTCCCTTCTTTCTTTCCTTTCTTCCCTCCTTCCTGCCCTCCCTTGACCTCTCCCTTTCTTTTTCCTTTGATGCTAATAATTGAATCCAAGGTCTCACCCATACTCATACTCTGTTATTTGAGCCAGGCTATTTGAAGCTCATGCATTTGGTTTTCTAAATCTTATTTTTTTTTTAACAATGTGTCTTTTGGATAGTTTTCATTTTTTCAGTCCTATACTCATTGCCACATATTTTTGACAGACCTACATTTACTAATACTTCTTTTTCTACTTTGCTAAGGCAAAAATTCTTTGGCATAATATGAAGAAAAGTATTTGACTTAGGGGTAGGCACAGAGGGTAGAAGATAACTGATGGAAGTTATTCTTCTCCAGAATGCATTTACACAGATTGTGTTAAACTCATTCACATTTCTGCTTTCCTGTTCATCTTCAAAGCCTATTACTTTAAAGCAATTTCAGCTTGCTTGGAGAGTCTTTGGAAGCAGATAATATAACAATGAAACTGTTGTTAAATATAACATTAGATTAAACCTACTAGATTGCTCACATTCAATTTAACTTTCTCTCTGAAAAAAAAAGTTAATGTTATTGAGGAGGTAGAATTTTTTTGAATGTTTCTAGAAATATTTTAGGGTGTTAAAGAATAGCTTCAATTATTCTTGCAATATTCTCTGGATCTCCAGATATTGTTAAATCAGATATATTATTTGTTGATTTGCTGAATTTTCATCAAGAAATAAGACCATTGGCATGATAATTGCTTTGGGTATTTACATTAGATATTATAAAGTCTGGTGGTCTACTTTAGCAACTCAACTTGTTCCTAAGAAAATGAGCTTTTAGGGCTGGAGGGATGGCTTAGCAGTTAAGGCATTTGCCTGCAAAGCCAAAGGACCCTGGTTTAATTCCCCAGGACCCATGTTAGCCAGATGCACAAGGGGGTGCATGTGTCTGGAGTTCGTTTGCAGTGGCTGGAGGCACTGGTGTGCCCATTCTCTCTCTCTCAATCTCCCTCCCTCTTTCTCTGTCAAATAAATAAATAAAAAAGAAAAGAAAAGAAAAAGAAAATGAGCTTTTGGCTTATGGTGTGGGCTGTATAATTTTATTTGTAGTTTGTCTGAGACAGGTACTTAGCACAATTTGAAACTTACTACTCTGTTCCCTGAAGGAACGATAGAAGATGGAAATGAACTTTAAGTGAGGTTTTCCACTCACAAATTGCTCAAAGGCCAGTCAGTACCTACCTCTTTCCCCCAAAGAATTCTCATTACTAAAATGTACTAGCAGAGATTGGTCTATTTACCTTTGCACCAAATCTCCTTCCAGCTTTGGATTTGAAGGTAACCTAGACCTGAATCAGCATCCACTTCTTGCAAAGATGGCTTTTCGGAAGAACATGACTTGGTGTTTCCCTCTCTAGTGACTGGTATGCACACAGTTAGAGGCGATAGATAGGCTCAATTCATTATTAATTGCAGCTCTGCACCGCCTATTGCGTTATCTCCACCATAAGGCTGCTTTTTTGTGGAGGGCTAGCCAGGGTATTTGCCAAGGAAATTGTCTATAGAGATTAACATGTGCCCATGAGGGATATGATGGGACTTTCTTTCTCTCTTCCTTCATCTATTATAGCGCCCTCAACATCCCAGGGGGTTAAGGCAATCTTTGGTAAAATAAAGAGATGAAAACTTAGCTAGGACAATAAACAAACCAAAACTCTACAGATGACAGTTTGTCTTAGAAATGGCTGACTCTTAAAGTGTGAACGACACAGCTTTCTCTCAAAAAACACAGTGAGGAAATGTCAACCCTCAGCATCGCAGTGGAGTCAAGAGCAATGGCAGGGTCTTCAGAACTTCTGAGAACTTGGACACCCAGTTGGAAGAGGTCATGAAGTTAGACCACGGAGGTAATGGCACTGAGGGCAACGAGAAGCAGCTAGGGAGATGGGATTTCTGAAGTATGCTCTGTGAGGCTAGCACAGATCTATGGGAAGCTGGAAAGTGCTTTGAACTGCTTTCTGGGATAGGTCTGTATTCCTGATGAGTGAGTCCTTTCTGGCATCGAACGTATTTGTAGTCTTCCCATAGGAAGTTGAGGATAAGCTCAAACAGGAAGCTGTTATCTGTTCATAAAACAAAGTACTCATAGGACACTTCTTTCTTTTATCTTTTCTTTTAAATCTTTTTTTTTTTTTTTTTTTGGTGGTGAATGTCTAGGGTCCCAAACTATCATATATTAATCAAAACTCCATTACTTCCATGAAAAAAGAAAAGAATGGTTGGTAGAGTGTTTACCTAGAGTGCACAAGGTCCTGGATTCGTTAATCCACACCTCATCAAACTGGCATGGTGGTCCATCCCTATAATCCCAGCGCTCTGGCTGTGGGAGCAAGAGAATAAGAAGTTCAAAATCAGCTTGGGCTACATAGTGAGTTCAAGACCAGCCTGGGCCTTGTCTCCAAACACAAGCAAACAAACAAAGTAAAAGAAAAGGGAAGACAAAAAAGGAATCGGGTTTGGAAACTCTGCCTTGTAGGCGTCAGGATCTGCAGTCAAGTTTGCCCTCTGTGTAACTTGCGAAACATTATGGAAGGTTCATTCCCATATGCAAGGAGGAAGTCTCCCTGTGAGCACTGCCCCTTACTCTGGGGATAAAAGTGTAGCCGCTGTTGCTTAAAGCTGGCCTACAGTCGAGTGTCCTAAAATGTAATTACTGGCCCATGCTTACCAGGAATACCACAGTGTACTGTAATATATACGCTCCTTACACCGGAACATGCATATATACTCATCCCTCATGCTCAGCCAGCATGAAACCCTGTTCTGAAACGTCTTTGGCCAGGCTGGTATTATCCTCACCCATGTTGTGTCCTCATTTCCCATCTCTTAGGTGATCTGTCTTATTTACAGTGACTTTCACATGTCTGAGAACTCCTGGATTATAAAAGTTCCGATTCTCACGGTTGCTATATTTCTAGTGTCTACTATTGTGCTGGGCAGATCGAATTTTGATGAGTCTTTATGGAACTGAGTTAATTAAATTGAGACGTAGTAATGACACAGTCATGCGCACAAGAGAGCTAGAGTTGTTTGCCTCACCAGTGTTTGACAGCGAGAGTCAGTTACGGAAGTCTTCCACACAGTCCGTGCCTAGCTGCTCCCTCGGGGTGGGAAGTAAATTTGAGTGAGATAAGTGGTGGAGGACACATTGAGGATTAAGGATACATTAAGTTTCCTTCCAGTCTATTTTTCTTTTTCCCTGCCATCATTTTACATTGCTCACAGCTATGTGGCACAATCATAATACAAGTATCTATTTTGCTTTGTTCTTACTCTTTCTCCTAAGGGAAAAAGCATTGCTGTGTGTTTTCCCAAGGAGCTTGTGTCCCAGGACCGACCTCTCCCAAAGGACTGCAACTCTGATCCTTCCTCCCTCCCTCCCTCCCTTCCTTCCTCTCTCTCTGTCTCTGTTTCTCTCTCTCTCTCTCTTTCTCTCTCTCTCCTTCTTTCCCCTTAAATTACCTTAATTTTATTTCATTTCTGCCTTTGGTAGTAGTCCTAAAATGCATAAGGCATAAGGAAATAAACTGGAGGGGACATGAAGGGACAGATGTCATGGCTATTTACTCTGTTGGCAACGACTCTCTCTTCTGTGCCCTAACCCTCTCCAGTTTGAAGCTGGTCCTCTACGACAGCTCTGTGTTCACAGCTTTGTGCCGCCTGCTCCTGTGCAGGGTGGCAGACTTCTGGTAAGAGTGTAGTACTGTACTTCGACCAGCGAGTCAATTTTGTGCTTTCCTTGCCCACTGCTCACCAGGAACGTCTAAGAACAGTATCCTCCAGCTGTGTGCTCTACGGGACTACAGCTGTGCAGGGGAATCGCATAGTGTCAGCTTGGGAAGGCTTCCCTTTCCTTTTGTTCCTTTCTAATACAAATAGGGTAGGAAACACTCAGATCAGTGAATTTGGGCTTGAGGGATTGCTTGGGGGTTTGGACTTTTTACCTTGCTGACAGTTAATAAACCTTTATTAGCTTCCTATGAGAAATCCTTAAGGCTCCTCATTGGAGCCCACAGTCGTGCTGTTAGTGAAAATGGAGGTGTCTTTCAAGCTTTCTTTAGCATCTTTTGCCTCCTGGGAAAGAAAGGAGCCCGTCTGGGATTCCAGCTGCTGAATCTTCCTGTCCTTTTCCTCTAAAACTTCTTCCAGCTGCGTGATCCTCTCAGTCTGAAGGGACAGTTGGGTGGAGAGCTCCATAATCAGGCTTATCTTGCGGTCACCTTCTTCCACTGGTGGGAGACCTCCACTGCATGCTTCCAGGGAGCAGTACTCTAGAGCAAACAAGAAAAGGAGGGTCTCAGCCTTTGGAGCTGGAGTTCCCAAACCTCAAAGGAAGAGGGCCGATAAGAGAGCTCCACGCCCCACGTTCCTCAGACACAGCACAGTCATTGCATCATCGGGTTAGGCACACTGACAACGGAATCTAGATCCTGTGAGGGAAAAGATCTGGATGCTTGTGAAAGAACTTGGACACTTCTTGAGGGGAGAAAAAAAAAAATCAGACTCAATCAACTGTTTTTATACGCATTTAACTTTCAATTAACCATGGGAATGAGCTGACCCGACCCTGACAGTCCAATGCACAGACAACTATCCCAACTTTCAAGTTACCCTTTTCCCAAAGAACCTTTTCCCAAGAGCTTCGATCAAGGCAAATTATGCTTCGAATTACATTTTTATTTGACTGGAAATAAAAAGCTTGTCATTGTCCCTTCTGGGGGAAATGGTGATGAGAAAAGACAGGTTTCTCAACAGAAGCTTTGGGGTTGGCAGGGGTGTGATCCGAGGCATTCAGGAAACTGCATGGTATCACCCGTCGAGAGTCAGTGCTTTTAGATCTGAATCAAATCCCAAATTCCTCTTGGACGTAAAAGGTTACCCTTTACCATTTCTCTCAGTGAGTCTCTGAGATCTGCACGAAGAACTGAAGAAGGGAGAAGGAGGGTCCTACAGAGAAATGAAAGGTCAGGGATTGGCCTCAGGATGTCCTTGAAGTCGATTCTCTCCACCCATCCAGAAACTTAGCTTCTGAAAGTAAATCCCACCTCATGAGACCGTAGCAGCACCATTCTCCTTACCACTCTTTTCTTAAAATTTCCACACTCAAATTTCTTCAAGCTATATACAAGAAGGCAGATTTAAGTGTAAGTAGTGCAGAATGCCAAGGGCTTGGGCATCAGTTTGGAAGAAAAGGAGTGAGTAGCATCCTGGTACATGGCCTCAATGGTATAACTGGAAGTCCAACATTTGTTCAGTCCCTAGTGAGTACACACCCCAATCTTGCCCCTGAGAGAAGCAATATTGTGATTCCTGGGTACAAAAGCCAGGTATGGTGACTCGTCCCTATCATTCAACACTGGGGAGGCTGAGACAGGTAGCTCACCATGAGTTCTAGGCCAACTTGGGCTAGAGAGTGATATCTTTTTTCAAAACACACACACACACACACACACACACACACACACATATATATATAGAGAGAGAGAGAGAGAGATGGTCTAAAATTTTTATTTTTATGTATATCCTAACTGCACAGTGAAGAGGCTCCTTTTGGGCTCACAAAAGTAATAAGAAAAATGAAGCCATTTTCAGATTATAGAAATTATTACTAGTAAATCATTATTATTATTTTTTTTTTTGGTTTTTCGAGGTAGAGTCTTGCTCTAGCCCAGGCTGACCTGGAATTCACTGTGGAGTCTCAGGGTGGCCTCGAACTAACGGCAATCCTCCTACCTCTGCCTCCCAAGTGCTGGGATTAATGGCGTGTGCCACCACGCCCAGCTTCATTAATTTTATTTTATTTTTGGCTTGTGTGTCTGATATGGTGTGGTGTATTTTTGTGTGTGGTTTGTGTATGGTATATGCACATGTATGTGCCCATTTGGTGCCTCGTGTGCTCACCTGTGTCTCGGTGCACTCGCCTCTGGTGGGTAGCCAGAGTGCAATGTTGAGTGCCCTCTTCTATCCCTGTCCATTGCTCTTCAGCTTGTTTTTATTTGAGCCACTCTCTTACTGATCCGGAGCTTTCAGTCTCTGCTCCCCAAGGGGCTGGGGCTATAGGGACATGTGTCTATGCCCAGCTGCTTATGTGGGTCCTGGACATTGAACTCAAGTAGTCTCTTAGCCCTCCTCAGGCCCTCATGCTTGTCTAGAAAGTGCATTTAACCACTGAGCCATCTCTCCAGCACCAAATTACTAAATTTTAAATTTCCCCTGAGAATTTTGGTCATCATTATTTGAAATCCCAATGTTAATATTGATGAAGATATTGATTTGAGAAACTTCCTTAAGTTAAAGAGCAATGAAAAAGAATATTAAAGGATCAAATGGGTCGTCACCTCTGCTGCAGGCATGCACACTCCAGCCCAGGAGAGACGGTTCTTACAGAGGGTGTCTTTGTCTGCTGATATGCCAGATTTGCCCAGAGCTCTACTGTTTGATACAGTAGCCACACATGACCAGTAAACAATGAAATGTGGCTAGTCTGAATTGAAATGTGCTAGCATATGTGACATTTGATTTAGAAGATCTAGTTTTACAAAATGCATCATATCTGATTAAAATTTTTATTGGCTGCATATTAAAGTAATACTTCAGATATATTCCATCAGATAAAACATATTTTGAAATTTATTTCACTCACATGTTCTAACTTCCTAAAAATGCAACTACCAGCAGGTTTATGTTTGTGGCTTACGCGTGTGGCGCTCACTATATTTCTGTTGCATAGTGCTGGGCTAGTATTTCCTTGCAGAAAAGCTGTTTCTGAGACCCAAGAAACTACTTGCAGACCCAGGTTTCTGTGTTATTTGTAGATACACAGATCCACTTAACTTTCACAGGTGTTATTTGGAAAGGACGATTGGTGGCTTTTAACCACAAAGCATTTATCTGTGTTGCTAGATGTTGGAGGCATGGAGATGTAGGTTTCAGGGGCTGAAATAGTGAAAGGAAAAAATAAATAAATAAAGGTAAGTGCATTGAGGTGCAGCAATGTGGAAGAGGCGAAGGAGAGGAACAGTCACCAAAGGACGCCCGTGTGGGGGCTCGGGGATGGAGAGGGACCTCAAGACCTCAGCCAGCTGAACATGCCTGTCTTCCAATCTTCCAGTAGACTTTGTCACTCTGACCCCCTCCTTCTACCTTTTTACTCTTCCTACCTTTTCCTCTCCTTTCACAGACTGTCTTTAACAGATGTGTGTCATGAAAAAAGGAATGTAATGCCATTCCAGAAGCAAACCTGCCTCTACACTATCCCACTTTTTATCTATGAGGCAATACAGATAAGGGCAAAAAAATGTTGAGAGAAAGCAGAGCATGAGGCAATATAGATAAAATATTTTGTTTACCCCATCCTAATAATAGAGACCAAAAAAACTGCAGTAGGTTAACAGAGAACATCAGATATCAGTTCCATGTTGTCTGTCTGAAAACAGCAGCAGTCTGTGACCATAGTATCCTGAACGTGCAGATCTCTGAAGACAGCAACAGAAGAAGAATGTGGAAAGGAAATGAGAGAAGAGGCCTGGCTTACTGGCTGTCCTGAGATTCTTTAACAAAACATCAAACACTGGGTGTCTTAGGCAATCTACACTTTTCATACTTCTGGAGGCTAGAAGTCCTAGATGAGGATGTTTAGGTCCTGGCAAAGACTGATTGCATTGTAGATGGCTGCCTTCTCCCTGTGCCCTCGTGTGTGTACGTGTGTGTGTGTGTGTGTGTGTGTGTGTGTGTAAGAGAGAGACAGAGAGAGAGAAGCTGAAGATTCACTAGTATCCCCTTTCTCTTTTCTTCTTCTTTTCCTTCTTCTCTTCCTTTTTCCTTGACACAGGGTCTTGTTACTTAGCTCAGCTGCACTCAAGCTTGTGAATCCTCTGCCTCTGCCTCTCAAGTGTTGGGATTAAAGGTGCACACCATCAGGCTGAGGTGATGTCTTTTGTTATAAGGGCACTAGTAGCGTCACAAGGACCTTATCCGAGGCCAGTTAATCCCAGGAGGATCTAGTTCATCACCAAATGGAAGAACAGGCTTTCTACATGGGAATTTGGGGGAGAAAAATTCAATCTGTGGCACAGGGAGATGATAACTGGAAATGGAGTAGAGAAGGAAAATGAAGTCAAAAAAGGACAGCTAGGAGCCGGCTGTGGTGGCATACACCTTTAACCCCAGCACTTGGGAGGCAGAGGTAGGAGGATCACTGTGAGTTCAAGGCCACCCTGAGACTCCATAGTGAATTCCAGGTCAGCCTGGGCTAGAGTGAGACCCTACCTCGAAAAACCAAAAAATTAAAGGACAGCTGGGGCTGGAGGGATGGCTTAGCATTTAAGGCATTTGCCTGAAAAGCCAAAGGATCTAGGTTCGATTCCCCAGGACCCACGTTAGCCACATGCACAAGGGGCACCTGTGTCTGGAGTTTGTTTGCAATGGCTAGAGGCCCTGGTGTGCCCATTCTCTCTCGCTGTCTCTCTCCCTCTTTCTCAAATAAATAAATAAATAAAATGTACTTAAAGAAAAAGGACAGCTGGCCTGAGACCACTGATTTTTCACTGCATTGTTTTCATGCACTAAATGAAAATTTCAATTAGGGTATAAGCTAAAGAGTATGTATATGAAAAAAGATATTTCTTATGTATGCATATTTTATTATTAAATAATCTCTTATACATATAACACAAATATACGTTGTCTATAAGCATATTACAAACATGCTTTAAAAACTGTTTACCAAAGTGAAGGAACTCCAACTGTTTTATATCTTATATGTATTAGAAATTATCCCGGGCCACCCCAGTGAGTTTTCCAGACTCTTCACTAATCATCACATTACCATTCCCTCAACAAAGCTCCCTCTCTGTTATAGGAAGGGACATGCGTCCCTAAGGTGATGATAGCTTACATGTCCCCAATCTCAAATGCGTACAGTCTTTGCTACTCTCTACCGGAAGACTGGATAGTATCACCAAGGTCATGCCTGCCTGCACAGAGGTTCTTCCATCTGCAAAGTTTGAAATGGATCCCACACTCAGAGGCTCTAAAGGCCCCCGCCCCAGACACATCAATAAGAAACATTGCTTCTATCTGAGAGAGGGACAAACTTGATTACTCACAGCCAGGATATGTGTCATATTTGCAGAAGTTTTACCAACATATATGTTTCATAATTTCTACTATTTCTGCCTTCTTGTTGGTCAGGGAGGCCCCCACAGTAATGTAGACCATTGCTAGAGTGCGTGGTTTGTCAACTAGATCTAAATGCTAAGATCCTATTGTTGAACTATAACCAGTGGATAAAATCTGCATTTTGTCATCACTGTAACGGTGAATTTACATAGATAACTGGTAAGTGGAATGCTGTGTCATGGTCAGGCTGGGAGAGCAGTGGATACAAACTTGTTGCTAATCAGAGAAAGAATGTGTGGGGTCATATTAGATCAGAAGAACTAGAATGCGTGAAAACATCATTTCAGGAGTCTAAGAAGTTAATATTGTGGTGAATAGTAACCCAGTAAATATCATCCAAAAGTAGGCAGTGTGCTGAGAACCACCTGTAGGGTTTCTGAATGTAATACCTCGGACAACGGAAAGCATGCGTGTTTCTATTTGGGTCATCCATATCTCCCACAGACCTGTTTTGTTCAGTCCCTCACCCAGCAGTAATGACTGGGCCCCTGTGTCCCCTGAGCATGATGGCTCCTCTAGCCACAGGTCCGCCTGTGGGCATGGGAAAGGACAGCCATGATGAACCTGAACAAAACCTCCACTGGGTGTTTGCTCATGAGCATTTGCTTTCCTCTCTCTTTCAAGCAGATGGCCAAGGCTGCCAAGTTATTTACTCAATACGAAAGACTCTTACCAGTGAGGTGATTAAATACCTCATCCCCAGAGCCACCCAGGATTACTGCTCACCTCAGGGACTGAGCCAGCCTCCTCCTCTGACTCACTTCAGGTTGGTTTTGAAAGCTGTGCATATTTGTCAACAACCACCAGAGAATCCAGTTTCATCCCTTGTTATACCTGAGCTTCCAAATTGGCACATGTACAGAGACGGCCTACTTGAAAGAACCGCGACATGCCTGATGTCTAGCTTCTTCAATGAGTATTTGAGAATGGAAATTCTCTGAAAGAAATGGTTCACTTTTTTATACTCTTGTATTCAGATTAGTATTATCTATAAGTTCTCTCCAACCTTCTTCCTTTACTTTTATTTGTAATGAAAAAAAAAATACAATGTCCAGGGATGGAGAGATGGCTTAGTGGTTAAGGTGCTTACCTGCAAAGCCAAAGTACCCAGGCTCGATTCCCCAGCATCCACATAAATCCAGATGCACAAGGTGGCACATGCGTCTGGAGTTAGTTTGCAGTGGCCAGGGGCTCTGGTGCACCCATTCTCTCTCTCTCTCTCTCTCTCTCTCTCTCTCATAAATAAATTTAAAAAATAAATAAAAACAATGCCTACAGAACCAAGTGAATGGCTTCACAGGTTTTCCAATTTATTTCCATCAAGCTGTGAACACTTAGGATCAACCTGACATTGGCCTTGTTAATTAATTTGGAAAAGAAATTAGCTGCACTATAAGAAAAATTTTGATTAGTAAACTGGTTTGATTTTTTTAAAAAAACTTAAAATGTAGTATGGTATTTGCTAGCAAATTTGGTAGATCATAATTGTGTTTTAGAAGAAAAAAATAGAAAATACAAGGGAATAGATATTTTTCACCCAAACCAAAGAGATGTCTGCTTTCCTAAGTGCCTTGGAAGGTAGGAAACACCTAGCTGAAAGCACAATGGAGGGGCTCTATCCCTGACTCCGCCTGGGGCTCCCGAAGCCTCGCAGGTCAAAGAGCTGGGAAAGCACCAGGGAACATCAGGGACAACAGACTGGCTTGAAGGCAGTTTTTGCTTAACCTCATCTGTGCCCCAGGGGAGATAAAGTAACCACATGACCTAGGCTTCTACAAGAGCCTACTCTAGACTGGTAAGTCTGTAAACAAGACAGGTTTACTTCTCATAGTTCCCAAGGCCGAGGCATTCAGGATTACAGCTCTGCGGATTTAACAAGGGCAGTGGTCACACTCACAGACTCCGCCCTCACGACCTACTCGAGTCCTGATGGCAACGCACTGAAAAATAGCTCTCAGAAGAGTTGTCGAGGGACACAAACATCTCATCCACAGCACTGCACAAGTCTCCCAAACCAAGGCGAGATGCGCACTTTCAGCAGGGACGTGGTTAGTAGTTAGGGGACAGGGACCGTGGAACCAAAGCGCTCATGTCCAATTGCTGGCTGCCCTCACGTGGTGCTTTGATACTCTCTGTGTGAGGTACTTGGCAGCTAAGCAGACCAAGGGAACTGTGCTCTATTCTCTTCCTTCTTATGCACGCCCCGAGGCTTAGAATCACCTCAGTGCCCATGTTTAACGTTTATTTAAATGCTGACTTCCAGCCCAGAGTTGAGGGATTGCAATAGCTTCACATCTGTCCATTCTACTTCGGATACTCAGGTCTGGTTTCAACACTGCCAGAGAGGTCCCATTAAAATATAAGCATGAGGTCTTGAACTCTTACCTAAAACCCTTCAGTGACTTTTCGTCTCAAAAAGACTAGAAGCTCAAAGGCTTATAAAAGGTCCTGTGTGTCTGGCCTCTTTACCTCACCAACAAATCTACGCATTTTATACTCCTTTCCCATATAGCTATCCCATTTAATCCGCTGTGTTCCCACCGCTGTCATTGCTAGACCTGACAGACTGGGCATGTTCCTACCCCAGCACTTCTGTAAATATGGCCACTGCAGTAGCATTTGCTATTTCCTCTGCATGGAAAAATATACCGCTGATGTGGATGTGGATAGCGACCTTAATCCCTTCAGATCGTCAACTCTTCAAAGTCACTTTACACATGGGGGCCTTCCCTGGACAGCTGCCCGGACATGTCTACTCCCATTACTAACACTTCCAATCTCCGTTTCCTGCTTTGACCGTAAATGGAAGCTCCATGAGGGCACGTTCTTCACTGTTTTTTGTTTTTTTTCCCCTGCTATAATCCCCTGTGTCCAAAACAGTGCTTGGAACTCAGTCTTAATTTGTCCCAGAGGCTTCCATTTGTATATAATTAAATGGGACTTAGATTTCCTTCCTGGACATACATTTTTTTCTATAAAAAAGCTTTCTGCTACTTATATATAATATATATGATTTTTGTATATATACAAAAAATCATGTACTATTGTGATTGCATAATGTTGCATGTAATATCCCTAAGTTTGCTTTATTTAAAAAAAATAGAAAATGAAAAAGCTAAAATTGAGCCAGGCACGGTGGCGCATGCTTTTAATCCCAGCACTTGAGAGACAGAGGTAGGAGGATCGCTGTGAGACTACATAGTGAATTCCAGGTCAGCCTGAGCTAGAGTGAGACCCTACCTCAAAAAACCAAAAACAAAAAACAAAAAACAAGAAAACCTAGAATTGTTAATGCTTTGGACCTCTTTCAGGTGTATGGTTTAGATACTAAAAGCTGTAAGAATGATTTCCTAACCTAGCACCTGGGGAAACTTCAACAACAGAGAGACTCCAGGGCCTCATCGTTGGAGTTCTGTTGGGAATCTGAATTTTTACTAAGTGCCCCAGTTCCTGATAATCAGCTAGGATTTTACCATTGAATTTCTGCTGACACACAGATGTATGGTAAGCCGAGCTTTTGGCTAAATCCAAAAAGCATCCAGGCAAGCCTCTTCTTGACCGGACTGCAGCAGACGAAGCTGGAGGAGGCAGACCACATCTGCTCTATTTTTCATGCCGCTCCCTGGGCATATGACAGGGTTCCACCTGTAAATGTTATTGGCTGTCTAAACGCACCCGTGATCCTCACAGACCCTCCCCTCCAATAGTTGGATTGTATCCCAGGAACATCTTGCCGGTTTGTGCTTGGCTAAGTTATCTCCTGAACATCCAAAAAGGGGGCGGGGGGGGGGAGGAAAGTGATGGAGCGTTTGTTTTGGTTTGGTTCTGCTCCTTCTTCACGCTTGACTGAATCCATTTCCTCCTGAGAGGTTCTACAGAGGATTCATTTTTACTTCCCATGAAGAATGCATAGAAAAGAGGCTGGCCGGGAGCAGAGCAAGGCTGGACTATACCTGAGGCAGAAACACGTGACTATCAGCAAATCCCTTTCTGAAGATCTGAACTCGGGGCTTTGTACTCAAAGCTTGCCGGGGTCAGATTGCTATGCCCGAGAAGACTTGACGAGGACATTGCCACAGAAACGCGAACTTGGTGCTAGCAAGGGGAAGGGATGGTGGCCATGTGGCAAAGCAATGAGGATGTCTCCCAGATGGCACTGTAGTACTGGTATAGGCTGGCATGAAACCCTAAACTTTGTCACTCTTGGTACCAGCTTTAGACTCAGAGCCTAAGCCCTGGCAACCCTAACTGGCTGGACCCAGGCAATTAAAAAAAAAAAAAAGCCAAGTTAATAATCAGCAGAAAAAATTTAAAAAGGACATTTATGGGCTTGGAGAGATGGCTTAGCAGTTAAGGCACGTGGCACAAGCGTCTGGAGTTAGATTGCAGTGGCTGAGGCCCTGGCATGCCAATTCTCTCTCTCAAAAAAGAATTTATTCAATGTGGCCACATTGGGAAGAGATACTAAGAGAGCCACTGACCCCTTCTGAGGCCATCTTCAGTTCCTGACAGGAGGTGTCAGTTTAAGTAGAGGGCCAGGAGTATGTGTAGCTAAGAGGTCATCATCAAGTCATGGTCTCCCCATCCTTGTCTTGGCCCCAGGTTCTCCTGCAAAGTGGTCTGACAAGTTGCCAGCATGGGGTGAAATCCATTTTGGGGGGCTTGGAGGGAGGGAAGGTTCCTTCTGACTGGCATCAGGCTTCGGGTCTTTATTTCTCACTGCATGAAATTCCTGGGTAAATTCCAATTCCTTGGGGTTCATTGTTTCAATAGTCTGATAGCCGGAGGAAACAGCACAAGTGTCTCTTTAGAATTCTTTCCTGCCAAACCAATTACTCACTGGAACATATTTCCCTGGCATATTTCATGATGGCTACCCTGAAAAAACTACCGACTGAAATAATTTGAAATACTTCTCTTTTTGTAAGAAGAAGTTTATGTCTAAAGGGAAATTTAAATTAGTGAAGAAGAAGAAGAAGAGACAAATGTAACAGACTTTCCTATATGATATTCCCCTTTTGGCCCAGGAAGGATCTTTTCTGAGGTAGAAGAGATTGATGATCTGGCGCTGGACCCAATCAGAGAGGATCACAGGTGGCTTTTACATGGGACATTAATATGTACAACAAGCCATTCCTTGCTTTCTGGGTACCTACCTTCTCAACCTTACAGAGACTGCCCCACCTCCCATCGCTTCCAGAACCCAAGCCCCTCGTGCTTGTTTAGTTCTGTGTAAGTTTCAACAGTGCAGCCCTCCTTGGAGTCTTGTACTGTTCCCATGGCTCCTGAGTTCATATAACCATGTTAACAAATACGCTGTTTTTCCTGCTAATCTGCCCATTGCCGGTTGATTTCATAGACTAAAACGATCAAAATGCTGGAGGGAAAAGAGTAAACCTAAAACTTCGCTAAATTGGTCTAGGATGGGAGGTTGTGGAAAAACCCAGTGGCTAGACATTTCCTGGTAGACAAAGGTCAGCACTGTATTTCATCAAGTCCCTGACATTTTTGTCACTTGTGATCAAAATACCCGATAAAAGAAAGTTAACGGAGGGCGTATTTTTGTCTCATGGTTTCAGAGGGCTCATCACGGTGGGGAAGGCAGGGAAGTGGCGTCAGTCATGGGAGCACGTGGCATCTCCTACCATGTCACGGCTGAGCAGCTAGCAGAAGGCGTAAGACTGGGGCAGGTGTGGCCTTCCAAAGCTCACCCCTGGTGACGGCGATCTGCTTGTACCAGGTAAGCGCCACTTCCTAACGGCTCCATTGGTCAACAAGCGCTTGATATTCAACACAAGGCAGTGGAAGACATTTCAGATTCACACAAGACCACCTGTGTTCTGTCAACTTACCAGCCGGGCAAGGGCATTGCTGGGGTCTGATGGGGTCCCATGGATGAACTCGCCCCCTCCCTCCCTTTCAGGGGTAGCATTCCTTTCTATCCGCTTCAGGGCCTCAGGCCCCTTGCACATATGTTACAGAAAGGTGTTTTTCCTTTTCGTTTGTCTGTTTCAACAAGGATGGGAAGACACAAATGCTGTTAGCATGAGCTATGTTTTAAAAAAAAGGAGAGTCATCCGGGCGTGTTGGCGCACGCCTTTAATCCCAGCACTCGGGAGGCAGAGGTAGGAGGATCACTGTGAGTTCGAGGCCACCCTGAGACTCCATAGTGAATCCCGGGTCAGCCTGGACTAGAGTGAAACCCTACCTCGAAAAACCATAAAAAAACAAAAAAGGAGAGTCCATCTCAAGCAGAAGAAAAGGATTTTGGAAACTTTGTTGCTTCCTCCAATGAGCAGGAGCGGAGGTACCCTCCTGGAAAGCTGGCTAGTTGGTTGTTCAGCGAGAATAAAAAATAAAAGTGCAATGGCCGAGAGTCTGGCCAGAAGCCAGAGGTAAAAAAAAGAACCCAGGTGGGAGGGTCAGGAAATTCAAGGCAGGGAAAGAAGCAGGAGATTGCGTGGAAGGACAAAGGGGAGGAGACAATAGATGCAGGCCTGTTTCTGTGCCTATGGGGAAAGGAATCAGTCCATACTCAAAACCAGCAGAAGGAACAAGAGGAGGTGAGTTTACATCTTTTGGGTTGTAAGTTGCACCCAAGTATAAGTGAAAGACTTTTCCCCCTTGATTTTCTTCCTGGGGCCCAAGGGTTTTATGGGCTCTGTCCTTATGAAATGAAGAAGGTCATTTTTAGCTAGCTGGTTTTGTAACCATTCTGACAGGAACAAATATATGTCTAAAGAGACACTTGTACCCCTCTTGGTGATTAAACTATGGAGCTTTCCCCAGAAGTCTGTGCTGGGGGGAGGGAAAGCTGAAGGCTGCTGCCAGCCAGAGGAGAACGTGTCTCCTAGGAAGAGATTGCACACAGTTCTGACAACTTACTTGTCAGACCACTTCGCAGGAGAATTTGGAGCTGAGGAAATGAGGGAGGGGGTCAGGTGGCTACACTTAGATCAGGACCTTTTCGTTATTCATACCTCTTGTTCTCTATGTAACCTAAACCTCACATCAGGGCCTCACCCCACAGATGGTCTTTGAGGCCTACTGTACTTCCCTGTTCACCGAACTGCTCCTCTTCCAATGGGGCCACACTGAATAAATCTCATTTCTTTGTTTTTCACTATTAATTGTCATTTTAATTGGCCTATTGAGAATGGGAAGCTTAACCTAGATGTTAGGAATGCCAGTGCCCAGGCTCAGACCCTAACTGCTCTTGTAGGAAATTGGTATTCTTAATACCTCTGCAAGTAGGATGCAATCATCTTTTGTACACAAGTTTGAGTGATGTTTACCATTATGCCCCACACCATATAGCCCTTATCTTTCTCGAACCTCACACCATTCCTTGCTTCCTTTTTTTTAAAAAAAAATATTTTATTTATTAGAGATAGAGAAAGGCAGATATAGAGAAAGATATAAGAGAATGGATGCGCCAGGGCTTCCAGCCACTGCAAACGAACTCAAGACGCGTTTACTACCTTGTGCATCTGGCTTATGTGGGTTCTGGGGAATAGAACCTGGGTTCTTTGGCTTTGCAGGCAAGTGCCTTAACCACTAAACCATCTCTCCAGCCCCCTTGCTTCCTTTCTATTAGCCCTGAGATGACAGGCAGTTGAATGTTAACTTTATCACCCGACCCCCAGATGAGGACAAAAGGCATGTACCTCTTAGCTGGAGTCTTAAAAGTTTGGCATATGACATAATAAACTGGAAAAACTATTATAGCAGTTGAAAGGTAATAGAGTTTAGGATTATAAATAGAATTAGTCTGTTCATTTATTTTTCCCTGAACATTAAAAATGATGAAATCAACTGCCACTAGTACTATACTAGCTAAACAGGGCCTTCATATAAACGTCTGAACCTTGCTGGAATTTGTTGGTGAGGTTTTTACTTACCAAACAGAAAAAAGTTCTAAAGGCTACATCCATAAACTTATTTTAGTTTTTTTTTTTTTTTTTTCCTTTTTTTTCCTTTTTTGTGTGTGTTGGATCTTGGCTCAAGCTTTGGCTGAGTTGTAATTCACTATATAGTCTCAGGATGGCCTTGAACTCATAGTAAATCTCCTACCTGCACTTCCCAAGTGCTGGGATTAAAGGTGAGAAATTTTTATTTTATTTTATTTATTTTAGAAAGAGTGAGAGCAAGAGAGAGAGAGAGAGAGAGAGACAAACAGAAAAAATTGGCTTGCCAGGGCCTCAGCCACTGCAATCAAACTCAAGATGCTTGCACCACCTAGTGGGCATGTGTGACCTTGCACTTGTCTCACCTTTGTGCATCTGGCTTAGGTGGGACCTGCAAAGTCCAACACGGGGTCCTTAGGCTTTGAAGGCAAGCACCTTAACCACTAAGAAATCTCACCCAGCCCCAAGTTTTTATTATTTTATTATTTTTTTTTTGAGGCAGGGTCTCATTGTAGTTCAGGCTGACCTGGAATTCACTATATAATCTCAGGGTGGCCTTGAACTCATGAGGATCCTCCTACCTCTGCCTCCCGAGTGCTGGGATTAAAGGTGTGTGCCACCACACCCAGCCTATTTTATGTTTTATTCATCCACTTGCACACTTGAGGGGGGTGGGAGAGAAAGGGAGCACTAGGATCCTCTCTAGCCACTGCAGATGAACTCCAGATGCATATACCACTTTGTGCACCGTGGCTTTGCATGGGTACTGGGGAATTGACCTCAGGTTGTTAGGCTATGCAGGCAAGTGCCTTAACTGCTGAGACATCTCTCCCAACCCTGATATCCATAAATTGTTAGTAAGCTTTGTAGATTACTTTCGAAACAGGAAGATATAGTTGATAAAATGATAACCTCCAGGGGCTGTAGAGATTGCTTAGTGGTTAAGGCGTTAGCCTGCAAAGTCAAAGGATCCCAGTTTGATTCTCCAGGACCCATGGAAGCCAGATGCACAAGAGGGCACACACATCTGGAGTTTGTTTACAGTGGCTGGAGGCCATGGCATGCCCATTCTCTCTCTCTCTCTCTCTCTCTCTCTCTCTCTCTCCATCTTTCCCTCAAATAAATAAGTAAAAAAAAAAGAAATTAAAATTAAAAAAGTAATAACCTCCAGAGATGTCTGTCTGATAGATGTCCAGGAAAAGCGTTCCCCAAACTTGAAAGTATGTGAACTTACATGACAAAAGCAACTTTGAAACTATAATTCAATTAGGGATCTTGAGGTGGACGGTCCTGGATCACTGCCATAGACTCTATGTAATCACAATGGTGAGATGAGGGAGGTGAATGGTCAAAGCCAGAAAGTGTCAGGTTATCTGAAGATCCCACATGCCATGGGTTAACTGTTAAATGACCCTCACAAGATGGTGGTGCTGTCTTGAGAGGTTATGGAACCCTTAATAGGTAAGACTTGGCTGGCAGAAATAGGTCACCAGGGACAGGCTAACAGGTAACAGCCTGGTCCTAGTTCTGGTCCTTCAGTCTTCTCTCTCTCTCTCTCTCTCTCTCTCTCTCTCTCTCTCTCTTTCTCTTCAGAAGAATAGTAAGTTGTGTGGCAAACTCCTGTAGCTCCAGCTGGAGCCCAGATGCCCTGCCTGTCCCATCATGAAACTGAGCTAAAATAATTTCTTCTTTCCCTGAATTGCTTCTTGTCAGGTATTTGTCAGCGGCGATGAGAAAAATAAGTGATAAGTGATAAGACCACATACTGGATTAGAAGACAGAAAAAAAAAAAAAAAAAGGTCACAAGCCTTAAGTGACGTATAGAAACTAGAATATATAAAGAACCACATTAGTTCAGATTTGCTAAAAGGAACACAGCCCTGAAGACACCTTGATGTAAGCCCAGGCATGTTTGTTTTGAACTTTTAATCTCTAGAACCATAAAATAATAAACTTAGTCTATTGTAAGTTACTGTGTTTGAAATATTTTGTCATAACTGCACTGGGAAATCAATAAAGGGAAAACTAGTGAACACCTGAGTAGTGGAAAAACTCTCCTTTACAGGACGTGGGAGTGCTACCTGTGGCGCACTGTTTAGAGGACGTGGTAGTGCTCCCTGTGGTGCACTGTTTACAGGACGTGGGAGTGCTCCCTGTGGTGCACTGTTTAGAGGACGTGGGAGTGCTCCCTGTGGTGCACTGTTTAGAGGACATGGGAGTGCTCCCTGTGGTGCACTGTTGCCCATGAGCTTGCATGGCTGAGAGCAGCTGACAGTTCCCAAGAACCTATAAACTTCTGTATTTCTAGCTCTCTTGCTTCCTGCAGACATCTTAAAGCATTCCTAATCACTCTTTTTGGTGTAAATGTTAACCATAGTTAATGGCTCCAAGCAATTAACATGCAAGCATACTCAACACCGGCCATCTTTAAAAGGACAGAGCACCCTTCCCCTATTGAGTTTCACTTCAGCTAGTCTCTATGGCTCTCCTCCCCTCACAATTTAATCTCTTGGGCAAACTCTCTGACTGGTTTTTTGTTGTGAGCATGCTATGTCAGATTCATAGAAGAATAGGCTATGCTTTCCCTCAAGGAGCATATCATGTATTAAAATTGTATTTTATTTTATTTGTTTGAGAGAGAGAATGAGGGAGTGCATGGAAGAGAGAGAGAGAGAGAGAGAGAGAGAGAGAGAGAGAAAGAGAGAATGGATGCACCAGGGCCTTCAGCCACTGCAAACGAACTCCACGTGTATGTGCCACCGTGTGCATCTGGCTTATGTGGGTCCTGGGGAATTGAACCTGGGTCCTTTGGCTTCACAGGCAAGTGCCTTAACCACTAAGCAATCTCTCTATCCTGAGAGTATCTTGAATAACAATAAATTCACAAGCTCTGATGCTTTCAATGGCAGCTTTTGCCAGATATTCTTGATTTCATGGATACCCCTGTCTGAGGCAAACACAGGTTCTTTCCTTCCAGTCTTAATTACTAATATTCCCTCTCATATCACACATTGCACATCATACAGAAAGTCAATCTATCTGTCATCTCTCTTGTCAGCTCTCTGTTACAGAATGACTACAACGGATAAAAAGGCAAAGAGTTTCGAAGAGGCCTGAGAAGGAAAGCGATGCAAATGCACAAGTCTCTGTGCTGATAAGGTAACCCGTGGCTGGAGAAAATGGAGAAGCTCCTGTTGGTGGCTATAGAGTTAGGCTATGTGCTGGAGCTGAGCTATGCGAGCACGGAGGAGTGAGGAGCAGGCCTGGGCTCAGCTGAACAGACACGTGGGTAGACAGGTAGATGGCAGATCCTGAAGAGTAAATAGGTAGAAGGGCAGAAGGCAATTAACACACCACATCAGTATTGGACAGTGAGCTGAACTAAAGTGTCTGGAACAGGGAGAAGTTCCTTGATGGGCATGCGTGCATGCTCGTACGTGCACGCGTGCAAGCACGCACGCACACCCACACACCCACGATTATCAGACGACATATTGGTGTGGGCCATCACCATGGCATTGATAGCTATCCACTTCTTTTGGAGTCCACGTGAGGAGGGAATTACATCCACTCATTGGTCGTGCACGTTTAATAAGTTCTTGGGCCTGGTTTTCTGGTAGGATTTTAATATGCCCATGTGCTCCTATAGTCCCAATTTACCTTGATAAGTTTACAGAGCGGCACCCTTTCTACTCCCAGGAATAAGTCATTCAACTGTCTGTGCCACAAGGAAGGTGCCAGGCAGATGATGGTGTTCATGTGACCAGCCCAGGTGCAGCCTCAGAGTGGTGTCAAAAGCTCTCTGTGGGCTACAGGAATGGCTTAGTGATTAAGGCGTTTGCCTGCAAAACCAAAGGACCCAGATTCAATACCCCAGGACCCACATAAGCCAGATGCACAAAGTGGTACATGAGTCTGGAGTTCATCTGCAGTGGCTGAAGGCCCCGGTGTGCCCATTCTGTCTCTGTGTCTTTCTCTCTCTCTCTCTCTCTCTGGCTCTCTTCAATAAATAAATAAAACTTTTATTTATTTTTTTGGTTTTTCCATGTAGGTTTTTGGTTTTTCACTATAGTCCAGGCTGACCTGGAACTCACTATGTAGTCTCAGGGTGGCCTCTAACTCTCAGCAATCCTCCCACCTCTGCCTACCGAGTGCTGGGATTAAAGGCGTGAGCCAACCCACGACCAGCTTAATTTTTTTTTTTACGCTATTGGTGGGGCTGAAGAGATGGCTTAGCGGTTAAGGGCCTTGCCTGTGAAGCCTAAGGACCCAGGTTCAACTCCCCAGAACCCACGTAAGCCAGATGCACAAGGTGGCGCCTGTGCACAGGTGGCACGTGCACAGAGTTCGTTTGCGGTGGCTTCAGGCCCTGGCGTGCCAATTGTCTCTTCCTCTCTCATAAATAAAAAACGCAAATAAATAAATAAAGCTACTTGTAAGACGGAATATCCCAGGGCAAGGAATGATCTGAATACAGCTTGTTTTGCATAATACAGGGAGTAACTTAAAGCAGGGCACTGCCTGATCTCAACTTTTGCTTAGTATTTTCCTCATGGCAGTTTGTGTGTGTGTGTGTGTGTGTGTGTGTGTGTGTGTGTGTGTGTGTTCATTCATGTGGCAATCTAGGAGTTCGGCTTTTGATTTTTTTGAGTCAGAGTCCTTCTGTGTATCGCAAGAAAGCCGTAAATGCCAAATCCTCCTGCCTGAGCCTCCCCAGTGTTATGTTACAGGTATGCATTGACACCATGCCTAGACTCCAGATTTTATTTTTAATTATCTTGTTAAATTTGGCCTTGTGAGTTACCAATGTCATTAAATCCTCACTTGACCCTTAAACTTCTTTTTAACATTTCATTTATTTATTTTATGAAAGAAACAGATGTGTGTGGGGGGGGATGAATGGTGTGCCAAGGCCTCTAGCCATTGCAAATGAGCACTAGACACATGTACCATTTTTGTATCTGTCTTAAGAGGGTACTGGGGCCTCAAACCTGGGTCCCTAGGTTTCGCAGGCAAGAACCTTATCCACTAAGCCATCTCTCCAGCCCCCTTAAATTTCTTGCCTACTGGCAGTCCCTTTTTGCACACTCTTTCATTGACTTCTAGAGCATGACCACATATACCTTTCAAATTTTCTGCCTGCTCTTTTGGTCTTGCTATGCGAGCTTCTCAACAACTGCTTCACGGGCATGCTTACGTCCCCACTCTTAAGCATCCCTCTTTCTCTCTGTAGATAATTTCTTTCACTTATGTAGTCTTGGTTTCAATCTATTGGCAGGAATGGCACCCACATTTAGAACTATAGATCAGACATGAGCTCTGAAACCTAGATCCCTGTGTTGAGATATCTCCTAAGCTCCTCAGGGACATGACTTTGTGCTGTAACCTCTACAGCTGATCTCTAATCAACATTCCCTAGCTGCTCAGTGTGGCACCACCATGCATTTGCTTGCTAGAGTCAGAAACCTGGAGTTAATTTAGGGTTCTCCTTTACCACTATACTCTTCCACCAATCTTATTTTATTATTATTATTATTATCATCATCATTATTTTGTTTTGTTTTGTTTTGAGGTAGTGTTTAACTCTAGCCCAGGCTGACCTGGAATTCACTATGTAGTCTCAGGGTGGCCTCGAACTTACAGCGATCCTCCTACCTCTGCCTCCCAAGTACAGGGATTAAAGGCGTGTACCGCCACACCTGGCTTATTTTATTATTATTATTGTTGTTATTATTATTTGAATGCTGGGGATCAAACTCAGGGCTTCCACAATACTGCCATAAACCCTACCATTGGATTACACACCCCAGATGTTCTTCTGTCCGTCTGATCACAAGTCCTATTGATTCAGACTTCTAAATATTATTTTTGGTTTGTCTAATTGTCTCCATTTCACTTATGTCATACAATATTTTCCTGCAAATTCCTTGAGCTGTATGTGTAACTGGACGTTTTAGGGCGTGAGCTGGGGCTCCAGCAGCCATAATGTAAGGCTCAGCTATGTGTCCCAATATACCTGTTAAAAGATGAATGACGGCAACAAGGAGAGATAGAATTACTCAGCGTGACTACATGGGGAAGAGGAACTGATAACGGGGTCCAGTGAGCCTGTGTCCGTCTTCAGGATACTCAAAGGAGCTTCTAGCTTAAACAGAGCACAAGAGGTATAACCCCGCCCAACACTGTCTCAGTTCCAGTTCTCCTGGGTGGTCTGAAGAAGCCTTATTGCTGTCATCCGCCATCCCTTGAGGAGACCAGTCTGGTTCCGACAGGTGATCACTTAGGCCCTTGGGTGTAGCCTCGCCTTCATTGCTAATTACTCTTACGTGGGGCAATGTCTGTACCGGAAGGTTTTCTTCTAAGAATACAAGGTGACTTCAGGTCTAAGGCAATGATGCATCTTTGTCCCTTCAGCCAGAATAGAGGAGACAGACAAACGAATAGAAGGGAGAGATGCCGAGCTTTCTTCCTGATTTTAGTTACCTTGTAGGCCCAAAAGAGGAGTCAGTGCTTCTCAGCAAAAGTAGCTTCTAAGTGTCTGTTTCACATATACATATAATTCTCACTCAAAAATTATGTTCTCAGGGGCCGGGGGGTATACCTTAGTGGTAGAACACTGCATAGAATCCACAAGACACTGGTACCACAAAAAAAAAATCAATGAATGAATGAATTATTGTATCAACATCTATGGGGTATCATTGCAACAAGTGCTTTTTCAAACTCTGTGTTCTCTCCCACATTTTTTTTTTTTTTTGCCACTTCATGGAAATCTGATAGATGGTAAATGGAACTATGAAGCTAGTCCCTCATCAGATGATACCAGTGGTCTTTGAGTGGTATACCTAAACACTCGAACAGCTATAGGGCTCCATTCATAACAGACAAAAGGTAAGTAGGCTGTAAGGAAGGAGTCGTGAAAATGAGTTTAGTGTGTGAGAAGCAGTAGCTGAGCTGAAGTGGGAAAAGAAATGTTGAAATTCCGCTTGAGAGGAATTGCCCAAAGAAACATCCAGTATTAGCAATTACAACTACATTTATTTATTTATTCATCTATGATTTTGGAACAGGGCTTCTCTATGCAGCTCTGGCTAGCCTAGGACCATGTAGCTCTTACTGCCTTTAAACTTGTAATCCTCTTGATTCGGCCTCACAAGTGATAGGATTGCAGGCTTAAGACCACCACATCCAGTCCAACTTTATTAACACTTTCTTCAATTTTTATTTTTATTTTTTTCGATTTTTTTCGAGGTAGGGTCTCACTCTAGCCCAGGCTGACCTGGAACTCACTATGTAGTCTCAGGGTGGCCTCGAACTCACGGCGATCCTCCTACCTCTGCCTCCCAAGTGCTGGATTAGAGGCGTGCACCACCATGCCCGGACTTTCTTCAATTCTTTAAGTAAGTAAAATATTGAGAAACAGACTCAAGGATGGGGGCGGGCCAGGGCCAGGGATGTCCATGCTAAATTAGATTGGTACACAAAATGCCTTACGCTTGAGGGCTTCTTATGGAACACAATCCTTTCGACTCCTACTCCCTGTAGAATGTTCTTTCAACTTTTTCAGCTTGATTGTATTTTTGTAAGTGTAATATGTAACTTTATCTTGAAATTACAAAATATGACTCAAAAGTGATGGAGAAATTCATCAAAAGGGAGCTCAAACAAGCTTTTCTTTCTCTAATAATCTTGTCATATTCAGTATAAATGTTCATTTTCATATATTTTCCCCATTATTTCCCTTTTAGTTCTCTACTTTATCCAACAGATAACATTTGGTGGTGGTGGTGGGGGGGTGTTGAGGTAGGGTTTCACTCTAGTCCAGGCTGACCTAGAATTCACTATGTAGTCTCAGGGTGGTCTTGAACTCACAGTGATCCTCCTACCTCTTCCCCCCAAGTGCTGGGATCAGGAGACTCGGGAGGTCAACAAGTCTGGGAAAAAAAGTTGTAAGGCCCTTCCCCCGCTAGGGTTATACAGAAGTCAACACACAGTTTTCTGGAATCTTCACTTACGCTGGGGTGGGCTTTACCACGATGCAGCTGCCTTTGAGCCAGCCACTGTTCCTGTAAGCAACCCCTCACCCTGCTCTGTAAGTAACCCCAGTTGGTTCACCAAAACAGGTTTTGGTGTATTTATACTTTGGTCTGTCTTCTGAGCCATACCTGGGGTGAAGAGACTTGTTTTTCCATCTCCCCAGGGGAAGTTTACCACGACACACGTCTGAAACGAGCAGGTAACTCTTTAAATCCCCCCCCCCCCATCTTGTTATGGGTCAATGCTACGGCTCTGATGGTCCCAATAAGCCAGGCCTGGCCACCCATCATGAATGCATCAAGTAAGTAGACAAGAAAGAAAAATTGGCAAAACAAGCAAGGGTGCTGTTTTCCTGATGAACCGGATACAAGCACAATGGGGAAGGAGATCAGCACAGAGAAAAATCAACTCCTACCAAATCAGAGAGCCAGAGGCTCAGAGGCCCCCAACACCTCATCACTGAAGCAGACCAAAAATGAACCCAACATGGCTTAGGGAAATTTTGCGGAAGAGGGGGCGGAAAGAATGTCAGAGCCACATGTTGGGTCATGATATGCAGAGACATTTAGCTTACCCATAACTGAGGACTAACTCCACAATGCATGACCCATATACCTCAACAAGGAGGGGCCAAGGGGAGGGGGTAGGTCACGGATGAGCCTAATAATGGTACCAGACTGACTGTATTTGCTGAATACAGAACTAACTAATAAAGAAAAAAAAAATATCATTCAAAAAAAAAATAGTGAAAAGCAGAAGAGAGATTTGTTCAATGTGACCACTGGGGGGAATTAGATGGGCTTACGCAGGTAGGAAATGGGTCAGGTGAATGCAGATGATCTATTTATACAATTAACCATAGGGGCAGAAGATCATAAAAGCAGAAGCTAATAGAGAAAGAAAATATTTTCAAAGGACAGAAGTTTTATATGTCTTGGGAAAGGGCTAATGGGGCATGCTAAAACCCTGAACCCCAATCCCTCATTACCACGGCAGGATGGGAAGGAGGGAGACCAAGCCTCACAGAATCCCAGTCGTTGAGCCCTCTCAGATGGACTTCCAACTCTGGGGCCCCTCCCACCTCGAAGGGAGATTTTTGCTTGCAATAAAGTTTGCTATTTCTGTTTCCCTATACTTCCCGTCTGTCTTCATGTATGGAGCTTCCAAATCTTTGTTAGCTGTAAGAAAGGACCTATGGCCCGCAGACCCCCAGCGGAGTGGAGGGCATTTTTCTTAGAACACCTTGGTGGTCCATACAGGGAAATCTGAAGACCACTTCTCAAGGTCAAAGACCACTCCTCAAAGTCAGTATGCCTAATTGAAAATCACAAAGGAGGACTCAAAGATGACCCTGAACATGTGGTATTTTCAGAAACCTCACTGAGCCAGGGAACCCCCAGCCATGAACAGCGTGGCCTAATCCCTCTGCCAGGCCCTGTCAGCCATTTGTTTGGGTTTATGAAGAAGAATGGAATCTAATGGGAACAAATGACTGAGACCTCGTACATCTAAATGGAGATTTCTACTCATAGTAAGGGAGTATTAGGGAGGGGAGTTACACCAGTATTCCTAAGCTAAATAGAGTCCTTTCACCCCTGAAGAAAGGCACATAAACCTGGGAGGGAATGTCATCTTCTCTGTCCTCACAGCCAAGGGGACATGTTTATTGTAAAGGCCTCAGCTAAGTCTATATAAGAAACTCACTTCTCAGACAGCTCCTAGGATACCAATCTATTCCAGCCCATTGCCCCCCCCATTTTTTCTTAAATATATTTTATTTATTTATTTATTATTTGAGAGAAAGAGAGACAGAGAGACAGAGAGAATGGGCACCCCAGGGCCTCCAGTCACTACAAATGAACTCCAGACGCTTGTACCTCCTTGTGCATCTGGCTTACGAGGGTCCTGGAGAATCGAACTGGGATCCTTTGGCTTTTCAGGCAAATGCCTTAACCACTAAGCCATCTCTCCAGCCCCCATTGCCCCTCTGGCAGTTCTTTACACTCTTGGCTCACTTCCCCTATGCCTTTCCACCTTTTTCCTATACTCAGGAACCATCTTGATTGCTCCCCTCCTCCCGTAAACTTCCACTTTCTCTTATAACAAAGCCCTGTGACTTGTGGTGAAAGGAGAACATAGTAGCCAATAGCCTTCTGATGGACAGACATTGGTTCTCCTGAGGGCCCATAGTTTCTCCCCACCCTTAGAACTGTGGGCACATCTTTCCCAATGATACATGCCTTATGTTTCAGATCTAGCTCTTCCTGGGCTCAATACAGTCCCTTCTCCCTTTTTGGGGGACTCCTTTGTCTCTGTACTGTCTTAGAGTTCTTCCTGATAGAAAATAAATGGCAAATGTTCTGTTTTGAAGAGTAGGGGTATCAGAGGCATCTAGGGGACACACGGGCTTACAGGGAACCTGGTCCCAGGCTCTTTTCAACAGGTTTTAGAGAAAACCCCAACCTGTTTGGCCTGGCCTCGCTCAGGATCTCACAGGCTTGAATAGTCAGGAGGTCAGCCTGTTACAGTATGCAGATGATCTGTTTTGTGGGGCTTCTGAAGAAAAGATCTCTCGAGAAACTGAGGCCCTTCTCAATTTCTGTGCTAAGTGGGGACATATGGTTTCAAGAGAGAAGGCTCAGTTATGTTATCCTAAGGTTGCTTTTTTGAGAATGATAAAGAAGGTGAAAAAAAATACAATTTGAATTCAGAATAGATTAAGCCTATCCTAGCCTAACCTCTTCCTCGGAGTATAAAGGAATTGAGAGCTTTCTTGGGAGCCATGGGCTGTCGTCAAATTTGGATCCTGGGGTTTGCAGAGCTAGCGAGACCCTTTTACCAACTTCTTAAGGAGGCACTGAATTCTACATGGGAGCCCAAGGCAAATAGTTCTTTTCAACAACTTAAGGGTGCACTGCCTTGGGTCCCTAATTTGGGATTACCTACCCAACTACTGTATTATCTTTATGTGACTGAGAGAAAGGACATTGCTCTGGGGATCCTGACCCAGCCAATAGAATTAACACCCTAACTGGTGGCATATCTCAGCAAAGAATGAGACTCAGTGGTCAATCCTGGCCCAGATACCTCAAAGCAATTGCAATCACAGGACTCCTAACCCGAAGCACACAGCCTGACTTTGTGAAAGTCCCTCACAGTGTACACCCCTCATGACACAGGAGGCTTTCTTAACTCAAGGGGGCCACATGTCTGACAGCTGAATGGTAAAATATCAGGCCCTTTCATTAGTCATCTCCCAGCTGGGGAAGAGCTTGACCACTCACGCCAGTAAGACCTCTTAGAAACCTATGCTGCCAGACCTGACCTTAAGAACCAACCCTTAGAAAATCCTGACCTCCACTTGTTTATAGATGGGAGTTCCTTTATCCACGATGGAAAAAAAAAAAAATAAAGCAGTAGTAACAGAATTTGAGACTCTTGAACCTATCCTCCTTTACATTAATATCAATGCCCAACTAGCAGACCTTATAGCTCTAAGAAGGGCCCCGACCACTGCCAAAGGAAAAAAAGGTAAACATTTACACAGACTCTAACTATGCCTACTTGGTATTCCATGCCCATGCAAATATATGGGAAGAAAAAGGATTGTTAACTACTTCAGAAACTCCAATCAGGCATTTTAAAAGACATTTTAAACCTCTTATAGGTAATTCTGTTTCCCCAAGATGTAGCAGTCATGCATCCCCAGGGACATCAAAGTAGAGAAGACCCTATGGTCTTAGGTGACCGCCTAGTGGATACCACAGCCAAGGCAGCATCCCCAAAAACCAGAGAAAAGTCCTCAAAATTTCCCCTTACTATGGAAAGACTCCCTTCATTCTCCTAAGAGGTCCCCTTGTCTTTATCTTCATCATATTAATTTTGGTCCTTGTATTGTAAGATGTCTCATAGACTTCATCATGAGACAATTAGAGGGCTTCAGACTTCAGATGGTGGTCCAGACAGAACCAACTTTGTGAACTCTCCTGCTACTATTGTCCACCTGATGTTGGCGAGGAGGTGATGTCCACCCTCTGCTCATGTCATCGTTTTTCCCTGCCATCATGGAACTTCCCCTGGAGTCTTTAAGCCAAAATAGACCTTTCTTTCCCCCACAAGCCGCTCTTGGTTGGGTGATTCCTGGCAGCCATATGAACCTGATTGCAACACTGACCCATCACGGTGGTTTTATCTCTCTTGCAAGGAAGTCTGATTAATTGTCAGAACTGTATGAAAGCTTTCTTAGAAAAAGCTCCTCCTCTGGCTAGCGTCAAAGACTTCAGCCTTTCCCTTCCTCCAGCATGAGATTCCTGGGTAAAGTCCAATTTCTTGGGGTGCATCATTTCAATATTCTGACAGCCAAAGGGAAGGGCAAAAATCTCATCCCCCTTATCTTACCCTGTCTTTCTCTCTCTCTCTCCTTTCTCTGTCTTGCTCAAGTCCAGACCAACCTGGAACTCATTCTGTAGCCCAGACTGGCCTTGAATTTATGGCCTTCCTCCTACTCAGCTTCCTGAATGCTAGGATTGTCTCTCTTTAAAAATCTGTTTTAAAAAAATTACTTTTATTTATTTATTTTGCAAGCAGAAATAGAAGAGAAACAGGCAGAGAGAATGGGCACACCAGAGCCTGTAGCCACTGCAAACAAACCCCAGATGCATGTGCTACTTTGTGCATTTGGCTTTATGTGGGTGCCAAGGAATGGAACCCGGGTCTCCAGGCTTTGCATGCAAGTGCCTTAACCACTGAGCAATCTCTCCAGCCCTCTTGAGAGAATCTTTGATCTTGGGAGGACAGCTGGAATATTGCCTCTGCTTTCACGTTTTCAGATACACTTTTTTGCCATCAGCATCTCTTGCTAGTTCGGGGTCACAACATACCCATGTGTGTATATGATGAATACTTTTCAATTGTTTATGGTAGATTCCTGACTTTAAAAGCATAAGACAATAGGCCAGGTGTTTCATTCTTTTTTTTTTTTGTTTCCATCTATTAAGTTATGATTTAGCAAATGCTAAGAATCTTAGGAATTGGCAGTAGGGTTACCATAATAAAAGCTTGTGGGCATTTGTTCTGGCTGCTTTCCAAGATGACCCTCCCATGTCTTATAACCACCTGGATAAACAAAGGCTTAGAGCACACGGTCAATTGTAGCAAGCCAGCTTTCCCTTTGGTCTCTGGCTCAAGATATAGAAATTACTCATATTTAATCTATATTATATAGTAATTGGTCACCTCAGTTCTTGAGAATATTTAAATCCAAACTTCAAGTGTCGAAGCATGCCTAAAATTGTGAAAGTATCTGTTTCCTGTTCAGATGAAGGTTGTCTTTAATCAATTAAGTTGATTCACCTTACTTAGGATTAGCTTCAAAGAATCAATATTGTTTGCAGTGTCTCAGGGTGATTCAGCTACACCTAGCATGACACGTGACCGGGAACAACTCGGACAATGGGAGTTTGTTACTGCACAAAGGTGATTCTGGGGAATTCCAGGGGTTAGATCACTTTGTGGCATAAGGAAGCGAAATTGGCTTCTCTTAGATACTCATTTCTCCCTCTCATTTGCAAAGTTACTGCAGTTTCCACAGAGCATTGTCTGAAAGTTGGAAGAGAATGGAAGTCTTGTCTTATCTCCCCTTCTAAGAGTTAGGAAACCTTCCAGGATGCATAATGTTTAAACAGTCTCTCTCCCTCTCTCTCTCTCTCTCTTTCTTTCTCATGGCAATCCTCTGGAATGCTAGGTTTTTCTCTTTTTAAAAAATCTTTTTGTTTTTGAAGATACTTCTTATTTATTTATTTGCAAGGAGAGAGAGAGAGAGAGAGAGAGAGAGAGAGAGAGAGAATGGGTATACCAGGGCCTAAAGTGGCTGCAAATAAACTCCAGATGCATGTGCCACTTTGTGCATCTGGCTTTATGTGGGTACTGGGAAATAGAACCTGGGTCCTTTGGCTTTGCACGCAAGTGCCTTAACCACTGAGCAATCTCTCCAGCCCTCTTGAGAGAATCTTTGATCTTGTGAGGACAGCTGCAATCTTGCCTCTGCTGTCAGGTCTTCAGGTACACCTTTTTTGCCATCAGCATCTCCTGCTAGTTTGGGGTCACAATATGGGTACATGGGTGTATGTGATGAACACTTTTTAATTGTTTGTTTCAAGAGAGAGAGAGCACACTAGATATTGGATTGGGATAGAGGCACCAAAACAAAAGGATTTTTGAGTTTAAGACTTAAACTGGGAGTGGTGGGGCACACCTTTAATCCCAGCACTCTGGAGGCAGAGGTAGGATGATCACCATGAATTCAAGGCCACCTGAAAGTACATAGTGAATTCTAGGTGAGTCTGGGCTAGAATAAGACTCTCCCTCAAAATAAATAAATAAATAAGCAAATAAATAAGAGAGAGAAACTTAATTGCACTGTATATGTACATATATATGCTTCTAGCATATTTGGAAATCAATCTTGAAAAGGAAGAAAGAATGTGGACATGGCTGACGAAGACTCATGGACATTAGTGTTCTGAAGTGGGTGGGGAAGATCCCTAAAGCACCTTCTTTGCTTAACTTATAAATAAAATTAGCATCTACTATAATAGCATCTGTGTGTAAGTGTCTAATGGTGTTTTCCACAGTGAACAAGACTGGTTTATATCAAATGGCAGCAATAGTGTGTCATGCAGGGATTTTTTTTTTTTTTTTTTTTTTTTTTTTTTTTTTTTTTGCTTCAAACAGTCTGAGAGAGCCCAAGTCTAACTGGTTTGAGTGGTGAAGAGTGGTACTGGCTCCGGGGATTGGGCGAGCTTCAGGCAGGACTCGAGGTGGTGGCCTCTGACATGTAACTGAAGACCTGGCTGCTATCAGTCTCTGCTCCTTTACTCTAATGCCAGCGTCTTGTGAAGCCTGGGGAGCCAGATGACTGGCACTTTCTTCAAGGAATCACCCCCTCTTTCAGTCTAGTGTAAAAGAGAATCTCCATTCAAGCTGACTACTGAAAAATAGGAGCGTCTCTTTCTCAGAAGCTATACTGAATATCTCTCATCTCATTAATTATGACGCGGGGTTGAGTGGAGGTTTGGACTCATTTATCCCAAGTAGGGCATACTACATACATGGTGTTACGTTTGGCTTGGGTATGACTAAAAACCAGATCATGTTCTCACTGGAAATTGGAAATGCTATATTTTTTTTCTCACATTATTCAATATAAGCTTGTCTGTGCCAATAATCTCCTAAAGAGCTCAGTTTCAAGAAAGAGAATTTGCCATCGTGTCCTTACATGGCAAAAAGACATTCCATATGGAAGTCATGTAGTAACTTCTCAATGTGAAACATGTCCCTTAGCATTCTGTTGTCAAGAGGAATGTGCCTAGATCGATATGCCGCAACAATTTTGCTTGTGCAGAAATACAATTTTCGTATTAGTGTTTAAAAAATGGACCACTTTGTATTCCAACTTGGGCCTTTCTAGTTACTCACTGTTTCAGCTTAGTCAAGCTGTGGCCCTTCCTACTCCCTCATTTCTCGATTTGTCAGCAGGCCTATCAATATACCGCTAGGATATCTCATGGTTTTCCAAGAAACCTGAGAGTTAAGTCATGTTAAAGTCTTCGAGTAGTGTCTGGCACATACTAGTCGCTCAAAATATGTAAAGAAATGTCACTGTCTATGCACTATTCTACATACACTCTCCAACTGAAACTTCCTCATTTTCTTGTTAATAAGTTTCTGTTTAGTAGGGTGGTCAAGACGTTTCCATTTGTACAAGTTTACAACTCTGCTGTTACTATTTTGTAATTCCCCAATCCTTCGAGCCTTGGAAAAATCAAAGTTTATCATAGCTCATCTGGGGGCAAGATCTGACCTTACTTGATCTGAACTCACTTGGCAGCAAAACATTATCTGAACTGATGGGGGTTATTTACAGTATTAATACATCTCACCCGGCAGACATATTACTATATTTGACGATGAAACAGTGTTCCAGGCCCTATCAGCTTGCCTTTGAAATTTGAAAATTTTTCTACATTCTGAGAAATATTTGGCCACTACGATTCAGATAAAAGATTACAAATCTATACTATCCACATAGGCAGTATAGAAGAAATTTCCACTGTGGTTCTGTGAAGCAAGATTTATTAAGCCAAGATGGGAGTTTTTCCAATTATAAACATGCTGAGCCAATCAGCTCTCTGGATCTAGGAAATGTGAAACCTGTTTCCTCCATGCCATCCACTATCATGCTCAATCTTCCCTCCCACTTGTTCTCTCCGCTGTAACATCCGAGGAACAGTTATTTTGGTGTTGGGACATTTTTCAAGCTATAATAATTCTTTTCCTTCAATCTCCTTAATTTCTACTTCCTCTCTCTATATATATAGATATAGATATAGATATAGATATAGATATAGATAGAAACATACATACATACATACATACATACATACATACATACATACACATTATAAAGTATAGGTCAGAGCACTCTGCTACTGGGGCAGAGGTACTATATCCCCCCTGGCTTCTCCCATCTGTCTTCACCTAGGCAAATGAAGGAATCAAGAAGCCTGGATCTTTCCAAGTGTACTAACTGCCTTCTGCCCTCCACCATGTGTCCGGTTACACACGACCATGAGGAGGCCAAAGACCTGCCTCGTCTTCAGTCCGTTCATCTGGTTTTATTTTAGGAAGTAGACAACAGATTCCGATCTAAAAGGCCCATTCTTGTTAACTACTCTTGAGATCTCTGGAGATGTCTTGAAGAAAATTCTTCTAATTCTCTTTCCTTTTTATCTCCAGGAAGTTTAAAATCTTTTCATTCATTTTGGATCCTCACAATAGACATAATCTCCACATCAAATTTAAACAGAGTAGTGATAGCTGGGTTTAAATATCTGTTCTCATTTCCATGTCTACTTTTATTTATTTATTTTTTTGAAAGCAGCAGTCTAGATAGAAATGAGCTTGAAAATCACTTTTCCAGGGTACACTGGACATAGTCTTCCTTGGCTGTGTGTGGTCAGGGAGGTCTCAGAATGTAGACCTACTCAGTTACCAATGTGGCCAACAATAAAGACGCAAATGTAGTTTCATGATAGGTGCTGATCCAAGCAAGTGGGATACTTAAACCTAGTGAGAGGTAAGGAAATATCTAGTTTCTAGGGAAATACTGCAATGTGGCTTCTGTGGTTTGAGTTCTCCCCAGGTTTTCCCCTTACTTGTGTATCTCAGAGCTTCTCTACACTTCAATTTCTATACAGTAGTCAGTAGAATCATCAGCGCTTTTGCAGACTTACCCCTGGTCACAGCCAACAGTGGGTATCAGATTCATATTGGCCTTACCCTTAAATCATGCTGTCTCAAGAAAATTCCCATGGAAAAGATGAGAGCACCGTTGCTGTTAAAACATCAGCTTGCCATTAATATGACACGGAAGAGCTTTGGTATGATGGGCCAAGTGTTCTGGCCCACATGCGGATCCCCGCTGCAGGATTTGGTGTGGGAGAATACTATTCCACTCAATACGGTGGCACACAGGTATCTGGACCCGGCTGTACTCTTCCACAGTTCCACGCAGGCCTCATTCTGTGGCATACATAAACAACGTTGGAAAGCTCATGGGAAACATTAGCACCCACTGACACACGAGCAGAAGACGGAAAAGCTACAGCAGAAATGCCTGGTTGCTTAAAACAATCTGACAGGGGAGAACTGCTCCTTGTAGGACACTCTGAGGTAATCTTGGGTATGTCAGCTCCAGGGGCTCCTCCTCACCAAAAGGAATCCACTCAAGAGAAGAGACTTAGAAAACCAGGCCTGAAGATATAGGAAGGCTAAGGCAGAAGGACCTTAAGTTCAAGGACTGCCTGAACTACAACATGAATTCAAGATCAGCCTGGTCCATTTAGTGAAATTGTCTCAGAATAAGAGAAAGTGCTGGTGGTATCTGGTGTCACTTAGTGGCAGGACATTTACTTAGCATATGTGAGGCCCTAGCTTCAAACCTTTGTTTGCAAAATCAAAATAGATAATGATAAGGGGGGCAGTGGGTGAATCCTTTGCTCAGAAACCTGCAGTCTACAGGAACTTAGTATTCCAGAATTCTCTGCTTTCTAGAAGACTTTAAGGCACAAATCTCTCTGGCACACTGTCTACATACCACACCTTTATAAAAATGTAAGGTAAAACTTTCTTTCTTAAACCCAGGAATCTAATTTCAGTAGGGATAAGAGAAACCAGTTATTCACCCATTACTGTATACTGCTGAGAACCAACTAATGCCTATAAAAGAGGCAGTGGGAACAACAGCCTTATGACACTGTCTTAGGTCATAGCATTTCCGCGCTTTATTTTGTTAACTGCTGACAAATATTTGTGAGCAAAGAAGAAAGAAGGTAAGGGGATAAGGCCCCAAAATAAGCAAAAAGCTCAAAGGATGTGGATGAGGCACAAAATAAGGAAAAAGATAGAAAATTGTAGCAGTACAGTTTCTTTTCTAATTTTGTATGTAGCTGTGCGGTCTGTGGACCTAAAAGAAAATATTCACTAAGTTATTCTCAGTTCTCTCCAACACCAATGTAACCTGGCTTCATACCATCAATGCTCAAGCAGTTCTATGCCCACACTAGGTATGCTATCATTGCTGAGATGAATTAATAGAGTGAGACAGTGTGAGCCCCGCGGTAGGACCAGATGATTAGAATGATTGCAATGGGGCATTTGGGGAGCTATTTAAAAAGTATACAGAGCTAGGGAGAGGCTCAGCAGATAAATCTCTTGTCATGTCAGCATGAGTACCTTAGTTTGCATCCCTAGAACTCACACAAAGTGGGATGTGGGTCGTATGAGTATCTCTAATCCAAGTGGGCCTATGGCAGGTGTGGTGGTTTGATTCAGGCATCCCCTATAAACTTAGGCCTTCTGAATGCTGGGTTCCCAGCTGATGGAGATTTGGGAATTAATGCCTCCTGGAGGCAGTGTATTGTTGGGGGGCGGGCTTATGGGTGTTATAGCTAGCTTCCCCTTGCCAGTGTTTGGCAGACTCTCCTGTTGCTATTGTCCATCTTATGTTGGCCAGGGGGTGATGATATCCGTCCTCTGCTCATGCCATTGTTTTCACTTGCCATTATGGAGCTTCCCCTCGAGTCTGTAAGCCTTTTTTCCCCCACAAACTGCTCTTGGTCGGGTGATTTCTGCCAGCAATGAGAACCTGACTGCAACAGCAGGATAAGAGGCAGAGACAGAAGCATCCCATGGAAACTCATGGGCCAGCTAGCCCAGTGAACACAGTGAGACAAGGAAGACTCAAGGATGTACTGTGACCTACACACACACACACAAAGTGTTCTTAATAGACAGTGTGCTATATATAGCTTGAAGGTCACATTTTAGGTCACACAAAAGTAAAATATCTCATTGACTAAGTGATTCAGAGCAAGTTTGTTTATGTCTAACAAAATTACACAATACAGGAAACTGCAGGAAACTCACATTCTGCTTCTCTTTTTCCAGCTAAATTAAGCCCCAAGAAAGGAAATATGTTTCTCTCTCCCACCCTGCCCCTTTAAACAAACTCAAAGGCCTAATCCCCATGGGCTATACTTTGGCAGAACACTGCTGTCAGCCTGTGACCAGGGTCATGTGAAATACTGCGATCTGCACAGTCAATGGTCCACTCCTGCCTAATGGGTACCACCTTCGTTATGGCTCCTACATGGGAAAAGGAATTTGCATGATCAGTGCCGAGAGGAAACAGTGGGAATTTGGTGGGGTGGTGAGGGGGTAGCTCTACAAACAACCACTTAAACTCCTGCGCTCTTACCCACTTCTGCCTAGTTCAACACCGAGTGCTTATTGCTGCGTGAACTTCCCCGTTACACACCTAAGCACAGCTGGAAGTGTCCTTTTGTACTGTACTACTCCACACCAAGCCTTTGTCACAAACAAGACGTTGACCAACCAATCTGAGAGAAGGACAGAGCACTGGCTTCATGGGGGCGTAGGTTCTCTGTCATTTACTTGAGAGCACAGCATGAAGTACTTCCAGTCATCTGAGGACGAGTGAGGACGCCACCGCCTTCTACTACCCTATAAATGGGAATCCAACTTAAAGGTAGAGACGTTTTTTAATCCGGAAAGGTGTATGTCATCTTGTAGATGTATAAGCAAGTTTGAGGCATCTAGTCTCTAACTTCAAACCCAAGAACTGATATCTCTTAAATGTTTCAGAATCTCCCAAGGACCAGCATTTCCTATATCACATATTCTGACTCATTCTATCTTCTTATAGAAACTCCCTCTGTTTTGCCTAACTTTTAGTTTTTTTTTTTTTTTTCTCCCTCACACAGGTGCTTATCTTGGCAAACAGGAGCAAACTGCCAAATGGAAACAAGTACGCCTTGAAAATGCCATACTCGATTCTTCTATGGATTCTTTTTCATAGTAGAGGCAGTAAAACCAACTTAGAAATGATAAGCATAGTATATACATTTAGCCAGACAGCAGCAGATGTTATACCCCTAGGGCTCATGACTACCCCTGTTTTAGGTTTTCAGTATCAGGGATGTATTCCCTCCACAGAGTGGGCCTCCTGTCCAATTAGAGGGCAGTTGGTTTCCCCCATGATAGACGTGCCACTATTGCACCGGTTGGCTCATTTGGCCTGGCTGGACAAATATAAGGCTTGCAGTGTCCACTGCTGAGTATCCTCACTGGTGGTATCTCTCTCTCCCATTGAGCTGCATGAAGCGTGGCTTCTTCCAGCTTTCTGTCAGCTGATCTACATGGAGGAGGTTATCAGCTCAGTTCCAGCAGGATTTCTCAGTGGCCTTACAGCCCAAGTATGTGGAGTCTTCAGAAATAGGGTCTTACCATCTATTCCTGGTGGGAAACCAAGGGCTTTGGCAATGGCCTATAATGTTTTGGGGGCATCAGGGACCTCCCTGGCCAACAACTCACTAGAAGGTATCCCCATCCCTGGCACTGAAAATTTGTGTTTTCCTTACAAAGTAATAAAATATTTAAAGCATCCTGTCAAATCTGAAACTTTTCTTTTTTTGATATTTTATTTTGATTATGAGAGAGAGAGAGAGAATAGGCACACCAGAGCCTCCACATGCTGCAAACAAACTCTAGACTCACGTGCCATCTTGTGCATCTGAGTGGGTCCTGGGAATTGAACCTAGGTCCTTTGGCTTTGTAGACAAGCACCTTAACTGCTAAGCCATCTCTCTAGCCCGAATCTTAAACTTTTCTCTTTCTCTGTCTTGACCAGGAAAATAAAAAGGAAGCAAGGATACTCATGTAAATGTCAGGAAGCCATTGTCTTATATAAAGTATAAGCAAATCTTAAAAGAAACACTCTTCACTAGAAAGTACCTAGGACCAAATATCAGAAAAAATATATCGTGGTCAACAAGTCAATGGGCAAATGTCATAACTGTCTCAGCTTTCATGGCTGCTGAGACTGGGACCATCACACACCCACAAGACTGCAAACTTCATGGCAAATGTAAGAAGTTATAAGCCTGTCAAAAATAGAAAAAGTTTGTTGTTTTTTTTTCCTAAAAGCACCCCTGTTTTGAAGAGTATATTTATCCATAGCTAATATGAATTATCTTAACTTTTAGCTGATTTTTTTCTTTTTATTGATCTATTCCTTCTTTTTAAAATATTTTATTTTTAGTTGTTATTTATTTGATAGAGAAAGGGAGAGAGAGAATAAGAGAGAATGGGCACACCAAGGCCTCCAGCCACTATAAACAAACTCCAGACTCATGTGCTCCCTTGTGCATCTGGCTAACGTGGGTCCTGGGAAATCAAATCTGGGTTCTTTGGCTTTGCAGGCAAATGCCTTAATCATTAAACCAGCCCAAATCTATTCCTCCTTATTATAAGTAGTGGAAACAAACTTCAGCTTGTCTATTAAGAATCACTGTCCTTGGGCTGGGGAGATAGTTCAGTGGTTTAAAGGACTTGCCTGCACAGCCCATAAACCCAGGATCAACCCCCTAATACTCCATTATAGCCAGATGCACAGCGTGGCACATGTATCTGGAGCTTGTTTGCATTGGCAGGCGCACCCATACTCTTTCTCTCTCATAAATAAATAAATAAATAAATAAATAAATAAACAAATAAATAAATATTTTTTAAAAAATTTTTTTCTGTTTTTTATTTATTTATTTGAGAGTGACAGACAGAGAGAGAATGAGGCCAAGAGAGAGAGAGAGAGAGAGAGAGAGAGAGAGAGAGAGAGAGAATGGGCGCGCCAGGGCCTCCAGTCACTGCAAACGAACTCCAGATGCGTGCGCCCCTTTGTGCATCTGGCTAACGTGGGTCCTGGGGAATCGAGCCTCGAACCTGGGTCCTTAGGCTTCACAGGCAAGCACTTAACCACTTAAGCCATCTCTCCAGCCCATAAATAAATATTTTAAAAGCTGGACTTGTAGTTTAGAATTGCTACTTCTCTATCCCTACAGGACTTAGAACACTTAGTTCTGGGGTCTCCTCACTTACATTTTCGCTACTCTTTTTCATAACACTGTCGTAATGTGTGTGTGTGGACATCCTGAGGCCAGACAGCCTTGGCGTCATTCTTCAGATGCTGTCTACCTTGAAGACATCCTTCCTGGCTGTCTTTCATTTGTTTTTAAAACACGGATTTTGGAGATCCGGGCGTGGTGGTGCACACTTTTAATCCCAGCACTGGGGAGGCAGAGGTAGGAGGATCACCATGAGTTCGAGGCCACCCTGAGACTAAAGAGTGAATTCCAGGTCAGCCTGAGCTAGAGTGAGACCCTACCTCAAAAAACAAAAAGAAAAACAAAAACAAAACATGGATTTTGGGCATCAAACTCCTCATCAAAGCAAGAGCTTTATATCTACTGAGCTATCTCCTCAGTCCCTGTAATAAAGTCTTTAAGAATTTCACCTATTGGGCTGGAGAGATGGCTTAGTGGTTAAGGTGCATGCCTGCAAAGCTCAAGGACCCAGGTTCAATTCCCCAGGTGCCACATAGGCCAGATGCACAAGGGAGCATATGCATCTGGAGTTCATTTCCAGTGGCTGGAGGCCCTGGCGCACCCATTCTCTCTCTTTCCCTCTCTATATCTTTCTCCCTCTCTCTGTCTCAAATAAATAAATAAATAAAATCTTCAAAAAAAAAAAAAAAGAATTTTACCTATCCACTGATAGGTGAGACAAAGAATGGTACTGAACAGCTCTGAATTGCAGGTGCATTCTGAGAAATAAAGCATCAGCCCTGAGGGGACAATGATCTATGTTTCTTCACACGTGTTCTGTTAGTTAGAGACAGCCTGGCTCCTCTGGCTGAAGTTTATGCATCAATATTATTGTGTCCAGATAGGCAGAGTGTTGGGTTACTGAAGAACAAAACTGCTGGATTATTGGTTCATATTGATTTAACTGACTACAGAAGGGGTAATAATTCCTACAGGCTGTTTGACTATAAAAAGAAGAGGCATTAGCATGCTAAAGATTCTTTATAACTTCTTCTGATAAATACTCAAAATCTTGTATAAGTTAAATTGCTACAACTAGTCTTAGCTACTTGTGATGTACTTAAAAGAAAATGTAAATTGTTTCAAAGTCAAATTGAGGTGAAATTTTACTCAAAATAATTAAGGTACAGCCACTTCAAAGTAAAATACTGAATGAAATGTTAAACCTTAACATCTACATATATATTAGTCTTCCTCTGAAGAAAGAATAAGTCATTTAAAATTTTGTAACATTATAAAGTGCTATAATTGATACTGATATCGAATGCAAACAGCTAAAATTTTAATATGCAAAGGAAAATTTTAATGTAAATTGCTTAAGGTAAACTTATGTAATCTGAGGTTTTAATTTAAAAGAAACACTTCTACTTATTCTAAGATTTAAAAAAAGTTTGAAAATATTGTCTCTACCAATGAGTTATTTTATCTGTGTTTTGCCTTACAAGGATGGAAACAACTGCTAGCTTGTGAATCTGTTGGACTATAGATTGTTATGCGCTCTCTTATAAGTGGCAAGTGAAGACATTTTCAAATTCAGAAGGAGTTATCTATTTAAAAGAAAAAGGCAATGGCAAGGTTAAAGATGGGGTATCTGCTTTGCATGGGAAGATCTGGGTTTAATTCCAAGCATATGAGTAAACAGACGGATGGGAGAATGGACGGACGGGTGGATGGGTGCATGGATGGGCAATTGTACAACTTCTCAGTGACAAAATATGGTGTTTTTCAGCCACAATGGTGTAATATTTCACGCCCATGAGATAGAAACAAAATACAAAAATCTCAAACCCTGGAAAATGGCAAGCATTGATGAGGGTGAGGAGGAATGGAGGTCCTTGGGCCTTGTTGGGGGAGGGTGAAAAGTGGTGTCATTTCAGTGGAAAATACTTTAGTGGTTCATTAAAAAATACATTAAAAATAAAATATAAAAAATAGACACACAATAACTACACAACCCTAGCACTTCCATGTCCATATACCCAAAAGTATTGAAAAGAAGTAGTTAAACAGGCATTTGTACACAATTAGCCACAGCAGTATTCTTGGTAATAGGCAAAAGGCAGACACAGCCATAATGCCCATTGATAGATGAGTGGCTCAACAAACTGCCATGGTACCTACAATGTATGGCCATTCAGCCTTAAAATCTAGTGCAATCCTGATACATGGCACCACATGAATGAACTTTTACAACATTATACATATTATAATATATACATAATATACATATGTATGTTATAATATATATATACATATTATACATACTTAGGTAGCTAGACACATAAGACGAATGTTATATGATTCTACTTAAAGGAAATACATTTATAGTGATAGCAGAATAGTGGTTGTTTGCAGTTGGAGAGAGCAAAGTTACTATTGAAAAGGTGAAGAATTTTAGTTAGGAATGAGAGAAGAGTGGTGGTGAGGGTTGCACACCACCGTGAATGAGTATTTTTTATGCCATTGAGTTCTGTACTTGAAACAGGTGAAAATAATGAATTGTGTGTTATATCAGTCTTATTACAATAAAACATTTTTCAAAAGAGGTTTTTATTTGCTCCTTTTTTTTTTTTTGTCCAATGATAGGGTCTTGCTATACAGCTCATGCTGACCTTGAACTTTCCATCCCTTTGTCTCAGCCTCCTAAGTGGTGGATTACAAGCATGCACAATCACACCACGCTAAACTGTAACTTGAGACCATATAAATTTAAAATGCCCTAATCAAACATCTGATTTCTACCTGGCCTTGATTTACCCTCGGGAATTATCCCCCCCCCCCCCCGCACTTGCTACTTGGTGACATAATTTCTTTAGTCCTCAGGATTTTTTTTTTTTTTTTTTGGTATTTTGAGGTAGGGTCTCACTCTAGCTCAGGCTGACCTGGAATTCACTCTGTAGTCTCAGGGTGGCCTCGAACTCTCGGCGATTCTCCTACCTCTGCCTCCCAAGTGCTGGGATTAAAGGCGTGCGCCACCACGCCCAGCTTTAGTCCTCAGGATTTTTGTTTTGTTTTGTTTTTTCTTCCATTGAATGAAATAGTGGAATTGGGTAGTCTCTGGATTTTCTTGAGATATTGTTATAACCTTGAATGTTCAAATGGAAAATATTAATTTTTTGTTCTGTTTTCTGTCTTAGGAAAAGAACATAGACTATAAATTTTCTTTTCCATGTCAGTTTTCTGGTCAGATCATCTTTTGGTGGTCATCAACAGCTTTTTTTTAGCTAAAGTTTATTAAGATCTTGGTGAATCCTTTAAATGTAGTTTGGAGGAAAAGTAGTTTCATCACATAAATTATGAGTGGGCTGGGGTCCTGAGTTACACTAAAAAGGAGAGAGCCACCTGAGCACTAGGGTTCATCTTTCTGCTTCTTGACTGTGGGTTGAATGGGACCAGCTGCCTCATGATGCTATTCCCATGCCTTCCATGATGGATGAGAAACTCAAGCTGTAAGCCCAGGCAAACATTTCTGCCCTTAAGTAGCTTCTTGCCAGGTGTTTGGTCACAGTAATGAGAAAGCAGCTAATAAACTTACTTATTTAGGATCGGTACAAGGGGTTGAACAGGACTTTGTGCATGGTAAGCCTATATGCTTTGCCATTAAGCTACCCCAAGAGTGATAGAGTTAGAACGTAGTTTCTGTGTTATGGTTTATAGATTTGATACTTTGTCTCCTGGAGTAGGCTTATTCTAAGTAAGGTTACTAGTTAGGGTCAAGTAGTTTAATCTCTATGAACAAATAAATCTGAAAAGTTCTGTGGTTTAAAACATCGACGTGTACTTTCAGTCATACAAAATCTGGTGCAAATCAAGTGGCATTCCAGGAAATTTCTTTCCAACAGTCTTAAGTGGCCAGGATGTTCACATTCTGTGCTATCAGCTGCCTCATATGAGCCTTCCCATTTGGCTGGCCCAGGAAGGGAGAACCAAAGGGAGAACTGGAGAGATAGATGGAGACTTCCTGTCATCTCAGCTGGGGCTATGACCTATGGTACTGATGCTCATAGTCCATTGACCAAAGAAACTCACCTGACCCTACCTTACTGTGCAGAGGTTGGGTAGGTGGGTGACACATACTCAGTGAACACTTAGAAGCTCTGTCAAAATGAGGTTCTTTAGTCTGAGCCTTTCATGTGATCTGAACGTATCATGCCCTATGTTAAGATATAGAAGCTTCCAGAACAGCTGATACATCACCCGTTTTTTCTGCTCCCAATAAGCAGCAGCTGAAAGAACGCACGTTCATTATCTTATGGTTTCATAGTCCAGAGGTCCACAGTCAAAGTGATGGCAGGACTTTGTGTATCTGGAAGCTTTCAGAGAGACTCTACCACTCTTTTCTACTTCATTCTATGCCCCTTGGCTTGTAGCTCCCTTTCTCACCTTCGAAGACAATAGCACTGCATCTTTTAGACCCTTGTTCATGTCTTCTGGCCACACCCCAGCAATGTGCTCTGCTTCTTTGCTTTTTTTCTTTTTTTCTTTTTCGAGGTAGGCTCTAGCTCTAGCTCAGGCTGACCTGGAATTCTATGGAGTCTCAGGGTGGCCTCGAACTCACGGTGATCCTCCTACCTCTGCCTCCCGAGTGCTGGGATTAAAGGCGTGCGCCACCCCGCCCGGCTTGTGTTCTGCTTTTAAAGACTCATGTGTGCCCACTGCATAATCTAGTATCATTTCTCTATCTCCAGATCTTTAAACTGAAGCATGTCTCCAAAATCCCTTTGCCGTGTAAGGCTCGCACATTGCAGGGGGTCCAGGATGAGAACAATACATGTGCGTATGATTATTCTTCCGCCAACAGCCATTTTTTTTTGTTGTGATGAAATTTGCACTTATTTATCTCTAATATTAATCACAAACATACCCAAAGGGTCATTTCCTAAGTGATTCTAGGTTAATAACTAATATTAATAACTATGACATTAATAAATGCATTGCTACCTTAGAGCAACGCGGCAGACAGAAGTCGTGGGGAATTTTCGTCATTCACATTTTACACCCATGCACATTATTAGACGCTTGGCTGAAGGAAGAGAAAATGAGACGCATCCTTTGGATTTCCCTGCCAGTCAAGGTGTGTGCTTCATGAACGCATACAAATAGGAGTTATGTGACAACTGGGGATGATGACCAAATAAGGAATGGTTCTGAAAGTAAATTGAAGAGCATTAGTAAACTAAATGAGAACAGGAAGCATTTTTTCTTTTTAACAGACATGTTGTGAATGTCAGGACCCAGATCCAAGAATGGAAAAAAAACAAAAAACAAAAATACTGTTTTATAGCTTCCGGCTGTTATGTTCTCACTAGATTGCCTGGTTATTATTGTTCAAAGAAAGATTCACATTCCTCAACAATTACTCTCTTGCATATTTATCTTATTTGGGAATCTTATCAATGAAATTTCAAAGACTTCATTCAAATAGAATTGCAAAGCATGACATTTTACTATAAAAATCTGTATTGTGAATATATTTATATGGAGTTCTAGTATGTGGAAAAACAACATATTGTTAGAACAATAAGGTTAAGGGTAATTTTTATCTTTTAAAAATCTTGTTAATATGGTCATTTGTGAAATACTTATTAAGTACTATGTTTTTGGTAGAGGTTTTATTTTGCTTTATTTATTTATTTATTTATTTTGAGACAATGTCTCAGGCTTGTCTTGAGTTTACAATTCTCCCGTCTCAGTCTCCTAAATGCTAGGGTAATGGGCATGGGTCACTATACTTAGCTTCTGATAGAGAGAAGACGAGTCAGTTAATATGTAAGAATATTTACCCAAATATGCTATGCTTTTTCACTTATACATTCCTTGTAAACCTTTGTGTCCCAAGGGTCAGAATCAATATTGTCCTGAGAAATTGTCCTTCTAGTTGCCCTTCTTAAATCCGTTCATGGCTACAGATGAGGTGACATGAAGATATTTTGTGTTGACCCCTTTGTTCCCATCACAAACGTGGTAAGGCACCAGGAACAAGGCTTGTACACCTTGATGAGAACTCTTTTGTTACTTAGAATGTCCATGACTTTCCCCAACTTCCATGAAGTTGAAAGTGGCCATCATCTCATATTTTCTATATGTCTACCTTAAATATTCTGAACTGAGGTAATTATGCAGAAGAGTGTACCAGAACTAAGTTTGATTTTTTAAGAGTGTGATAATTCTTATTACACTGCACAGAAAGCAACTAAGGGTTAAAAATGCACACTTAGGTGTGGCACAGTCAACTAGGTGTGAGTAAGGGAAGAGCTATTGTGAGAATTGTGGTCAATTCTATAGCCCAGACCCTGTCTAAAGGAGGCTGCCACATAGCTCTGGCCGTACCATGAACACAGCCTAGTGTGGTTAACTCTTGGTTTTTAAACAAACTAAAAATATAAATTGCTAAAATGCAAAATATCTTTGTTATGTAAAGGTTTTCATTTTTTATTTTCTTTTATTAAGTAGAAACTGTATGCACCTAGGTGAGAAGTAAGGTGTTGGTCAGTTTCTGAGCAACTTGCACAAACTACTCAAGGCCATTCTCTGTCAGCAGCAAAGCGTCTGGTCTCCAGCTCCCTGAGCAAGAGGCATGCGATGGGGAGGTCAAGAAGACAGGCTTTTGTTAGCTTTATGTCTAAGTCTGGGGAGATTCTGTGGTACTGTTGCCCACTGGTGACTTTGGCCTTGGTGTAGGAATGTGTCAGTAGGACCCTTATAAGCAGAAGAGGCCATACGGTTTCTCCTAACCACTCTGATACATTTTCTTGTGCCTTGTGGCACCTTGACACATTTCCATCATGAGAAAACAAGGTTATTCCTGTATTGACCCACTAGTCTAGTAGGCAGAATGGTTACTTCTGGGACTTTGGAGTTAGCTTGACAATGGCACTGCCCTGGGGGGTTCCGTCTCTCACCCTGAAAATAAACCAGAAAATAAGAACCAACCCAATATGACAGTCAGAAATAATACAGAATAAGCCAAGCCAACAGCTAGGATGGAATGCCCAGATAATCTGCACTATGTTGGTGAGAAATGACCAGCTGTAATGTTAAACAGGACTGGGTTTAATAGCTTCAGGGCACTGAGATGAATCATCAGAGATGTGTGGAATGGGAGAGGATGAATGGTGAAGGGCCTGACTGACGTGGAGCATGAAGGAGGCTGCGTGGCGGATGCCACACACTTCCCGTGGGCTATCTCTGATGCTGGCACAAAAATAATGTTCTCCTTTTCTGCCAGCCTTTCAAGAGTTACCTAATGATTCCTGGTCTTATTTGTAATTGTGTTTGCTATTGATATCTAAACTCGTGTCAATAGTGAGACTCTTTGACTCTCACTATCCGCTCTCTATTTATACATGTTTGCTTTTCCAAATCAGGTAGGGATATAGTATTACAAGGTCCCCATCACCTCACATATCATTCCAACCACAAAATCCTTATTAATCATTACTAAAATAAGAATGAGAGACAGACTTGTTAATAACTTCTTAAGCGTTCTTCTTTGCCCCACATTTATCCATTTATCTGAAATAAAGTGTTTGGTGATTCTTAGGGAATGATTTCCCATGACAATACCTATGCTAGCAACATCACGACTTAACAAAACAGTCTGGTAGTTTTAGAAGTATTTCAGAAAAGCAGTGTGGAAACAGTACTGTTACGCAAGCACCATGGAAACAAGCAGCTCCTCCTTTTTGGGGGGTAACTCTATGTTAACGCTCAATTTTATTATGTGGCACTTAAGTCATATCCTACTGCTCAACCTAATTTATATTTCTGCCTAAAAATTAACTCATAGTCGTAAACATCTTAAGCCAAAATTATAAATTCTCCAGGAAAAAAGTTTTATTCTGAACCCAGCAGCATTTTTCTTACATCAGGTCGTTTTCGGGAGAGGAACCATTTAATAAGACCTGAGGCACAGAGAAACATCAGCTTTTATACAATACCTCTCTGAAAGAAATATTTTCATATAAAACCTAATAAAGAAGAATTGCATATTCACTTGACTTGCTAAGCCTGTTGCAAGTCACCTGATTCTATCCATAAGGATTTGGCTGAGAAAATGACAATTTCTCTTAATTATAGGAGCATTTGTGAATACTTTACAATAATTAAGGTACTTTTTAAGCTTGATTTTTTTTTTTTTTAAGAAACAAAGACCTTTGGGCTAGTCTACTCTAAGCATCTGTTGGCCTAAGGAGAAATGGAATTTATTACAAAAGAAACACCAATGGACTATACTGAGCTTTTGACCTTAAAAATTGTGTTATGAAACAAACCATGTGTGGCAGATGGTATTTTCCAAAGATGGCCACAGCAATATATCCCATCCCACATGTTATTCAGAAATGTGAACTTGCTCCATCCCATCAAGAGATGGAATGTAATTCTCTCCTATGAGTCTAGATTGCTCTTAAGACTCACATAACTAAAAGATTGAGCATATCTCCATTCCTCATGTGCATCTGACTTTAGTGTGAGTGAAAATTCACATTGTAGCATCATCATTAAGAGAAACAGACACTTCTAGGAAAAGGAAGGAACATTTGTGATACTGTAAGTTTTTTTTTTCAGTAACGTTTTTGTTTATTTGTTTTTATGTATTTGAGAATGATAGACAGACAGAAAGAGAAAGAGACAGATAGAGAGAGAATGGGTGCTCCAGGGCCTCCAGCCACTGCAAACAAACTCCATATGCATGTGCCACCTTGTGCATCTGGCTAACGTGGGTCCTGGGGAATCGGGCCTTGAACCAGGGTCTTAAGCTTCGCAGGCAAAGGCTTAACCACTAAGCCATTGCTCCAGCCCTTCAATAAAATTTTACACTGTCTGTTCCCAGGTTCAGAGCAATGCAGAAACTGAGGCACAGATAAATTATTAGAAGCAATGCAGCTGGGACTCAGATTACAGGTTTTCTTACTTTCCATTCTCTATTCTTTTTCCTGAGAACCATATATTCATGATAAATGTGTAAATCTCTCTGATAAATGATAATGTAGCTGGTCGTGGTGGCTGGCTCACACCTTTAATCCCAGCACTCGGGAGGCAGAGGTAGGAGGATCGCCATACATTTGAGACTTCATAGTGAATTCCAGGTCAGCCTGGGCTAGAGTGAGACCCTACCTTAAAAACCATAATAATAATAATATAACCTGTATGTGATGGTAAATCCCTTTGAATATAGGTAATTGTTGAAACTGACTGAACAGTTTTCTCTGGGGACCTTGAGACATGAAGCCACTAAGGGCCAATGGACATATAAGCTTAAGGACAGCCTTGGCTGTCAGAATCTTGGCCTCCATGTCATGCCCACCCCCATGCCTGTGAACCATCTGCACATCCATAGTGTATGGGCAAATCTTTGAAGACAGAAGTGTGGGTTGTTTGGAGAACTTCTAATTTTGAAAGCACTAAAATCGTGACTCTGGTCTCCAGATCAAGATAAAGTCTAGGCCTTGAAATTGAGCTTTTGCAAACCCACAAGCAAGCCAATTCGGGTGCACAGCTCTTGTTTTGACTCACCGTTTTCCTCATTCTCTTTTGACACTTATGGTAACTTCTTAAACTAAAGGCTGGCAACTGAGAGGCCGTGTTTATACTCTGGACATTCAGAAGTGACCTGTCTGGTTTACTGACATCGCAGCTTCCGGATTAAGCCAGTCCCCTCGTTGTCCTAGCAGCTCTCTCGAGTGTGCTTCCCAGCCTCGGGGTGGGTGCAGATGCAGAAACCCTCCCACTGTGTTTCTTAAATAGCTTCTCCTCAGACACATTTATACTTAAAAGTTTATTCTTCTGGCCTTTTTCATTTCTATATTAAAGCTTTTTTTTTTGCTTTTTGCTTTTTGCTTTGTTGCTTTTTTTTCTGCTTCCTTGCTGCCCCACAAAGAGCAACATACAGAAAAATGTCATTCTCTTATGCCAGAGTTTATCATTAACACCCTATAACATCTGAAATTAAATTTCATGATGTATCTATGAATCATTTCTCAATAAATAGTTTCTTTTCCCGAACAGCTGGTTGACACTAAGAAACCTACTCTCTAATTGTTCCCACTGCCTTGAACTCCAGAACAGGCTCCAAAGACAAATGAAAACTGAGGTCAGGAGCCCCTGCTCACAGTGCCATCTGTCCTCATTAGACAGGGCCTGTGCACCTCACAGGGGTGATTGAGGAAGCCGTCAGTCCATCCTAAGTTCCGAGTTGCTACGGATTTCCCTTGGATGCATTCTGTCCGGGATGACCTCTGTCTTTCTGGCTGCCCTCTCTGGCTGGGTCACTCTGGGACAAGCTGACGGAGTGTGGTGTGTACAGAGCTTGAGGGCGCTCCCCTGGGCCAGCTGCTCCCACATGTACGGGCTTCACAGACGAGGTCTTGCTGCTGGGCTCTGTCTGCCCGGCTCCTCCCTTTCTATGTCTCCTCTGTTTCCCTCTCCTCCTCCCGCCTACAAATCAGCACCAATTGCTTCTCCTCCGAGGAGGCATGATTTCCAGGTTCATTTTTCCTTTCCTTTTCTTATTACACCTATTATTTGGGAACTCTGAATCAAGTAACTAAACCAGATCTTCTCCTCTATTAACCAATATCTGGATCTCACAAGGGTCTCTTCCAAGCCATTAAAGTCTACTCTAGCCTGCTTCTAAGCTATCTGGTTCCTAAGTTCCCATGTTAATCATAAAGCTTAGTTTAATGCTGTCCAGCCATCACTGTTATTCTATACACAATGTTAAGTCTCTCATTTGATACCAAGGGCAATCTTACCCATAAAATCTTGCCCATTCATTGCTTCTGCAGCTCATTATCTTACATTCTAGTATTAACTAAAATTACTTTGAAGTAAAAAATGTAAGTTGAAAGGTTCTCAAATCTTTTTACTTTTTGTGTGCACATGGGTATATGTGTATACATATTTTCATGTGTGTGTGGGGGGGGTGTAGGCCAAAGGTTGACGGTGGCCATGCTCCATTTTATTTTTTGAGGCAGGATTTCTTACTTGAATCCAGCACTCACTAACTGAGCTATCTTAGCTCCCTACCTTGCCTCCAGCATCCCCTGTCTCTGCCTCCTGAGCTCTGGGATTAAAGGCAGGCTGCCATATCTGCCTAGTACTTCCGTGCTTCTGGGGGGTCTAAACCCAGGTCTCCATTTCTGCACAGCAAGAACTTTATCCACTGAGCCATATTCCCATCCCCTAAATCTTTTTCATATTTTCCCATATTTTTACATGATAGTTTCAAAAGTGGTCCATAAGGTAGAATATCCATTCCAATGCAAAATCTTGAAAGAAAAGTGACAAACTCTTCTGAGGGCTAATTTCTAAGAGGAAAACTCCAACATGAAAAGACAACATCACTCTTTTAATAAAATTATAGTATCTTATATGCACAGGCAGCCATTTTTCATTGAATAATAATAAAAATCCTCTGAGGCCAGCCCTCTTGTAAGAGTAGCCTGATTAGTTATGCCAGCTTTCACATCTAGGATTGCTCTCTCATAAGCACTTAAAACCCAAGAGCCAGAACTTTCATTATCTCATTGTAAATCCAACTCAATGCTATACTGATGTGTTTTGGTTACTTAAAAAAAAAATTTTTTTTTGAGAGGGAGAAGGGGGCAGACAGAGAGAGAGAGGGAGAGAGGAGAGAGAGAGAGAGAGAGAGAGAGAGCACTAGGGTTGCAAACACACTGTATACATGAACTACTTTCTGCCAGATTTATGGCTTTACAATGTACTGGTGAATTGAACCCAGGCCAACAGGATTCGCAAGCAAGTGCCTTTAATTGCTAAGCCATCTACCCAGCCCTAATTATATATTTTTGTGGTGTTACTTTTATAGAGTTTTGATATGGATTAATTATGCATAGACATCGCACCCCTTTTTTTTTACAACCCCTTGCCTATAAGAAATGAATAATTTTCCTTTTTAAAAACCTGAATATAGACTTTTTCTTTACAAATGCTTTAAGTAAGGTCTGGAGAGATGGCTCAGCAGTTAAGGCACTTGCCTGCGAAGCCTAATGACCCAGGTTTGGTTCCCCAGTACCCACATAAAGCCAAATGCACAAAGTGGCATATACATTTGGAGTTTGTTTGCAGAGGCTGGAGGCCCTGGCATGCCCATTCTCTCTGTCTATCTCTCTGTCTCTGCTTGCTTACAAAGAAGCAAATAAAAATATTTTTTTTAATTTTTTTGGTTATTTTTATTTGTATATTTGAGAGCGACAGACAGAGAGAGAAAGAGGCAGATAGAGAGAGGAAGAGAGAAGGGGTGCACCAGGGCCTCCAGCCACTGCAAACGAACTCCAGACGCATGCGCCCCCTTGTGCATCTGGCTAACGTGGGTCCTGGGGAGTTGAGCCTTGAACCAGGGTCCTTAGGCTTCACAGGCAAGCGCTTAACCGCTAAGCCATCTCTCCAGCCCATAAAATATTTTTTAAAACCAGAAAATATACTTTCAGTGAAATAAATCTGAATGTATTTGGACATAACAGAGCACATGAGATCTAGTTCTATTAAATGGAATAAAATATGGTCAAAAGTGAGGGGTCCACTGTAACCACATTTATTTTGCTTTTTGGTTATAGTAAAAGCCTGTTTATCAGGCAGAGAGGAAGTATAATTCCTTTTATGTAGACATACTTAAGGAAAGACTCAAGATAATGTTTAGGAGGCTTGGTTCATAGGGACTTTGTTCAATTCAACAAAAGTATCCTTGGGTGAGAGGGATGGCTTAGTGGTTAAGGCATTTGCCTGCATAGCCAAAGGGCCCTAGTTTGATTCCCCAGGACCCACGTTAGCCAGATACACAAGGGGGTGCATGTATCTGGAGTTTGTTTGCAGTGGCTGGAGGCCCTGGTGTGCCCATTTTCTCTCTCCCTCTCCCTCTTTCTCTGTCAAATAAATAAATAAAAATAAAATGTTTTTTTTAAAAAGTATCCCTTAGGGGCAAAGTAAATAGTAGAGTGGAAGGAGGAAGAGAAAGTGTAGAAGAGTAGGAAGAGGAGAGACTATGTCTTAACCTTAGTTCTAAGTAGGTAGCCACTAATGACCAATACCACTTGTGTGAGGTGCACTACCTTTTACCCAAGAATTTCCTTTTTTCTCCATCTTGCTCTAGATTGTATTGCTTTGCTTATTCACCCCAGAAATCAAGTACGCCAGGAATACAAACGTTCTAAAATGGGAAAGGGCGTAGCTGGGAGGAGATTGGCCCTGCAGGCATGACTGGGCTCTGATGCCCCTTTCAGCCTTCTTACCTCACTGAGTGCTGGCTTGCTCTCTGTATAGTATGGAGTTAGAGCTGTCGGGAGGTGAGGACCGTGCGCAGCCTCTGGGTTACCATGGGTGACTGCACAGCTCATTCCAGTAGGGTGGCCACTCTTCTGACCTAACCAAATGTTCCCAGGCAAGATTCCAAGCCCAGGGAATCTGCCAGCTTTCCAAAGGAAGCTGGAAATCCCACCTGCAATGCAAAATCTCTTAATCATTAAGTCGCTGGAACAATGGCAAAATAACACACAGCACAGGCCAGCGCCGCAAGGCACACTTGAAATACACTGGCTGAATGAATTTCATCCAGGGTCTGATTTTGGTCTCTTGAAGATATTTTTCGTTTTCATTTTAAAACCTTATCTCATCCTTATCTTTCTCTGCCATTTGGAAACAACCCAAGTTATAACCAGGAGACAATGATCACAGGTTATCCACCGAGAGATCCATAGTAGTTTTCAGAGGGACAGTCTTAAGAATACACCCGACAGAGCAGACAAGCGGATGCATGCTTGTAGAAACTCAAAAGTGCCTGTCCATCCTCATTTAATGTGTCACAGCCAGTGACAAAGACTAGATAACTGTGTCAGGGTTAGATGCAACTAAAAGATTTGAGTAGCCACATTGCTGGAAGTTCATTAAAGAGTACTCCATTCTGCCTGGTGCTGGAGTTGTAACATGAGCCTTTGAATATGGTAGGCAGGGGCTCCAGCTACACCTCACTTTCGAGCCTAGTCAGCAGACTTTGTAAATGATATGGCTTGTTTTACCATGTCATATGCACAGACAGTAGAGAGAGCTAATTGCGATAAATATGCGGTTCAGTTTTGTTCATCCTTTCGCAAACTACAAAGGCTTAGGCAGCCTTTCTTCACCTCTCTGCTATAATTCATTTGATCATGGATTGAGATTTTTTTTTTTCCTGTCCTCAATGTTAGATAAATCTAAGGCAATCTTGGTGAATTAAAAAAAAAATAGGCCATTGTATAATTTTATAAATAACTGTTTAAAATCTAATTTGGGGGCTGGAGAGATGGCTCAGTAGTTAAAGGCACGTGCTTGCAAAGCCTGACGGCCCAGATTTAATTCCCCAGGCCCCATGAAAGCCAGATGCACGAAGTGTCACATGCACCTGGAGTTTGTTTGCAGGTGGCAAGAAGCCCTGGTGCACCACCCCCTTCTCGCCTTACAAGCAAAGATATTTTTAAAATATCTAATGTGACATATATGTGTACAGTATTGAAACTCCATCTCCAAATATTTGAGTATGAAATGTTTATTTGAGAACGGTTCCTTCAGCTCTTTGGCATTTGTATGCAATACTAACTCACTTAACATTTCCTGGTTATTAAAGGCCTAAATATTTATAGAATAATGCAATAGCCCTTCCTTTGTTCCGTTGTGGAAGACACCCACAGATGGAGGACTTCTGAAGGTTTCTGAGAACATCCTTAGATTGAAGTCGCGTCCTTGCTCTGCCACTAATCCCAAGCTTTGGGCGACCAGACTTGGTGTTTGTTGATTTTTCTACATGCCAGAGGTTCAGTGCACATTGCTTCTAATCGCCCAACCACCCTAAAAAAAATCTCCATTTTGCTACCCATATGAGAGCTGAGGAAATGGGGGTCCACACACTGGGTGGTTGAGTTGGGGGCCCAAGCTAATCCTGCCCATCGGTGTGGTGTGTATTCTGTGCGTGACTTCCCGCTGCATCCCTCTGCAGCAGAGTGTAGAGACGGTCTCTTTGGCCTCAAAGTTGGACAAGGTGCTCTCGGTCTGTTTGACTTCTAACAGCCTAGGCTGGTTTTTTTACATTCTGACACAGACAGCGTGACTCACTCTTGGGCGAAACCCCCTTTGGATGTTTGTGGATACCTCTGATTCTGGCTGAGGCTTTCAAACAGGATGTTGGTGAATATACTTAATATTAATCTTGTATCTTGCGGTATTTGAATCCCTGCCAATTCTGTCACTTGGCACAATGGACAGCATTATTTTCTTTGTTCTACTTTCACATAAACCTACTCTGTGCTATTTCTCATCATAATCTTCAGTTATAGGTTTATATTTAATCAGTCTTGCTTATTTAAAACTATTTGTACATTTCACTAACAATAACGTAGATTTTGAGTCCTTAATTTAAATCCATTATTATTGAGGCTCTCTTTAAAATACTATGTAAAATATAACAATTGTTTTTTTTAAAACATACCAGAATGAGGTCACGTCAGAGAACCCCATGTTCAGTTACCAACTTTTTTGAGCTCCAATTTTAATTTTTTAAATAACATTCTTAGTAATCATATAAAATCATAGGCTTCTTTTTGGTTTTTCGAGGTAGGGTCTCACTCTAGCCCAGGCTGACCTGGAATTCACTATGGAGTCTCAGGGTGGCCTCAAACTCACGGCGATCCTCCTACCTCTGCCTCCCGAGTGCTGGGATTAAAGGCATGTGCCACCATGCCCAGCTTAAATTATAGGCTTTTTAATGACCTTTTTATACATGTACTCTGCTCATGTGTTGGAACACATCAACTTTAAATAGATTAAGTCATTTGGATATATGCTATGGCAACTGGTGCTATAATCTTAGATAGTAAACCGATTACTATATACATTTAGAAATGACTTCATCTGTATATTTCTGTCCTGCTAGTTCTGTCTGGGAATTAATTTTGATGCAATCAGAAGCACACAGCAACAAAACAGAAAACAACAGGCCCTTAACTATCATAGGATGATCTACCTTTCCTAGTGAGGTCACATGATTCCCTGATATTTAGTTATGAATTTGGAGGCTTTCTCTGCTGTTAAAAAATGCAAGGACATTAGCAATTATGCAACTTAATTTTATATAACTAACTTAAATTTGAAATCTCTGAATCATAAGTATGTAATCGACATTCTTTACAGCCTCCTGCCTTGCCTTAGGCTTACTGATTTGAACATATTTCATTCCCAGCAAGGCTAACAATCATCTGGTAAAAACACATTTGTTGACAGTCTTTCTTATGCCTGGCATCAGTACTGAGTACTTGGGGAAGATACTAATATGTAAGGATGCAATCACATTGACAACTATAATCAGTGATTGTATGCAACTAGATGACATTCAATACATTCATAAGGATGGGGAACAGTGAATAAAGCACTTGCTGTACAAGAATTAGGACCCAAGTTTGGATCCCCTAGAGCCCCTGCGAATGCCAGGCAGATACAGCAAGACAACCTTCACAGTGCTTATGACCCAACTCAGAAGAAATGGACAAAATGATGATAAAAGAAACTAACACGTTTCAAATCCCACTAAAAGAGCATGAGTCCATGCCAAAGGGTATCTGAACAGCATGACATATGATCAAGTTTAACTGGAGTAAGAGCTCTCCTTCTCTCACCTACTCCGTTTTATTACATTAATCTCCTCTCGCTTATTTTCCACAAGTGGGAGCCTGGAGAACTGTTTCCTTCTTCTCCTTCAGCCTACATCAAATCCTTCACCACATCTTACTACTACTTGCTACTTCGAAAATAAAGGTAAGATCTAGTTCAGATAAATAAAATGTAGCTTCATAATATAATCTTGTTCTGTCATAAAATGTATTGCAATTGCGGCTGAGGGATGGCTTAGCAGTTAAGGCATTTGCCTGCAAAACCAAAGGACCCAGGTTTGATTCCCCAGGACCCACGTTAGCCTGATGCACAAGGGGGCCCATGCATCTGGAGTTCATTTGCAGTGGCTGGAGGCCCTGGCATGCCCATTCTCTCTCTTTCTCTCTCTCTCCCTCTTTCTCTGTTTTATATATATATATATATATATATATATATATATATATATATATACATATATATATATATATATATATATATATATATATATTAAAAGTAATGCAACAATATGCCACAACATAACTGGACTTTTAAAAGATGCTTAGTGAAATAGAGCAGAGATATTAGAACAAAAGCTGTATGATTCCACTTATAAGAAGCACAGAGAATAATTAAATGCACATAAAATAGAACAGAGGTTAGCAGATCTGGAAACGAAGAAGGAGCTATATATATATATAGTTCCCTGGCCCGAATATGGCATTCATTGCCTCCCGAGGCGGGGATTAAAGGGTAATGAGTACTTGTTTCTGTTGGGGTGTGGGAGTTTTGGCTACCCTCTGGAAAGTTGAACAAAATTGGAAAATTTTTATCAGTTTTAAATATTTTATATGGTTTTGGTTGGGTGCTATTTGTGGGGTGGTTTAGATTGTGTGGGACATGTGTTGGAGATCGGGCTGACATCATCCTTTCCCCATTCCCCTTACTTTATTGAAAGAGCGTCTTTCACTTTAACTCAGACCCCAGGAATTGGCTGGCGAGTACCGTCGCCCAAACCTTGTCCGGCCCCCCTTGTGCTTGTTTTGGGTTGCCCTTGTGTTCTTTTGGCATTTGCCGGTTGGGGGCCAAAAGGGCCTTTCTTGGGCGATGTTTTCCCCTGTTCCCCTCCCTTTGTGTTTTGTTTATTGTTTTCCCCGATTTGTAGTCTTTTCCCGTGTTTTTTTTCCCCCTTGAGGGGGTAGCACGCGTCTGGAGTTTTTTTGCAGTGGCTGGAGGCCCTGGCACGCCCATTCTCTCTCTCTCTCTCTCTCTATCTGCCTCTTTCTCTGTTAAATATATATATATATATATATATATATATATATATATATATATATATTAAAAGTAATGCAACAATATGCCACAATATAACTGGACTTTTAAAAGATGCTTAGTGAAATAGGGCAGAGATATTAGAACAAAAACTGTATGATTCCACTTATAAGAAGCACAGAGAATAATTAAATGCACATAAAATAGAACAGAGGTTAGCAGAGCTGAAACGAAGAAGGAGCCATATATATATATATATATATATATATATATATATATCTATATATATATTTTTTTTTTTAATGAGTACTCTGTTTCTTTTGTACTCTGTTTCTGTTGGGGGTGATGGAGACGTTTGGGCTACCCATCATGGTAATGGTTGACACAACATTGTGAATATACTTTTATCAGTTTGAAATATTTTCATATGGTTATGAGCATAGGTACGCATATTTGTGGGTGTGTGTTCAGATTGTGTGGGCACATGTGTGTGGAGATCAGAGGACTGACATCAGGTGCCTTCCTCTCACTCTCCACCTTACTTTATTGAATGAGCGTCTTACACTTGAACTCAGACCTCAGGAACTTGGCTGGCGCAGCTAGCCAGCTCGCACCAGGGATCCTCTGTCTCGGCCCCTTGAATGCTGCGATCACGGGTTGCCTTGCTGTATCTGCCTGGCATTCGCACAGGCCTCTAGGGGTCCAAACTTGGGTCCTAATTCTTGTACAGCACGTGCTTTATCCGCTGTTCCCCATCCTTATGAATGTATTGAATGTCATCTAGTTGTATACAATAACTGATTATAGTAGTCAATATTATCCATGTGTATTTTATCACATTGAGAAGATTTAAAGACTTTTTAAAAAAAGATTAAAACCATCATTTTGAAGCTGCCACTTTATTATACTTGTTTGCTATGGACTTTGTTATACTTTATTATACTTGTTTGCTATGGACTTTATTTCTCTGGTATTATCTTTTGTTGTTTTTCCCCTTCTCTTGGTTTGAAGTTCAATTTTTAAATTTCATAAGGAATAAGTATAAGAGTATATGTGCAACGGATATCCTCAGTAAGTCTGGGAATAGTGCAAAGAAAATTTCACCAAGATGCAGATACACATGTAAAATTGGTCAGGCTGTAAAGCGGCAAGTGTGTTTATTTATGTCCCTGCATTAAATTAGCAAATAGGAAAGCTGGTACATTCAAAGCAAGAGACTGGAAGGTGTATCAGTTTCCTTCAGTGACGCTGCCAAGCACTAGAGGCATTTTCTAGAACATAGGAGTTTTCATCAGGTATGCACAGAGGGAAGAAAGACAACCTCATACCACTTTTCATTGCCTAAAGAAGTTATCCTGACATAAAAGCTTAGCATCTCGATATCACTCTATTGACACATAAATAAGGAACTTCATTTTGTTGGCCAATATTTCCACATGTACATCTTTGTTTAGAACCCACAGGTGCTGCTTAATAAACTGCTTCCCTTTGGCCGTAGATCAAAAGCAGTTTCAAAAGAAAGGTAACTATTTTCAAATTCTTTTTTTTTTTTTTTTTTTTTTTTTTGGCTCTTGGGACTCACATGGAAAAGTTATAGCTACTAAAAAGATGATTTTATCTGAAAGTTTTGCTTGTGCCATTAATATATATAGCAGGACTGTATGAGGCCTGGTTCTAATGTTTTCTTCTTCTGATACGACTAAGAACAGAGCAGCACTGTTTCACGTGCAGAATGGCCAGCTCTGTAGTTTCCTCAGTGCCTTTGACATTCTTATGAACTTGTGGAATTGATTACCTTCTATTAACCTTTGCTTTTAAACCACCCCCAAGACACTTAGTAGCTAACATCCACAAATGAGCTCAGTTAAGTAAATGGAGCATTTCCATTCTCTGGAACAATTGTACTCGAACTATAGGTACAATGATAATGTATCTAATTTTAGGAGCATGATCTTCATATCAAAAGTTTTTGAGTATAAACATAAATTTGTATGTCAGTAATTATGTAAGGTGATATCTTGACTTAGGTTTAAAAAAAATTTGGGAGCTGGAGAGATGGCTTAGCGGTTAAGCGCTTGCCTGTGAAGCCTAAGGACCCCAGTTCGAGGCTCAACTCCCCAGGATCCACGTTAGCCAGATGCACAAGAGGGCGCACGCGCCTGGAGTTCGTTTGCAGTGGCTGGAGGCCCTGGCGCGCCTATTCTATTTGTCTCTCTCTCTGCCTGTTTCTCGCTCTGTCTGTCACTCTCAAACAAAGAAATAAAATGAACAATGAACAACAAAAATTTTTTTAAAAAATTGGGTGCTGGAGAGATGGCTTAGCAGTTAAGCGCTTGCCTGTGAAGCCTAAGGGCTCAGGTTCGGGGCTCAATTCCCCAGAACCCACGTTAGCCAGATGCACAAGGGGGCGCACACATCAGGAGTTCGTTTACAGAGGCTGGAAGGCTCTGGCACGCCCATTCTCTCTCTCTCTCTGACTCCTTCTCTCTGTCGCTCTCAAATAAATAAATAAACAAAAAAATTAAAAATTTTTTATTTATTTCTTTGAGAGAGAGAATGGGTGCACCAGGGCCTTCAGCCACTGAAACGACCTCCAGATGCGTGCATCCCCTTGTGCATCTGACTTATGTGGGTCCTGGAGAATCAAACCGGAATCCTCTGGCTTTGCAGGCAAATGCCTTAACCGCTAAGCCATCTCTCCAGCCTCTTCCCTTCCTTGCTTTTCCCTTCCCTTCCTCTTCCTTCCTTCCATTTGTTCGTTAATTCTCTCTCTTTCTCTATTTTCCTTTCTTTCCTTCCTTCCTTCCTTCCTTCCTTCCTTCCTTCCTTCCTTCCTTCCTTCCTTCCTTCCTTCCTTCCTTTCTTTCTTTTTCTTTCTCCCTATGCTGGGGATGGAATCCAAGGCCTCACACAGGCTAAACAAGTACTCTAACAGTATAAGAAAACCCAACCTAAGTCACCATGTGGATTATCTGCTCAGGATCCCTCCCAAACCAGGAGCTTTCTGCTTTATTTTCTTTAATGGTATCCCGTTTTAGTGGATCCCTTCTGCTTTACAAGAGCTCTGCCTTCTTTTCTTCTCGTAAGCTTTATAGTGAAATGTTTTTCTAAATCTCACCCTGTGGTCCATGGATTTCATTTGTTGAATTCATGAGACCAGAGCCTGGAAGCCACCGACTCAGTGGAGGTTTAGTGTGACTGTGAGGATGTGGCACCCTAGCTGCTGAGTTAAAAGCCCACCAAGAACTCAGAAGGGCTCCACCACTCAAAGACACCCCGACTTCCTGTATCATCATTTGCCCTTCAGAATCTAGTTCTTTTTTTTCTAATAAATTATTTATTTATTTATTTATTTATTATTTGAGAGCGACAGACAGAGAGAGAAAGAGGCAGAGAGAGACAGAGAGAGAGAGAGAGAGAATGGGCGCGCCAGGGCCTCCAGCCACTGCAAACAAACTCCAGCCACGAGAGCCCCCTTGTGCATCTGGCTAACGTGGGTCCTGGGGGATCGAGCCTCGAACTGGGGTCCTTAGGCTTCACAGGCAAGTGCTTAACTGCTAAGCCAACTCTCTAGCCCCCAGAATCTAGTTCTGTGCATCTTTTCTGTTATGTGAGTTGATACCCTTTGCTCAGCTGCTATTTCCATTCGACCAATGTAACGCATCTCTAACTTCAGTCTGCTATCAGGAAACCCCAAGTCACTAAATCAAATATAGAGATGCTCCTGGGGAGCAGCAAGAGAGGACAGCGTTCATGTTCTCCACTTTGTCAACACGGGGATTACACTAGAGACAGCTGCACCAGTATGGACAGCTGGCTGACATAGGTTTGCAACCCCAGTTTCTGTAAGAGTCCATCTGTTGATGTTTAACAAAGGAGTGCCCAAGGCTGCTCTGCAAAGTTCCTGGAAGGAATGGCCTTCCTCCTTGGCTCTCATCTGGGGTGTTCAGCAGCGCTCCCTCACAGTGCATGCTCCTCTTGTGGCATGAGCGGCCTCTGAACTGACTGAGCTCCAGTTCCCACATGACTTGCCTGACATTTGGCTGGCACTAGCCCTTCCATCCAACCCCTGTAAATACACAAGCCAAGGAACTCTCAAAAGATTCCAGAGGGATAGACAGAAGGAAAGGAACACTATTTCCTGACAGTGCTGTCATTCCAAAATTAGCCTTACAAACAAAGGAGGGAGGGGACCTTGACATCATTGAATTCACACAGCGGGCTTAGCTAGAAAATACTGGGCCCCCCAACCAACAGTTTCAGAATAGAGCTTACCTTTTGTTAATTGGAAAACAAATAGATTTTCGGAATGTTCATAAAGGAAGAGCCTAACTAAGAAATAATGAAAATGATAGGAAGGCAAAGAAGAGACAGTCTGTACTCTGCTGATAAGAGACACAGTGGATGGCTGTTTTCTCAGCCTTTGGAGGTTTAACTCAAGTATATTCGTGGTGACAGTGACAGGTGTGTCTTCTCTTCAGTCTAGAAAGTTTTCCCGTCTTCTTCTGTCTGATAACATCCCCTGGCCCCAGCTCCCTGGCACAAGGCCCAGTGTAGCCCGTGATAGCACCCTCCTGCCTGGGCCACAGCAGATGATCCAAAGAGTAGCCATGTGGTACCAGCGGGATCCGACTCCTTCTCTTAGATTTCTTAATAAACTGTTAAAAAGAAACTTCGCTCTTGGGAATTGGGAATAAATTAAGGCTTTTTAAAAAAAAATTTCATTTTTATTTATTTACTTGAGTGTGACACAGAGAGAGAGAGAGAGAGAGAGAGAGAGAAATGGGCATGCCAGGGCTTCCAGCCACTGCAAATGAACTGCAGACACATGTGCCCCCTTGTGCATCTGGATAACGTGGGTCCTGGGGAATGGAGCCTTGAACCGGGGTCCTTAGGCTTCACAGGCAAGTGCTTAACCACTAAGCCATCTCTCCAGCCCTAAATTAAGGCTTTTTTGATTACAAGTAAGCTAAGCCAATGCTGACAGCCTTTAGGGAAAAAAAAAGAAAAAAAATAGTTCATAGGAAGGATGTAAGATAGCTTTATACTTAACGAAAGAAAGAAAGCCTTGATTCAAAGAAGACAGCTTAGAGATGCAGGTACCAAAATCTGTGATTTCCTCAGCAGCCAGGAGCCAAGTTCCAAGGTCAGTCAGTCGTTGTATCTTTTTGCCCTCTTACATTACCGATACAAATGATTCCCACTCTTGGAAAGGAACAAGTGTGATTGGCTCACCCACTCACAAGGGAAAGTCCCACAGTTGTAGAGAATGGGAGAGGAGTCTTTCCCAAAGGAAAATCATATCTCCGTGACAGAAATAAGTGAAAGGGTATCTCTGCACAGACAGAAATGACAGGCGGTCAGTATCGACTGTGAGCCAGGGCTGCCTGGGGACCCTTTTTTGGTCCATGCCTATAGTATCCCAGATGGTGCTAACACCCACGGAGGAGACAAGTGAGCAATCGCTTGAGACTCGTTGCCAGCCTCGGCAGCTAATAAATTCCTTTTGCTCAAACTGGTTTCTTTCAGTTTCTGTCACTTACCACCAACAAAGCCCTGATCAACATCTAGTTTTTACATCAGTGCTTTGCAGGTCTGGTGGTCTCTGAAGAGTCACGTCGAAAAGCACCATCACCCTCAATATGTTTGTGATGAAAGGCCACACAGTCTCCAGCTGGAACAAGCTGCTTCCTGTGATCTTGTGCAAGAGATTTCTAAGCTTTCTCTTTTTTAAATTATTTACTTATTTATTTGAGAGTGACAGACAGACAGAGAGAGAAAGAAGCAGATAGAGATAGATAGAGAATGGGCGTGCCAGGGCCTCCAGCCACTGCAAAGGAACTCCAGAGGTGTGAGCCCCCTTGTGCATCTGGCTAACATGGGTCCTGGGGAGTCGAGCCTCGAACCAGGGTCCTTAGGCTTCACAGGCTAACCGCTAGTTAAGTGCTTAACCGCTAAGCCATCTATCCAGCCCCTAAGCTTTTTTTTTTGAGGGGACTTATGGTTCATGCCAAACCTCCTGGAAACTTCTTCAGTCAGTGAGAGGCCTTTGGTTTTGGGGGTACACTGGCTCTGTTTTGCACAGAATTGAAGTGTGCAGAGGAGACAACCTGACAAGTAATGTCTAACCCTAGAAATTCAGAAGATAGGCTGTATCTGTGCCGCAGCTCTGGAGGACTGGTAGTCAGTTCACATTGAAGTCATCATACCGATGCTTTCTCAACTACATGATTGTTAATTGCTGATATTTATTTGTCCAAATATAAATTATTACACCTTGGATGAGCTTCCATACCTGATGAGTCCATGTTTGTACGTGAAAATAATTTCCTGCAAACAGTGGAGGAATAATTCCTATTGGGAGACAAAACATCACTTGTTGTTTCCCTAAGTCTTTTCTGTCAAGACAATGACACCCTGGATAGCAGTAGGGGGTTCCTGTGCTTTTGAAAACTATCGCACAAGTGATTGAGTAGTACCTATTGGAAAGTCCCTGCCTTTAAACGGTGAGATCCTGGCATTAACCTGGCCCCATGTTCTGGTGCAGCTCTATGCAGACAGGTAGGTTGCAAGGGGGACTTTTGCTCAGGTCACTCTAACCTGGTTTGGGAAATAATCTTTGCAAGCATCATGCTGAATGAAGTAGAAGAGGATAGGGGGACATTGTCCAAAACCCCTACAAACAAACATACAGTTATTCAAGACTGACCTTAGTTTAATAAATATGGAAGTGACCTTTCTCTAAATGCTTGGATCGCTACCAATTCAAGATTTTATTTAGGCTCAGTGTACTCTCTGTAAAGAACACTTATACTTAATAGAGTTAGTAGTCATTATGCATTAGTGAGAGTTTGTTTTAATTATTGTTTGTTTGTTTGTTTATGGTTGAGTCAAAATTGTCATAGCAGAACTCAATATGCTAATCATTATAAAGTAGTTTTACTACATTAATAATATTGTGCAACAATGTCCATATCTAATCCCAGGTCTGTTTCATCATTCCCTAATCCTTATTTCCTTAAGTTCTATTGTTGCAACAGGACCTTTTATTTTGAAGAAGTTTGCAGAAGATTAGGTCAACAATACAGGGAAGGTTTAAGCCAAGTGGCTGGGAGAAGTGCAACATGGTAAGATACCCTTTAAAATATTTTCACTTACCTATGAGGTGGTGGCCAAGAGGTATCTTCTGACTTTCTGAAGAATATAAGGAATCACTAATTCTCAAAATTCATGGGATAAATTGTTTAATGTTTATAAAAGTCTTGTGTCGCTGGAAAATCTACAAAATGTTAAGTCTATTACAAGTTCTCCCTGCCCCCACAATATTGCTGGCTCTTTTTAAACAATGAATCCTGAAAATGCCTGACCTGGGATATATCAGCACCAATTAGGGAACACTCTCAGTGGAAGGAAAACCAAGAGATGCCTTAGATGCTAACCCAACTTTCACTGGAAGAACAGGACCAGGTAAGTTGGTGCTCATGCATAATAAGAGAAAGTAGCTAAAAACATTTGGAACAATATAATGTACAAGATGCGTCCCCTTCAACTTGCAAGCTTGAGACCTATGTTCTGGTTAAAGGTAGAAGTTTATATCCCCTTATGTATCTCCACTAAACCAACAACAGGACCTGATCATTAAGGTCAAGAGATCTTTTTATAAAAAAAAATATTTATTTATTATTTGAGAGAGAGGTAGATAGAAAGATGCAGATAGAAAGAATGGGCATGCCAGGGCCTTCAGCCACTGCAAATGAACTCCAGATGCACCATCTTGTGCTTCTGGCTTATATGGGTCCTGGGGAATTGAACTTGGATCCTTAGGCTATGCCGGCAAGTTCCTTAACTGTTAAACCATCTCTCCAGCCCCAGGTTGAGAGACCTTAAAGTAGACAAAATTAGTAAAGCACACCTAAGGCCATTTCCAGGGATGATTAGATCTTGAGGGCTCTAATGGGATCAATGTTTGAATCCACTAATGGATTAAAAATTTGAAAATATTGGGGAGAAGCTATGGATGGTGGGGGAGTTGGCGGAAGTAGGACATGGGGAAGAGCATATGTGGCTCAGAACTCTTCCTTTCCTTATTCTTCTTGTCCATATTGAGGTAGGTGGCCTCGGTCACATGTTTTGCTTCGCCACAGGCTCTAAACCAACAGAGCCAAGATCAGACTGAATCTTCTGAAATCATGAGCTAAAACTAATCTTTTACACCTTACATTCTCTCAGGTGTTTTGGTTCCATTGACCAAAAAGAAAATAAATAAACAACAACAACAACAACAACAACAACAACAAAAGAATTGACTAACACAGTAACATTGGCTCCCTAGGTCATAAGAAGGAGATTGTTTTGAAATTCAACCTTTAAGTTCCTACATACTAAGCACTCAAGAGGAAGACTCAGTCTGTGAAAAGGAGTACAGTAAGGACTTCATTGAATTCTGTTGGTAAATAAAACTCTAAGCACTTCAGGTGCAGGCTGTGGAAAAGACAGAAGGAATCTGCCTTGGGTTGTGATAAGTGAACAAAAGAAATATCAGCAGGCCTTGAGTTTCCTGCTGTGCCGGTTTTACAATGAGGGTGTTTTGCTTTTCAGCTGAACTTGGACTTAAATCATTTATTTCCTTGGAAATAATTTAAGTACACAGTCAGTAAAATAGTTCACTATACTTAGGCAAGAAAAACAAAAGTTTGGTACCTCACCGTTTTACTAATTTGTATATAACTATGCTTTTAAAGATATTCCTGATATTCTGAAACATCCTTCTGATCAGAAGACCTGCAAAGCAACGTACAGGCTGCTTATAAAGTTAACCAAACAAGGACAAATGGCACATCTGGGTAAAAGGATTCTGCACTATTTGGAAACATTTCATTGATTTGCAGAGAAGTGGCTTCATGTTAATCATGAAAACATGATACCACTTAGAACCCATGCTTTTCGCCTTCCTGAAGCTGAACTGTTAGTAATAAGCAGACTTTCATAGTACAGCACATGACTATGGAATCACTTGCTGGAGGCTCAAAGGGGAGTCCTGTCCTCAAATTGCCCATTTCATTTTTTTATGGCACCTGCAATTCTATCGCTAGAGAAGTTTTCGATCGCGAAGGCCTTTTATCCTTTACAGTGTAAATAGTGCTGGGGCAGTGACTCACCAAGCATGGCATTATATTTTAACGTGATCACTAGCCTAGAGACAATTGATGTTGGTTTGTCTCCGTCCTTTCCAGGACTGGGATATCCTTTCTTTAAGGATGTGGTTTTCTCCTGGTTCATCTTTGGGCTTCTTGGTGGGAGCTGCCGGGCTTGGAGTTCTTTCCCCACCAGTATTTTTCCTCTACTCTGCCACCCAGTGGTGGCTGCATCATGAGTGCTTTGTCCAGCCATTGCTCCCCAAACAAAAATTGGCTCCTATTTAGGAATAGGTACTCAACCCAAGCCAGACAGATCTTTCTTGGACTTCTACCTAGAGCTGGGGCGGGGTTGGGGGCAGAATCAGAGGTGATAAGGAGTGCAGCTCATAGCTGCTTGTAGTCATGTTTCTATTTCCTTCTGACATCTAACTGAAGGGGATAGAAAGTTCCAATGCAAAAAGCAGAGATGAGTAACCGAGCACCCTGGGAGTATCTGTGATCCCAATCCATTGGTCTGTGTGGCTGATAGTATGACCTTCCTTGTTTTCTTATATATACCACTGAATGCCTGTTGCACTCATCCTTGGCAAGAGAGGCCTTAGAACCCCAACTATTTTTTTTTTTTAATGACACAAGATAACTATAGGAGAGGTAGTGTTTTAAGTCCAGAAATGGGGAGAGAAGAGAGAAAGAGACAGAGACAAGAAAGAGTTAATTATCTGTGATTAAATGAAGGTCATTGTGTGTTAAAGTTCCTGGATATATATATATATTTTTTACACTACTATGAAGAGATTGATGGATAGGACAAAGGACCAGCACTCTGAGAGTACCATGTAGTATTATTCTAGGACCACAGGAAATCCATTTGCATAGTTATTTCAAAGGCTATTCTGAAAATTAACTTTCCACAGAATTCTTAGCACAGTACTCGCATATAGAACTGGCTGTTAGTGAATTATGGTGAATGAGGACAAGTTGAGAGTTTTTGTTTGTATTTTGGGGGTGCTCTCTCCCCGTCCCCCAGATGTGTTTATCGTTTCTTAGTAGCAGTGAGGTATTTAGCGGTACCTCTTCAGAGGGGGAAATGAGATAGAATAGTATTTTTTTTTTCTCTCCTCCAGGCCAGAGGGAGAAAAGTCTTTGAGTTTGTAAGGGAGGATCTAGCTTTTCCTTATCTCTCCTTACTTTAAAAACCTAACATAGAGATGAAAATAAGATTATGCGAACAAGATTACAAAATGCCTGAACACATGGCATGGGATTTATCTTTTTCTTATCTTCCCCAAAGGAGTCCTCCTTCCTTAGAAACCTGACAGGAAGATGTAAAGAAGATTACAAGTCACCTGCACACATGACTTGAGACCTGGACTCACCAGCTCGACCTCCTTTGGGTAAATCTCCTTAAAAGGCCCCAATGAGAATCATCTGGGAGGTTTCCCACTTCCCAGAATCCTCCCTGCCCCCCCTGTTGTGCAGGAGCACTGTCTTCTTTCCTTCCTTTTCTAAAAAAAATACTTCTTTCTTTCTTTATTTATTTGAGAGAGAGAGAAAGAGGCAGGTATGGGGGGGGGGAGATAATGAGCACTACAGGGTCTCTAGCCACTGCAAATGCACTCTGGACACATGCCATCTTGTGCATCTGGCTTACACTGGTCCTAGGGAATCGAATCTGGGTCCTTCCTTAGGCTTCGTAGGCAAGTGCCTTAACCGCTAAGCCATCTCTCCATCCCTTCTTTCCTTCTTTGAATCTCTCTAAGACAATCTTAAACTTCACCCTCTATGGTCTGTGAATTTAATTCTTCAAATGTATTAGACAAGAACCTGGAGGCCAATGACTCAGTGGAAATTTTGGGTGATTGTTACCATCCGGCACCCTAGCTCCCATGTTAAAGCCCAATCAAGAGCAGAGAATCCAATTAAGTCTCCGTTTGGTGGTCCAAGCCTATAATCACAACAATGCAGTGGGAAGGCTGAGGCAGGAGGATTAAAAGTTCAAAGCCAGTCTGGGTTATATAATGAGATCTTGTATCAAACCCCGCCACCAACAAAACATTTTCAACACCAGTGTTCGTAACTACTGCTTTCATTCCCAAGCCGCTCACCCTGTTGTTTTCTGGTTCACCCTACAGGCAAGAAAAAAAAATTGTCTACCTTCCTTGAACCTGTTTTAGCCTACTGGCACATACTTTAGGATGAAGCTCTGGCCTCACTCTAGATTTCCATCCTTTGTGGCAACAGACCTTCCTTCTCAGGCTCTGCCCTTCCCTCTCTGCCACCCTGCTTGTCCAGTGACACTTGTCAGATCATTCCAGTCCCACCTCCCTTCTTCAGAGACTTCCCCATAACAACTGCGTATCATTCCCCCTTCTCCATCTGGGAGCTAGAAGTCTATGTGCCATTGCCAATCATTCGTAACAGAACCCATCCAGTATTGCATACTTGCCAGACAGGATGCTGCCCAGGCACAGTGTCCCGGATGCTTGCTTTGTTGCCAATACAACTATGTGCATCGCCCAGGACACTGTCACGTGGTCGCACTGACCTCTAGGGACTGGCTGTCCTTCGCAGAGCGTCTTTATCTTCTGATTGAGTTCCAGGACCGTGATGGCAGCCTCCTGCTTAGCTGTTGCCAAATCAGTCTGTAGCTTTTTCATTGTCTTTTTGTACTTTAGTTTCTTTAAAAAATAAAAAAAAAAAGAGGAGTAAGAAGAAGAGAACAATTTCTTTCACTGGCTGCATTAAAGGGATAAAAGGAGTTAGTGATGTCTGGGAAAACATTGCTTGTGAAGGCCTGCTTGGGACTTGATGATTCTAAGCAGAGTTCTCTTTGAGATCTGTGTTCCTGTCAGAGATCTTGATTCCAAGTAATAAAAGCCTACTCTCTCCATCATTGGCTCTTTTTATCCTCTGCAATGGGGTTTTATCTGGACCTGAACCCTGTGCATCAATTGATCATCACCGAGGGAATCAGAAGAACTCTTCTTGCCTCTTATCATCAAGCTACAAAATCCCTCACAGTATCAGGTTTCCCAACGAGCCGCAAATAGATTCATGTGAAATTACCACAGCTTTGATCCTGAGTCATGTTTTCCCTGACATTTGAATATTATTTGCATCCAAATGAACTCTAAAATGTACGATGCTGCCACAAAGTGAAGACACTTGAAGATGATTCCTATGGAATCTATAAAGGGAGTGTGGTCAAAGCGAAGATTTTGTTTTTTAAGCAGATGAGGGCAGGAAACCTTTTCTGTAAAATATAACACACTTTAAGTCTAAAACTGCTGAGGAACTCTCCTAGTCATTCATCATGCAATGAAAGGGTTCACCATGAGAATAACTAGAAAGCTCCTTTTATGGGTTTAAAAGTGGATTTATTTATCAAAATTGGATTCACCTGCAAAGTTGGACTTAGCCTGTGGAGACAGGCTCACACTTACACTGTTGTGTTGCTTTGGGGTAGCCACCTTTACACTGGAGAGTTCACCTTGCCAAATCTTTGTGGCTGGTCATTAGGAAGCCAAGAAAATGAGGAGATAGCTTTGCCTTGTCAGACACAAAGCTTGAGACAGGGAAAGGAAAACCTATTCTCTCCCCTGACCTTTCAAGGGAGTATACTCAGACCATAGGGAGTCACCGTTTTGGAGAAGAAAGCCAATGAGATCAATTTGTCAAAGATGGGGAGAGATAGATCCAGACCTCCCATTCTAAAGACAGGTTGTTAGGCTGGGACTATGGCTCAGTGGTAGAGCACTTGCCCTACACACACGGGACTCTAGGTTCCATCCCCAGCATGGAGAAGCAAAGCAAGAACAGATAGCTGGGGGCTGGAGAGATAACTCAGTTGGTCAAGTGCTTGTCTTGCAAGCATGAGAACCTCAATTCAATCCCCAGAGACCAAAATTCTAGGCATGGTGGCCTACGCTTGTCATCCCAGTACTGGGCATGGGAAGTCAGGCTGATTCCCAAGGCTCAGTGGCCAGTCAACCTAGCCTCACGGGCAAGCTCCAGGCCAATGAGACACTCTTTTGCAAACAGATGAACACCAATTCTGGGGAACAATATCCGAGGTTGTCCTCTGGCTTCTAGGTGCTGGTGCAAATGTGCACATGCACCCATATACACACACATGTGCACAAAAAGTAGAGGAAGTCTTTGAGACCTAACATAGAATGAGCAGGACATCATAAAATATTAATGGCATGAACATGGCTAAAAGCAAAAGAGTTATGAAAGGGAATGGTAGTCAAGGAGATTTTCTCAAGGGACTTGGAGAGCTAGACGTTGACAGAATCCTCCCTAGACTAATCCACAGTTCCAGGGGCTCTGTTCTCCTAGGCTGGGAAGGTTTAGGTCACCATTTCATAAGGAAGCAGCTCCTGGATGTCAAAGTCTCAAGCTGATCAAGTCTCTGCCTCTAGACCTTTCTAGTCCCCTTCCTCTGGATCTCTAGTCACTGAAACCTTCATAATTTGACCTGCCAGGGTGGTAGTCAGGGATTGCTGATCAGGGGAGTATGTTCTCATAGACATTACATTGTCAAGCTAATCTCTACTGTCCTCTCTTGTGAGCTGTTATGAGTTAGCTTGTGCCTAAGGGCCTGGTTCATCTATTCCAGGCCTGCAGCATCCCCACCTATGAGGCCCCGAGGGGTCCTCAGTGACCTCGTCTGTTTTCACTTCAAGGCTACTGCACACTCAGATTCTTACACTTGCCTTTTACACATTGGGGACAGAAAAGTGGGAGACCCATAAATGAAAGCAGAAGGTAGAAAGAATGAAGGAATTTACAAGAATGGTTCAGCAGGAAGAATGAAGCAAAGGCATTAAAAAAAAAAACCCTAATAATATCCAAATGTGGTGGTGCACACCTTGAATCCCAGCATTTGGGAGGCAGAGGTGGAAGGATCACTGTGAGTTTGGGGACAGCCTGGGCTAGAGACTCTATCTTGAAAAACAAAGCAAAGAATTAATAATGATATGTATGTTGAAATGCTGAGGAATATATACACTGAAATGCATAACACATAGGACGGGTTGAGAGCTGGATGGAGAAAGAACTAGACATGAGGTAAACTGAAGGCAACACATGGCATTCACTATGAAATAATTTCAACATTGCTGTGTGCTTGGGATTTCTTACAGTTATCTTACTTTGTTTTGTTTTTATTCTTGATTAATATGTGTACCTAATTTTGGTTAACCTCCCTTCCCCCTCCTCTGCTCCATTTCCCTGCCCCCTACCCTGACTTCACCCTCCTACACCCAGTATTCCTAGTTTGACTCCCATATCAGTTAAGACCTGCTACTTTCTCAGAGACACAAAAGACTTGGGATAGCCAAAGCAGATATACTGCTGGGGTTATAGGTATACAAACCCTTCCAGAGTCTTCATGGAATATATTCACCTCAAATCATGTTAAATTGCTTATGTGCAGGTAACTAGATCTATAGAAACTTTTCATAAAGCAGGCATTGAGAATAACTAACCAAAAGAAGAATAGGCATTAACATGGTAAGCATCGGCGGGTTGTCACTAGGAACTGGCATGGTGTTTACTACTGAGAAAAATGTCTGCATTTCTACTTTGACAAGATGGCAAAAAACAAGAACATAATTCTTCTCAATATCAATGGGGAAGATCAACTATTATACTTTTTCTTTGTTTTGCTTTTGGGTTATTTGGGTTTGAACTCAGAGGCCCATACGTGCTACGATGAAGCTATACCCCAAACCCTTCAACTTCTCATTTAAGAAATTTAACATTAAAAAAAAAACAATTTAATTTCCAGACTACCTTTTTGCTTTATTGTAATTGTGTGCTTAGCCTTTTCTTATTATTGTAACATTTGCTCGCTTGTCTTATGACCTAAGAGGGGAAACTGGGGATATTTAGTTTGGAGAGACAGTATTCAGGCAGTCATGACAGTTAACTTCAGTTATCTAAGGGACTATTCAAGAGGAAAGGAAGTTGAGTCAAACAGTGTTGTTCTAGAGAGACAACGAAAAACAATGGGTAGAAAACATGAGGAGGCAAGTTTTGGCAGAACATGAAAAAGCCCTCTCTATTAATCAGAGCTCCATCCCTCACAAAATAGGATGGGTTCAGGCACAGAACTGCTGCTCTTGGAATGATCTAGCAGAGAGACTGGATGAACATCTCCAGGCAGGCCCGTGGTAAGTCTGGAACCTGGGTCAAGTGGTAATCCCGAGTTTGGCTCACTGCCCCTTCCTTCCACCTCCAGCTCACTGAAAGGGTGCATCAGAAGAATGAATACCTTGGCACTTGAAACCTGGAGGGCCGCCACAGTCATTAGGGACACTTTTCAAGATGATTCTGTATTTGTGAGAAATTGGGTAATAGGGCCTGTGAGTCCTTTAGAATTCAAAGATGATGTGACTCAAAAATACACTAATTTTATTGGTTAGCTATAAAGGAAGATTAAATTTACATAAAAGAGTGAACAAAAGTCCTAGAATGGGCTGTTCAAAAAAAAAAAAATTCAACATTGCCAACATGTTTTTTTATTAGTCACACACATCAAATGATTTCAGCAATGATAATATTTCCCTCTGTTTTTTTTGGCATTCACTAACCAAGCAACCCAAGTGTTATAGTTGAATCTAATGGAGTCTGTTATGGTCTCCCTAGTTACCAGCGACTCTCCTCAGTGATTACTGAGTGGATAGGAAGGCTTGGTAGCTTGGAGCTAAATTCCTATTACCTTGCTTGTTTTTCCTATTTCTCTTACAGAGTGGAAAGAGGAGGAAATCATGTATTTGTGCAATGTTTTGAAAAGGAAATATCTATCTGTATCCTATTGCTGAATGGCTTACATTATACTTAGTCAAGAAATAGCCGGGGAACTATTTATAGAAGAGCTTCCAACCAGAGTGACTGGCGCTGCTTAACATTTCTGGGTATTTCCACATAGTTTGAATTGTGGCCTTGGATGATGTGGCTTGGGCTTGTCACTTACTGGCCCTGAGAAACTGGGCCATGCTCATAACATTTCCAAGCCTCAGATTCCATTTCGTAGGTCTGCTGTGGGGATCAAATGACTTAACACATAAATGACAGAACCCAGCACTATGCTTGCATTAGAGAGTACTGCCTTTCTGTTTTTGTCATTATTCCTTGAAATACACAAGGGAAGGCTTTAACCCTTTAGTGGAACATGAAAATATCTTTTTTTGTTTGTTTGTTTTTTTGAGGTAGGGTTTCACTCTAGCCCAGCAGGCTGACCTGGAATTCACTATGCAGTCTCAGGGTGGCCTAGAACTTGTGGCAATCCTCCTACCTCTGCCTCCCAAGTGCTGGGATTAAAGGCGTGCACCACCACACCTGGTGAAAATATCTTTTCTAAAGATGTCTTTTGTCATACTTCATAGAAAATGAATCACCTTCAATCCCAGCACTTGGGAGGCAGAGGTAGGAGGATGGTTGTGAGTACAAGGCCACCCTGAGACTCCAGAGTGAATTCCAGGTCAGCCTGGGCTAGAGTGAGACCTTACCACACCCCCACCTCCAAAAAAATCTATACTTTTTTGAAAGCAAGACACACTTTGTATTTTTTAACTAATTTATTTTTGTAGGATTGCCTTGATTTTCCTCTCACTTTGTATTGGTAGACAAAATTTAGCTTCATGCCCTGAAAACACACAAGCAAATAGCTTGATCATGCAAATATCTTGATCCTATCTCCCATGAGAGCTGGCTGGATGCCTAGGCCAAGTAGGTGGCTACTTACCCGGAAGGATGTGAGGAGCGCTGGGGGGGGGGGGCCTTGCTAGTGTTCCCCAAGGCAACTCTCTCTCTTCTGTCTACAACAGCAGAGATTTCTGCCCCCACCCTTTCAATTCTACTTTGTCAATCTTACCCTCATCGCTTAGAGAACTTATATCACAAGGATGAATTTCTGTTTAACCAAACAGCCACTGAGAAAATGCTTGCTACCAAGAATTACATGAGATAATTTACTTTACTTTGAATACTGAAGTCAGAGATGAATTTTTCTTTTCAATCCCCTTCCTAGCACCAGAGATGGTAATGAACGTTATAAGAGTAGAGTAACATTTGGATGCTGTTTGGCTGGAAAATCAATTCCACATCCATCTTGGTTTTGTTTTTTAATTTATTTATAATATCCTGTGATGGTTGTTAACTTGATTGGATCAAGAATCATCCTATGGCCAGCCAGGCCAAATGAGCCAATGGGTACAGTAGTGGCACGTCTGTCATGGGGGAAACCAACTGCCCTATAATAGGACTGGAGGCCCACTCCATGTGGGGGAATACATCCCTGATACTGGAAATTTAAAACAGGGGTAGTCATGAGCCCTAAGGGTGTAATGTCTGCTGCTGTCTGGAGAACCTAGGAAAGAAAGGAGAGATTTGGTAAAGTCAGCTAAGGAGAGCATAGGCCAGGTGCTGTTCATTTCCTTTAGCTGGCCTTGTCAGAAGAGCATGAATTGATTCTGGCAATTATCACCATATATCTGATTCATGTGAAGTGGCGAAGAATGGATCAAACGAACCTTTTCTACAGAATATCTTGAATTTAAAATGCAGCTTAATCTTATCTTATTTGGTAAGGTGACAGGGAACAGTAGATACACACAGTGTTTAGGGCTCAGTCTGACCGTGACCAAGCACCTGGCCTGTATGACCTCTCGTAGAAACTTGTCAAGAGAATTAGAATTTGGAAATCAGAACTGGCACTGTTTCCACTCTGGTCAGTGTTGTTGTTCCTCACCTTGCTTGTGCAACAAAATTCTACACAAGTGCATTTCAATTATTGCCCAAACTTAGGAAGTTTGGAATTTCCAATGAAGCCCAATCTCAATAATTAGATAGATAATTCAACTCTCTATAGTAAAAAGCAAGACTCACTTCTTTTCCTCTATGAGATAAACAATTATGAGGGACAGAAGTGGAGTTTGCCAGTTCCATAATCTCAGTTTCTTGAGTGCCTCTACAAATGTTTATGTAATAGAAATTACAAATGAATAACAAAAGAATATTATTCTTTTTTATTTTTAAAATTATTTATTTATTTATTTTAGAGAGAGGAGAGAGAGAATGGGCATGCCAGGGCCTCTAGCCACTGCAAACAAATTCCAGAGGCATGCTCTATCTTGTGCATCTGGCTTACGCGGCTTCTGGGGGAATGGAACCAGGGTCCTTAGGCTTCGCAGTCAAGTGCCTTAACCTCTAGGCCATCTCTCCAGCCCACGAATATTATTCTTTAGAGTGAATCCTTTAGAGTGATAAGGGAAACATTTCTAACAAAAAAAGTTGTTCTGGATTTTTGCCATTCTTATGGCAAAACTACAGGGAATTTTCTAGAGAGAAATGAACACTTATTGACCATATCCAGTATGCCAGGTATAGCTCTGAGAATTTCATATGCATTGTCTCACTTCATAATTTGTAGGCAAGGAGGACTTTTGCTAACCTCACTTTCAGTTACAAGCACAGAAGTACTTAAGCGGTGAGTCAGTTCAGCTGCAGGTGGGCTGTCTGCCCTCTGTTCCTCTGTCACTGTGGATGGATGCTCAGCGCTGTGCCTTGCGTGGAGCATTTTAGATGCTACAAACCCATGTGTGATGCTAGTGGGAGCCGGTACTTAATGTCTCGGTGCGAAATCTTAGAGCCACAGGTTTTGCCACCGAGTGAACACGGAGAATCAGGAGGGATCACCAGGTCTCATGATGACTCAGAACTGGATGCCCTCTTGGAGCCAAACCGACCAAACCCTAGCACCGTGGAAACGCACATGAAGAAGGGGAAAATGATGTGATTTATCCCAAATCACATCTAATAAAGCTGCAGGAAGCAGTTCTTAGAGCCAGCTTTTCTGATTCTTCCTCTCAATTTCCCTTCCTCCAGCCAGTCTTATGTTTCTGCCTGGTCATAAGATCTTACAGGGATGGGATGGGTATATGACTGGGATTTATGGGGGAAGGATTTACCTGGAGTAAGAAGCTCAGTTCAAGGCCCTGGTATCAGCAACAGTAGGTCTTTAGGAAGGCAGCCTTCTTAAAGCCCTCTTTAAAGATAGCCAGGGAGAAGTGGATTATAAAGTACATAGGGGCTACTATATTTTTTTGAGGGAGAGAGAATTGGCACACCAAGGCCTCAGTTACTGCAATCAAACTCCAGACACTTCCACCACTTAGTGGGCATGTGCGACCTTGCCCTTGCCTCAACTTTGTGCATCTGGCCTAGGTGGGACCTGGAGAGTCAAACATGGGTCCTTAGGCTTCATAGGCAAGAGCCTTAACTGCTAAGCCATCTGTCCAGCCCAGGGGTTATTCTTGATACAAAGAAAACTATTGATAAACTGGAAACAAGCTGGGGTGTGGGAGTGTAGCTCAGTGGTGGATTGTCCAGCATGCTGGAGGTACTGGATTCAAACCCCGACACTGCACCACCACCCTCCAACAAATAAAATAAGCGGGATCAGTGTGTACTAGTGAATTTGCTTTTCTAGTGTAGGGGGCTATGCTTACTGTATTATGCTGTTGAATTTTATTTTCTGAGTTTAAGGGGCAGTATTTGTAAGTTCCTTTCTTTGGGTACTCCAGCCTCTTCTTTCTTTTTTCTTTTAATTTATTTTTGTTCATCTTTATTTATTTAGTTGAGAGCGACAGACAGAGAAAGAGGCAGAGAGAGAGAGAGAGGAATGGGTGCACCAGGCCCTCCAGCCACTGCGAACGAACTCCAGATGGATGCATGCGCCCCCTTGTGCATCTGGCTAATGTGGGTCCTGGGGAACCGAGCCTTGAACCAGGGTCCTTAGGCTTCACAGGCAAGTGCTTAACCGCTAAGCCATCTCTCCAGCCCTGGCCTCTTCTTTCTTACTCAGCACACGGTGATCGGGCTGACCATCAGGATTTTTGAGAAGGAATCCTATAGCACAATAGTTATCCTTTCATATTACCATCTGCACCCAGCAAGAACCATCTGATTGATCGAAAGAGTCATGAAAAAAGAAAATGTAGGCAGTGAAGCTAACACCAGGTTCACTTGCTCCCAGTCCCACATCACACCCTGAGAACAGACAACAGTGTGCTGTCACACCTGACAGGGCCTGGCAGAAGGCTGTTTTCCAGTCTAAGTCTCCCGGGGACTGAGAGAGCCCAAAGGGACAAAGCTGTATATGAAGCAATTTTATTTTCTCAGCCCCACCTTTACAGGTGCAAAGCAAATAGCCTTAAGTGACGTGGGTGGAAAAGAACAGAAACCAGAGAGGGTAAAAGATTCACTTGGTGACAAAGACTTCCCTTATCTGATGATATTCGGTTCCTTTAACATGATTAAAACAATAATGAAGAGTTTTGCTAGACATTTACTTTGTAATTGGACAGATTTTATTTTCTCCCCTCTAGGCCCAGGGCTCTCTTTGAACTTGAATAAAGGCTTCTTTCTAGAAGGAAATCAGCAGCTAATGGCCATCTGGGGCTTATCTTAAATCATAAAGCAAAGGCATGTGTTCAAGGACTGGGAACCTGACATTCTAAGTACTAAGGTGCTTAAACTACCTTTCAGGATTTTTTTTTTCATGTGGTAACTATAACCTAATTAATTTTATATATGCAATAAACATGGCTCTTCACAGATTTGACCCTGAACCCAAACAGTGAAACAACAGGGGTGCCAACACCAGGAGTACAAGAACTGACTTTAAAACAATCTCACATGATCAAGAAATCCAAATAGAGCGAAGGAAAATTATAAAAAGCTGGGAAATAATGCTCCTGCAGCATGAACCAGCTTTGGATACCATACAAAAGAAATTAGAGATCGCAGCTGAGTGGAATGTTTCCTATGAGGTGTATGATTGCTTTCCCATGAAATTCAATGTTCCAAAACTTTCTGCTTTCTTATTGCACAGTTAAAATAATTTTACGAAAGAGATGTTTAAGTTTCAAAGGAAACAGACAGCTGGAGAGATGGCTTTGCAGTCAAGGCGCTTGCCTGAAAAGTCAAAGGACAATGAGTTGATTCCACAGGACCCATGTAAGCCAGATGCACAAGGTGGCACATGTGTCTGGAGTTCGTTTGCAGTGGCTGGAGGCCCTGATGTGCCTATTCTCTCTCTCTCTCTCTGTCTCTCTCTGCCTCTTTCTCTCTCTCACTCTCTCAAATAAATATTATTTTTTTTAAAAAAGGAAAAAAGACCATCTGTGTTGTAAAAGTGAGTTTGCTGTAGTAAGAATTCTGTAACTGAGTGGCTTGAAGATGGCTGAATGGTGTGATATGTGTTAATAATGTAACTAGTATTATTACTTTGAATCTTGATCATTTGTAAGTGAAACTTCTGAAATTATGATTGGTTCTTGGCAATGAATCAAACTAGTACATACTTTTATAGTAATAGCTATAAGTTGGACAGCATAGTTATAATTAAACGAGTTACTTGTAAATTATTTAAATTTTCAATTGATTTAATTTTGCAAAGGATTGGAAAAATACTTTTATAGGGGCAAGAATCCCAAGTTAAGTTTCCCCCTAGTAAACTTTAAGATCTCTCATGAGGCTTATTGTGAGTGATGCCAAACCCTGACTCTTTAGAGGGGATGGGCAAGCAGGGTACAATGATATGCACCTGGAGTCCCAGCTCCTCAGGAGACTGAGGAAGGAAGGTTAGTTGAGCCCAGGAGCTCAGCGCCAACCTGGGCAACATAGTAGGATCCTATCTCTTTAAAAAAAAAAAAAGTATAAGGCTAGAGAGATGGCTTAGCAGTTAAGCGCTTGCCTGTGAAGCCTAAGGACCCTGGTTCGAGGCTCGATTCCCCAGGATCCACGTTAGCCAGATTCACAAGGGGGCGCAAGCATTTGGAGTTCTGCAGTGGCTGGAGACCCTGGTGCGCCCATTCTCTCTCTCTCTCTCTCTGCCTCTTTCTCTGTCTGTCGCTCTCAAATAAATAAATAAACAAACAAAAATAAAAAATAAAAGTATAAGAAAATAAAAGCAATTGAGGAAATAGCAGTGATTTGACACACCTGAAAATGTTTTTAGTAAAAGATGTTAGTCCCGTATTGCAGAAGCAGTTTAGCACTTGGGGAAAAGGTCTGAACATTCAGCAGTGATCGCAACCTAAAGAGCTTTTCTTTATTTTTGCATGAGTGTATGTGTATGCTCACATGTGTGTGGGCACACACACGAGTGCATTGTGTGTAGAGGCGACCCTGCCCACCTTATTTTCTTTCTGCTTTTTTTTTCTTTTTAGCCTTTAAATTGCTTTTACTTATTTTTTTACAATTTCATACATGACATAATGTGTTCTCATCATATTTACTCCCCCCATTGTCCACTCTTTTTTATTTATTTATTTATTTATTTATTTATTTATTTAAGAGTGACAGAGAGAGACAGAGGCAGATAGAGAGAGAGAGAATGGGCGCGCCAGGGCACTGCAAACGAATTCCAGCCACTGCAAACGAATTCCAGATGCATGCGCCCCCTTGTGCATCTGGCTAATGTGGGTCCTGGGGAGTTGAGCCTCGAACTGGGGTCCTTAGGCTTCGCAGGCAAGCGCTTAACCACTAAGCCATCTCTCCAGCCCACCATTGTCCACTCTTATCTCCCCTGACTCTCACTAAACCCCTACTTCTTCCCAACTAATCCCCTTCCTGTTTTCATGTATTTTGTTTTTGTGACCAGCTGGGTTAAACTGGGCTTGCATGGGTTGGGGGTTCTTACTGGAGTACAGGCAACTAACCAGTGGCCTACTCCACTGAAGAACAAAACTCCCTCTCTCCCAGCAACCGCTGACTGCCAACAGCCTTTCTGGGATGAGTGGAACTTCATGAGCCCCTCCTCCATTCGTGGTGAAATGTTGCCAGGATCAGTCTTTTTAAAAATATTTTATTTATTTATGTGTGTGAGAAAGAATGAGAGAATGGGCCTCTAGCCACTGCAAACAAACTCCAGATGCATGCACCACCTTGTGCATCTGACTTATGTGGCTCCTGGGGAATCGAACCTGGGTCCTTAGGCTTTGTAGACAAGCACCACTAAGCCATCTGTCCAGCCCCAGGCTCAGTCTTGTACAGGAGACTTCAGCTGTTGTGAGTTCATGAGAACGCTGGTCATGTTTCATCCAGAAGAGGGCATTCCACGGCACTCCTCCCCATGCCCAGCTCCGCCATTCCTTCTATCTCCTCATCTGTGATGTTCCAAGTCTTGGGAAATATAGATGCTCCACTCAGGGCTGATCACCCAACAGCCACTTATTCTCATCGTTTTTTACCAGCTATGCATTTCTGTATTAACATCTGCCCACTGCAAAAACATTCTGTGATCGGAGCTAAAACTAACTATTTAGAAGGCAGTTGGACCACTTCTCCATTTAGCATAACAACAGTAGCAAGTTCCCCACTGGGTTCTCTGATTTCTCTTGCCATGGGCCTGTGAGTAGGTTTACCTCACATGTATGAATCCTTTCCCATGCAGCAGGCCTCGAATGCAGTCAGGACATTGTTGGTTACATGCTCCTCCCACTATTGCACCAGCGGGATCATCTTGCCGAGCAAGGCAGTTGTGGAAAACACTGGGTCTATGGCTGGGTCAGACGCTTGATGGCTTTTCTTCCCCAGCTTGCATAGCACCTTCCAGCAGTGTGACAATTAGCCAGCAGAGAGGATGCTTTAAGCCTGGTTCCATCTTGGTTTCTCTATGCTCTGCAACCGATGCATGTGCCGTGTTCAACAATAGGGACTTAGCATCTAGTTTTGATAGCCAAGCAAGACCAATGCCAACAGCCTATATTGTCTTAGGAACCTCTGTTCCTACCTTATTTTGAGACAGTGTCTCTCGCGGAGCCCATAGCTTACCCATTCAGCCAGCCAACCCTGGGAATCCTTGGTCCTGGGATTACAGACATATGTCACCATGCCAGGCATTTTACATGGGGATCTGCATGATACGTACTTCACTGACTGAGCCGTCTCCTAGTCCCATGAAAAAATTGTTTTGTCCCATATGTTCAACATTCCAGCTGTGACTTAAGTTACGTTTTTTTGTTTTACATTTCTACGCAATCAAAAGAAATTCTCTTATTCATGTCATGAAGCATCATTTTTTTGCTGGTAAGACAAGATCATTGGGATTCATGTATAGCTATTTTAAAATAGTGCTTCAAACAGAATTTGCTTTCAGAATCTGATGCCATTTGTGAACTGGGTTGCGTGGCATGACCTAATACAAGATCTACTTGACACCTGTGAACAGAGTATAGTGTTGGAGAAGGAAAGGTGTGGTGGTGATGTAAACTTTTCCTTTGGAGATATTAGCAAGTTTCAGGTTGCATATTTTAACAAGTCGAAACAAATGTCCCTTGTTAGAAAACAAGTAATCAAATATAGATTATTGCTTGTTTTTTTTTTTTTTCCATCAAGGGTCTGTCTCTCCTGTTAATTCATCCCCTGCAGGGTGCTTTCTCTAATTCCATCACAAATCCCGCAGGGTAAAACTAGCACATGAGTCTGAACTCCATAACAGGGAACTTTAAGTAAATCTGGAAATCTTGACTGGTAGTCCTGCCACTATGCCTGTTCCCATCAACACACCCTCCTCTCAGATATCAGGGATAACCGGTAGGGAGGGAAATGTGTACACTTGGCTGAGAACCACTTGCCTCACCTCTTGTTTGTGACTTACTGTATCATAATTTCCCAGAGTCTAAGAATGTAAGATTTAGGGATAATCATGTGAGTTGTTTGCCAAGAAAAGGTTGAAAATTTCCCAACTTATACAAATGATGAGTTTTGGTCCCAACCCAGAAAATCCACAGGAGCCATTCATTCTAATTTTGGACTTGAACTTCCAAGCTTGAAAAAGTTCGAGTAAAGCTGACCTGACAGGAGACCACCCAGACATGTAAATGTCTGGTACCTGGGATTACATCCTTGGGATATGCATTGCTGAATCGGATACCTTGGGATATGAGAGAGGTTGACGAAGGGCCAGCCAGCCAAGCTTCTGTAAAGTCAAAACTCAGGAGCTACACAAGAAATAAACACGTGTCTGGCCAAATGAATGAAGAGATGAGTAATATACTCCCTAATTTTATTCTACTATCATGTGTACAAGTTGAAATTGATATATATATATATATATATATATGCTCTTAATTCTATAGCTCTTTGCCTAAATTAGCAATGCTGATTATGCTGAGCTACATATGCACCTAGTTTTCAATAAGACATAACATAGCATTTATACTCTTAATCATTTGTGAGTGTGCTGTTCAGTAATGTTAAGTGTAGGCACATTGCTGTGCTACCAATTTCTAGATCTCTTTCATCTTGCAAAACTGAGACTCTCTGTCCACTAAATAACAACTCCATACTTCCTTCTTTCTGGTCCTGGCAACTAAAACTTCTCTTTCTGCTTCTGTGAATTGGGCTATTTCAGTACTTTAAGTACTTTGTGTAAATAGAATCATGCATGTGTCCTCTTGTGGTCGACTTACTTTAGTTACTTATTTTAGAATGGGCATGTTAGGGCCTTCAGTCACTGCAGAGAAACTCCAGATGCATGCACCACTTTAAATTTTTTTTTGTTATTTTTATTTATTTATTTGAGAATGACAGAGAGAGAGAGAGATTGGGCGCGCCAGGGCATCCAGCCACTGCAAACAAACTCCAGATGCGTGCGCCCCTTGTGCATCTGGCTAACGTGAGTCCTGGGGAATCGAGCCTCGAACCAGGGTCCTTAGGCTTCACAGGCAAGTGCTTAACCGCTAAGCCATCTCTCCAGCCCGCATGCACCACTTTTTAAAAATATTTTTTGTTTTTTGTTTTTTCAAAGTAGGGTCTCTCTCTAGCCCAGGCTGACCTGGAATTCACTATGTGGTCTCAGGGTGGCCTCAAACTCATGGCTATCCTCCTACCTTTGCCTCTGAAGTGCTGGGATTGAAGGTGTGTGCCACCACACCTGGTGCTTTAAAAATATTTTAAATAGTTATTTATTTATTTGACAGAGAAAGAGGAAGAGAGAAAGAATGGGCACACCAGGGCCTCCAGCCACTGAAAACGAACTCCAGAAGTGTGCGACCCCTTGTGCATATGTCTAATGTGGGTCCTGGGGCACCGAACCTGGGTCCTATGGCTTTGCAGTCAAACGCCTTAATGACTAAGCCATCCCTCCAGCCCAACATGCATCACTTTTTGCATGTGGCCTTACATGCTCACTGAGGAATTGAGCTTGGGTTGCTAGGCTTTGCAGGCAAGTGTCCTAACCACCAAGCAATCTCTCCAGCCCTCTAGCAGGGTAATTTTTATGACATATAATAATTTTACTTTTTATGACTTAGCACTGACTGGCTTGATTCTTATTATCTACCCCAGGTCTGCCTTGATTCCCAGGGTTATTCCCACCCCAGCCTCTCGCACCACCTCACCCAGCAAATAAGTCTCTTAAGGGAGACAATTCAGTTGCAGAGTGCTTGCCATGCAAGTGTGAAGACCTGGGTTTGGACCTCCAGAATCCATGTAAATGAGAGGCATGGTCACACATACACAGCCCCGGGGAAGCAGAGACAGGTGCATCCCTGGTACTTGCTGGTTAGCTAGATTAGCCCAATAGGTGGGTTCTGGGTGCAGTGAGAAACCCTGACTCAAGCAGTTAGGCAGAGACAGATAGATAGACACCTGACAATGACCTCTGACCTCCATCTTCATACATCCACAAGCACACAGACTTATATACATGTGCACACACATGTACACAGAAGAGAAGAAGAATCTTCTTATTTTGATATTACTCTATATTAGATCATTTGGTCATTACAGCATAGTCGCGGAGGCTGGGTACTCCATAATGAAAGGAGGTTCATCTAGCACACCGTCTTGAGAGCTTGAGCTCAGTTCTGGTAAGAATTCCATAGGGGTGGCATCATAACGGTGGGAGTACGTGTAAGGGAAGTGATCACAGAATAGCCAGGAAGCCAAAGAGGCGAGGCAGCTGCCTGCGCTCGTTGTTGCACAACAATCCTCTCACAAGTATTAGATTAGGGTCACATGAGAACTATCTCAATCCCTCCAAAGAGCATGCTGCTGATGGTTTAAGGACTCCCACAAGGCCCCGCCTGTCACAGGGCCCGCCACCGCTTGGCATCACCACACTAAGGACACCAAGCCTCTACTGCATGAACTCTAGAGCCCAAGTCATGCTCAACCCCTAGCAAATCCCATGTGTCCATTTTTACCTTTGTCAAATATATTTTCAGTATATTATTTAAAAAAACATTTCCTACACTAAGGTGTTGAAAGGTTCTGCTTTTTCATTTTTTCTTTTTTTGAGGTACGGTCTTGGTCTAGCCCAGGCTGACCTGGAATTCACTATATAGACTCAGGGTGGTCTCAAACTCATGGCGATCCTCCTACCTCTGCCTCCCAAGTGCTGGGATGAAAGGCATGCACCACCACGCCCGGCTTTTCTCTTCCATTTTTATTCTAGTAGTTTCATACTAGGGTGATGCTCATCAATGATTTACAGGCATACTCTTAACTATAAGTCAGACCTAGAGGCTTCCTTCATTCTTGTGAAGGAAAAGTCTACTCTACCATCATGACCACTTGCAATTCTTTTTCCTTAGAAATGCAAGACCCCATGATGGGAAAGCATGGGCTCACCATACAAGCACATTTCAATGTGTTAACCTAAGAGATAGGCAGATTTTCACAACTATCTTGTGGTTGGACATGCACAGAAGATCACTGTCAGGCAAGCTAACTCAGCACGGACCTTCATCTGCCCTTTCTGCAGAAGCAGCTCTAAGGCTTTCTTTCCTGTTTTACAGTTTGGTAGAGGCATATCACACCCATTGGGGAGCTTTTAAAAAAAATGCATGTTCAAGTTTTTCTCCAGTACTACACTGAGGTTGTTTGAATGCAAAATGCCCCCATAGCCCCAGGTGTTCATGATCAAGCTTCCTACTTAGGCCCCAGCTGGTGGAGCCTTTGGGAGGAAGAGCTCTGCTGGAGGAGGTGTGCTGCTGGGGCGGGGTGGGGTTGATTCGTTGATTCCATTTCCCAGAGCTAGCACTCTGCTGCTCTGTCCTCTGCTATAGATGTGTGATGTTGTGAGCCAGCCACCACGACTTTCTCTGCCAGGATGAATCCTCCCCCTTGAAACCGTAAGCCAGGAAATAAACCCATTCCTCCCATGAGCTGCTTCTGGTCAGGTGTTTTGTGCCAGCAATAAGAGGGTAACTAACACATACATCAACTGAATTCAGGGTATAAGACTTTAATCTGGATTTAGCTTTTGGGTTCTCTGTAGAGGCCAACTAGTGGAAGATAAGAAGACACGAAAGCCTTTATGAATGTCGTTGTGGACAGTGCTTGCATCCACGATGGCACTTAGGCAAGCACAAATTTGTGCCCAGGAAGCTGGGACAACTACAGAAAGTTCTACATGGGAGGTTTCCATGGGACCTTGGTCCAGCTAATGACTGTTTTTCTGGATAGCCAATTTCAGCTTTTTGAATTTTTTTTATTATATGTGTATGTTTCTGTGTATGTTTGCAGACATGTACGTATGCTCCGGGGCACGGAGGCTAGAGGGCAACCTCAGGTATCATCTTCAGGAACGCTGTCTACCTCCTTTGAGTTGGTCTCTCATTAGCCTGGAGTACACGAGTTAGACTCAACTGGCTGGCCTGCAAGCTGCACAGATCCAGTTCTCTGGGCTGGGGTTACAGGCATGTGCCACCATGCCTGGTATTTCACATGGTTACTGAGGGTCGAGCTTAGGTTCTCATGCTTATGAAGCAAGCTTTATCAGAGCTCTTTCCAGCCCCAATTTCAGCTTTAGAGGGGGGAAAAAAAGGGATTAATGAAAGCAAAGGAATCTCTGGTTTCGTAAATGATCATTGTGGCCGTGGCATTAAGGGATCTGTGGTGCAGCTTTGTCCCTTAGTGTAAAGATGAAGAGAGAAATCAAAGTGTCAAACCACGCCAAGTTACTCCCAGCTCTAGCACCTCCTCCCTCTCTGACTTACAGCCAAACAGGTCGGTTTTCTGATTCTTATTTCCCACACACAACTCCCTTCAAACTCCTCCTACGTCAAAACAGCTAAGAAAAATTCCTATACCTGTTTTCACACTCACTGCACTGTTCAGAGCTATTTTAAAGTCTTTCATAAAGCTTCAGAGAAATCTAGCAGAAGCATTCTAAGCCCTTTCCTTAACACCAACAGCAGTGATCCGGCCACGTGTCTTGATGTTCACTTTCCCCAACGCCAAATGGACTTTCTAAAGCCACCTTACAAATGGATGAATGAACTCATGCTGATTAAATCCTTTGAGCCTCAAACATTCATAGTGAGGCAAGAAACAGAAAATGAAAAGGATACTTTAAGAAAATCTCCTTTTTTAAGCTTTGAGATTACAAATTGGCTTTTCTTACTTAAAAAGTAACCCAAAGAGCTGGTGGTGCGGGAATGTAATCCCAGCATGAGGGAGATAAAGGCAAGAGGACCAGGAATTCAAGCTCATTCTCTCAGTTATATAGCAAGGTTGAGGCCAGCCTTGACTACATGAGACACTGTCTCCAAAATAACAATAAATTAATACCCACTGAGCATTAGAAATAGAGAAATCTCATATTCATATATTAATGCTACTCTCACTTCTAGTTAGAGAAGCTTCTCTTTTCAGATGGTGATGACCACTGGGATGACCCAAAAGGCAAGATAATACTGAGAAGAAGGGATGGAGGAGTGTCCAGCACTGAAACATCTCACACCCTCCAAGGCTCAGAGTCCATTGAGGAAGAGGTGGTGGAAAGAACGTAAGAGCCAAAGGAAGGGTACCACTCCTTATATGCAACTGCCCGGACAGAAATGGGCCTCGATATCCATGACCTAGCAGTGCCTAGCAATACCTACACAAGACCCTCATAATAGGAGAAAAAGATGATGACATCAAATTAAAAGAGACTAATGGAGAGAGGGAGGGTATATAATGGAGAGTAGAGTTATGAAGGGGAAAGTGGGGGAGGGGAGGGAAATACCATGGTTTGTTGTCTGTAAATACAGAAGTTGTCAATAATATATATATACATATACATATATATATATATATTTAAAAAAGAAATAGAGGATTCTGGAAGCATTTTCATATTCAAATACATATAAAGGAGAATTAAATGTGTCCAACCTATTGATGTTATGACACAATATTATGATTTACAAAGTTTATGCTCAAGAATTTTGTAAGCAAGTTACAAAATATTTGAAAAGAATCTCATAATGTTTTAATTAAGTTTATGATTTTGTGTTAGGCCACATTCATAGCTATGCTAGGCTACATAAGGCTCATGGGCAGTGGTTTGGACATGCTTGGTGTTTGTATGTGTGTGCTTTGAATTGAACCTAGGGCCACATGTATTCTAGGTGAGTACTCTGCTTGAGCTACATGCATGGACCATGCTTAAATATATTTTCAAAGGCATATGGGCGGGGCACATAAGTAAGTTGGTAGAGTACTTGCATGGCATGTGTGAAGCTGAGTTCAATCCTTAGCACCACAAAAATGGCATTTGAATAAAGAATGGGTCTGCAAAATAAAGTCAAGTAAAAATTTGAGATTGAAAAAATATCAGGCGGGTGCAGTGACACACGCCTTTAATCCCAGCACTTGGGAGACAAAGGTACTAGGATCATTGTGAGTTTGAGGCCAGCCTGAGACTATATAGTGAGTTCCAGATCAGCCTTGGCTAGAGTGAAACCCTATCGCAAATGAAAACCAAAAAGAAAGAAAGAATAACACAATACTTGAAAAATTATTCCTAAAGCCATCCAACGATATAACAGACAAGAGACTTCGTAAACTGGCATGTGATCTAAGGAAAATCATGAGAAGCTACAGAAATAAAAACAGAAAATGTGGGAAACCATTCAAACAATAGAATGAGGTCAGGGATATATGAGCAAAGCTATAAATCTGGGTCTTGCCTTTGTGTCTTTCATCTGTGTTTCTCCCTGTGGAGTGACAACTGTAAATTTAGAGTGACTAGACCTCTCTATTCCTCCATATCCTTTATAGGTTCGTACCACACGTGGGTGACTGCTTCATACAAAAATAGTTGAAGCATTCATTTATTTGCCACAGATACATCCCAGGAACACTGAGGTAAGTGAGCCAGTCACAACCCCTTCATGGTGTTTAGAATTTGGTTATGAAAGCAGACTCAAAACAATTACACAGACATTCAGAAGCATCACAGTATTCTGAAGGATTCTAATGAAAGAAGTGATTTCAGTAAGGAATTAAGAAAGACTCTCAGTCTGAGGAAACCTGAGGCACAAGTCACTGATTAGGTCTAAAAGCAAGGAGAAAGCCAGGCGTGGTGGCGCACGCCTTTAATCCCAGCACTCGGGAGGCAGAGGTAGGAGGATTGCCGTGAGTTCGAGGCCACCCTGAGACTCCATAGTGAATTCCAGGTCAGCCTGGGCTAGAGTGAGACCCTACCTCGAAAAACCAAAAAAAAAATAAAATAAAATAAATAAAAAATAAAAAATAAATAAAATAAATAAATAAAAGCAAGGAGAAAAAAAATCAAGATGGGGGCAGTATCTATAAAGGCTTGTAATGGAAGGAGGAAGGGTGAGTGACCACAGGAGTCTAGGTGAGGGCCAGAAAGATGGCTCAGCAGTTAAGGCACTTGCCAGCAAAGCCAAGCTACCCAGGTTTGATTCCCTAGGACCCACGAAAGCCAGATGCATAAGATGACGCATGCATCTGGAGTCATTTGCAGCGGCTGAAGGTCCTGGAATGACCATTCTCTCTATCTTTCTCTCTCTCAAACATATATTTTTTTTAAGAGTGTAGACAAACTCCGATGGCCAACAGTAGAGATGGTGAAGCTCTATAGACATAAACCGGAGATTGGTGGGTAATGCCAAAACCCATGGGAGATGGCCAAAATAATTTATATAAGCTATCAAATGATAAGCTTTATGATTTGATAATCACAATTATAGCAGCTGACATTTATGCAATGCATGCTATGTGTTGGGCAGAATTCTAGATGTTTTACATGTATCTTCTTATTCACTTACACAATAGCCCATGAGACAGATATTGCTATTTTCAGGCATGCAAGCACACAGAGCAGCCACTCCAAGGGTTAACTGTATGTGATAACTTTGCTGGACAATGGTGTCCAGTTTCTTGGTCAAGCACTAGTTTAGATATTGATGTAAAGGTTCTTGTGTGGATAATCAACATTTACAATCAGTTGGCTTTAACTAAGGAAGATTACCTTCATAATGTGGGTGGGCACAATTCATTTGAAGACCTTAAGAGCAAAGGACTGAAATTTCTTGAAGAAGTAATTCTGCCTCAAGATGACACCACTGATATGCTTTCTAAATTTACAGCCCACTGGTCTATCCTGCACGGTTAGCGCTCAAAACGACAACATCAATTCTTTCTTGAATTTCCAGTTTGCCAGCCAACTCTACAGATCTAAACATTTCAAAGTTATCAGCCCCCTGAATCACGTGTGCCAATTTCTTAACATAAATATCTCTGTCCCTGCTCTCTTCTCTTTCCCTCATGTATATACGTTTCAATGAATTGATTTCAGTAAAGCAGAATGGGTTCAGGTACACCAGGATATCAAGAAGGGAATGAGTTCAATAACTTGGGCATATTGTGCTAGGACCAGGGCAAAAGTTGAGAGATGATATTTAGAAGTCAGTCCCAGTAGCAGTGTAGTGAAGGTTGGAATAAAGTAGGCATGACTACAGGAGGTATCAAGGTTAAGTCCTAGTTCTCAGCCTACGTAACTGGATAGATTGCAGGGCTGCACGGCCAATCAAGGAACACTGTAAGACCAATGCTACAGAGCAGACAGAGGTTCATATGTGCAGTGAGGTGGTGCTGGTGTCATAGAGTTATAACTCTGAGTTGAAGGATGTTAAACTCTCCTAAAATACCTTTGAGATTTCCATAAGAATATGTCAGCAGGAATTTAGCTTCATGGATGTGGTCTTCAGTGAAGATTGTCGAGTGCAGATTTTATGAATTAGGAGGTCATCTACAGAAAGTGATAAGTGAGATCACCAACAAAAACAGAGTGGAAAGAAAAATACAGAGCGCTGAGCTGCAAGGAACTCAAATGATAATGAAGGGTGACGTACCTACTGAGAAAGACTGAATGGAAGGGTGAAGTGGGGAGGTGGAGGAATACTGAGAGTGTTATCATGAACCCAAAGGGCAGGAGATTGTTTCCAGAAGGTGAGTGTGATCTGTGTTGCTGTATGACACTGAGAGCCAAGTGCAATGCAGCTAAATACTCATTGTGTCTAATAAAGTGGCCATCATGATGTCTTTGAGGAGCCAGAGGGGAGTTACAGAAGAGAGGGGCTGAAAAGTGAACAGAGCATAAATACATACTCAGAGGCATCTTTGGAAGACACACACCACCCGGGAATGATTCTATCTGAGTAAGACTGTGAGGATAAAGGAGAGGGTTGGGAGAATTCTCCCTCCCTCTGTTTTTGATACTTTGTTTATTGTACACTGGGGATGTACTATTTAATAAAACCACTAAATTAAGAGAAAATATTTGTGAGTTTAGCAAATGGAGGCAAGAAGCATATATAACTCTTTGAACACTTCTTTGAGAATACAGCACATGCTTAAGAACCAGACAATGCTCATGTTATTGCACATATGGAAAATCATTTTTTTTTCCTGGTGCTAAGGACCAAACCCAGGGCCTTGTGTTTGATAGGCAAGTACTCTTCCGCTGAGTGAAATCCTCAACTCCTATGGTTGGGGAAAAAATAATTCTTTTTTTTAAATTTTTTGTTCATTTTTATTTATTTATTTGAGAGTGACAGAGACAGAAAGAGGCAGATAGAGAGAGAGAGAGAGAGAGAATGTGCGCGCCAGGGCTCCCAGCCACTGCAAACGAACTCCAGACGCGTGTGCCCTCTTGTGCATCTGGCTAACGTGGGTCCTGGAGAATCGAGCCTCGAACCAGGGTCCTTAGGCTTCACAGGCAAGCGCTTAACCACTAAGCCATTTCTCCAGCCCGAAAAAATAATTCTTAAGGGATGTTGAAAGCCTCATTACAGATGAGGGGCATAAATATGGGGTATACAATGCATGGAATTAGGTGGTTAATTAGTTGCTGAAACTACCTCTTTGCAAATTGGGAGAATATTCCAGTAGAAGGTGTACATCTGGACTGGGTTAAAGAGTCAGTAGAGCATTTGAAAATTATGAGGATAACGGCACCTATACGCACAGTGGAGTCAGCTTAGTGTGGTTAGGGCAGAGAGGTAAGAGAAAGCTGGTGGTGGTTAACAACCAGGGCAGAACTAAGAGTGAGAACCGTTGTCATCTTTGGTAGCTCACAAAGTGACCGTCTCTTCCGCAGTGGGGCCACAGCCACAGCGAAGGGCAAAATGGAATGCTGAACCCCGAAGACGACTGAAGGCTTAGCTGAGGCATGTTGAGTAGGTAGGCGGGACAACTTGTGACCGTAAAACATGGCATGGTGGCATTTGAGTACATGCCACGTAAGTGATCTTAAGACCACCTTGTCCTCTGAGAGTGCGTACGTGTGACCGAATCTTCCCTACACTACTTGGCACTTCCTGCACCTGGGAACATGCTGCAGAAAGCCCTCCTCCAGTAGACTGAGCAGGTGCCCTTCTAGGGCACTCACTCCACCTTCTATGACAAACAAGGGAACGATTTTACATATTTGCTACGCTCAAAAAAAAAAAAAAGGCTGGAAGAGTAGAGTAAATTAAATTGAATACAAAGGCAAGTACTACGTTACACACATTTGCAAGAGATGATAAACAAGCGTTGGCGTCCGAAGGCAAGGGGAGGAGGCACTAGTGGCCGGTTTCTGGGGTTGGCTACCATGCAAAGTGTTTTCGGCACAAAAATGATGATTCTTGACTTTAGGATTTAGAGATTGAGCCATAAAACTAGTGTTCAAATATAATTTCAACTGCAGTCTTGAAAAGCTATAAAACTGGTTTAATTTTTTTTTACAACTATAAATATTTACACCACCAAAATATCACATTCTTGGAACAGACAGTACTCTGGCACACCAGTTGGTGAAGCCTGAGGTGCAGCAATAGCTGGACACATATGTGGTTTCAGGAAAACCATTTTACTTAACCCGAGCTATTTAATCTTCTTCAAATATTGACAGAAAAGACCTACTTGAAAGGCTATAATATAAATGTATAAGAAAGAGAGGACTAAATTGGTCATCTAAGACTCCTGAGATGGTAGGAGAGGACTGACTTGTTGGCCCAGAGAAAGAAGGCATGCCTGTCCGCGTGGTGACGGAGGGCAAACGGCTCTCACCTAGTAACCTTTCTAGGAACATTTTCTCAACCCTGGTTAGGTTTGTGGTTGTAAATCACAGAGACCAACGTAAGACAAAGAATTTGCTGCTGAAAAGAATGAGATGGCAGCCGAGGACCAAGCCCACAAGGTTCATGGCATGGACCTGTAGACCCTCCTCCTCTGGCAGAGGGAGCTTAGAGGCTCAGGCAACCTAGCTTGTAACCCCTTCAACTGAGTCACTAGGGATGCATGCTTCCTACAGATAGTCCTGTCTCTGCAGCTTCAGAGGGCCAGAGCTCCTACTTTCCCCCAAGGAATTCCTCACCCTCTTCCCTGTGCACCCCAAGCTTGAAACTCACAGCCTGGCAAATGTGTGCCCTACTGGTCAGGCTGTGAGTGAGGCCGGAAGTTAACCTGCGTGATTGGTCTATAAGGCTTCCTATTTATTTCTAGTTCTTATCCATTCTGCTCCTGCTGACGATCTCAGGGACAGAGCCTTTCCTTCCATAGGGGAGTCGTTTAGAATCCTGGGCAGCAAAAATGTCCCGGATTTCTGCTGCACTCCATGAAGCAGCACCTTTGCGGAAGTTAGCAAAAGTTACCATACCGTAGGCGGATGTTTCTTTGTGCATTAGCCATGGGAGTAACCTTGAGAGAACTATTTCTGTTGTTTGCTGGTCATGGGGATGGCTCTCAAGACCTTGTACAAGATAGACAAAGGCTGTACCACTGAGCTACATCCCCAGTGAGGATTTGCTTCCTAAGGACCCCTTTGTCTAAGGGAATGCCTTTCCTGAGGTGAGGTATTCAGTTTAGGCCAGTAGAATGGAGCTATATTTTAGCCAGTCACTTGCCAACTGCAGGTTGGGTGCCCTAAGCTGGGTGTCCTTGTCCAATTATATACAACACCCCTGATGACTATACCTGCAGAGATAAGGAGATTAAATGTGATCATAAAACCACTTGCAAAGAAATGACATGTCTAGGCAGTAGCATTAATCCCAAACTGTATACTACACAAGGCCTTTATTTTATAGCCATCCATAAAGCCACAGACGATTGCTTTACACTTAGCCAGCAGATGTTATCAGGAAAGGCAGCCAACCTCTGTTTATCTTTTTATTTTATTTTACTTTTTTTAGGTGGGGGTCTAACTCAGTACAAGCCTAGGTCTTCCTTGGATTTCTTGAGCTGCCTACCATGAAAATTCTTCTTAAAAAGAAGTTTTCTTGGTCTAGAGAGTCCTGAGCTGTCGGTGTTGAGTCTGCGTAGGAGGCAGGAGTGGTTTCCAGACAAGCTGTCACTGAGGAGTTGAGGATTGTTTCTTCACTCACCAAATGGCACCTCTCCCCATCTCTTCACACGATTTCCTAGTCTCTGAGCCTAGTTCCATGATGCTTGCACGATGGAGGAGCAGACAACTGACAGAATGAGTCTCACGAGCATACTTACATCACTGGAAGCAGCAGCGTAAGACTCTCTTGGGGCCAAAGAAATCACTGTCATGTTCCAGGAAAGCCAGTTCTACCTACATTCGGGAATGTCAGAGGGTACATATTTTCCAAAAATTTATTTGAATAGAGGCAGACCATGTTGGTCAGTCCTCTTGTGGGCAAGCCTAGAATGGAGGGGACAGAAGCAGTCAATATCTAGCCCCTGAGAGTTGTGGGCTATAAGTAGGAACCCTAGGGCATCATAAGGCAATCTGGACTTCAACTAAACTAAAGATAACATGTGGATGAGGCTGTTTAATGTTTACATAGAAGAAAACTGTATTTTGTAGTCGGAGGTGGATTGTTTTTTATTTTTTTAATTTATTATTATTTGTTTTCTGTTTCTTTTTAAAATTTGTTTGAGAGAGAGAGGAAAAAAATAGGCAGGTAGAGAGAGAGAAGGGCCTCCAGCCACTGCAGACAAACTCCAGATGCATGTGCATCCCTTGTGCATCTGGGTCGTGGGGAATTGAACCTGGGTCCTTTAGCTTTGCAGGCAAGTGCCTTAACCACTAAGCAATCTCTCCAGCTCTCCCTTTTATTATTACTTGTAAGCAAGGCTCGTGCGCGTGCGCGAGAGAGAGAGAGAGAGAGAGAGAGAGAGAGAATGGATGCACTAGGGCCTTTTGTCGCCACATACAAACTCCAGATGCATGTACTACTTTGTGTATCTCGCTTTATATGGGTACTGGGGATTTTAACCTGGGCCATCAGGCTTGCAAGCAAGCACCTTAACCACTAAGCCATCTCTCTAGCTCTGTTTTGATTTTTATACTATGTTCTTTCCATGTAACATTGACATAACTAGAGTTACTAAAATATAGAGAATAGATGGTTCCTTTTCAGAATAAAGTATACATCTCTGGAGTATTAATGAGAACCAACACTAGATCAGTACTTTTTACATGCAGATATCGTCCTCAGAACTTTTCACACATTAACCAATGAGAACGTCATAAGAAGCCTATGTGAGGGGCTAGAGAGATTGCCTAGTGGTTAGGCATTTGCCTGCAAAGCCAAAGGACCTCAGATCGATTCCCCAAGACCCATGTAAGTCAGATGCACAAGGGGGCACATGTGTCTGGAGTTCGTTTGCAGTGACTGGAGGCCCTGGCACGCTCATTCTCTCTCTCCCTCTCTCTGCCTCTCTCTCTCTCTCTCTCTCTCTCTAATAAGTAAATAAATTAAAAAAGAAGCCTGTGAGATAGCCTCACCAGCACCTTTATTTTGTAGCTGAGGAAACCAAGGCACAGAAGATTACAGAAATCAGATAAGACGTCACACCTACCAAGTGGCAGAGGTGGATTTTTGAATGCCCGAAGACGGCTTCCAGGCTGAGTGCTTACAAGCTATGCCTGACAGGCTTTAGGAAGAAAGAAATCCAGGCTTTCCAGGTAGAAAGGACAAAGGCTGGGAGAAATGAGGTCAGGAACTAGATAAGCAAAGATGGGAGGTAAACGTGGATCAAAACACAGAAGGTTCAGAATTGGCAATAGATCCAGGGAAACACAGAATTCCTTCTCAAATTGGACAATGACTAAGCTTCCTGCTATTCCGTCTCTGTGTAGTTATTTAATGACCTACAGAATAAAAGGATGAGAGTATGTGACATATTTAAGGCTCACTACAGGACCAACTCTAAGAAGACCCATAGATGCTTCCTGGACTAGAGCCATGCAATGACCCAGGATCATGCTTGAGAGCAGCAATGGTATGAGAACAGTAGCTACTCAATAGTTTGGCTACTAAGTATGAAAAAACAAAATTAGCATAAGCTATAAAGGAATAAATTAACTTTGTTGGTAGTGAAAACCAATTACAGAAGACATATGTTCTTTCTAAGAAAATTTGGAGCAGGGCATGGTGGTGCATGCCTTTACTCCTACCACTCAGAAGACCAAGGTAGGAGAACTGTTGTGAGTTCAAGGCTACCGTGAGTCTACATAGTGAATTCCAGGTCAGCCTGAGCTAGAGTGAGACAGTAACTCAAAAAAAAAAAAAAAAAAAAATGAGGAGTTAAAAATAAAACACAGCCAACACTGCAGAGCTAGTAGCAGAAAGAACATGAGTGTTGCTCTCTCACTGCTAGCCAGAGAACCATCTCTATGGTGATGGTGATAGACACTGAGGAGACTCAAAACTATCAAAGTAGAAACTAAGACGGTGTAGAGAGCTGAACACAAAAAGAGATTTCTACCATGCACTCCAAGGCGGCTCAGGGTACATTGCAGAAGATGAAAGAGGAAAGAATGTAAGAGCCACAGAATGTGTAGACATACTGTGGGGCACAGACCTTCTGACATGAACCAAGTATTGCATTCATCACCCCCCAATGGTTACTGATACCCCCACAGACCTGCACAGTTCTGAGCCCATACATACTGTGTATATGGAGGACCAAGGAGGACAAAAAAAAAACAAGGCAAAAGGAGAGAAGAGGGAATACCTTGAAAGAGATGAGTTCTCAGGGGGTTGGGGTTGGGGGAGAGAACAAAAGTAATAAAGGGATGGGAACAAAATCAAATTACTATATGTTGATATATTAAATATCTCAATTAAAAAGAGGAAAACAAATTAAAAAATAATACCATTAAAAAACAAAAAAGGGGCTGGAGAGATGGCTTAGCAGTTAAGGCATTTGCCTACAAAGCCAAAGGACCCAGGTTAAATTTCCCAGTGCCCACATAAGCCAGATACACAAGGTGGCGCTTGTATCTGAAGTTCATTTGCAGTGGCTGCAGGCCCTGGCATGCCCATTCGCTCCCTCTTTCTCTCTCTCTCTCTCTCCTCCTTCTTTATCTCTCTCAAATACATAAATAAAAATAAAAATACTTTAAAAAATAAAGCGCAAATGAGATAGACCACCCTCAGACTCTTGCTATTGTCTATGATTTGTTCCTGGGGTGATATCATTAGTGACATCAAACTTAGGTCTTAATCAGGCTCAGAAATGGCTCCAGAATTGTACACAAGAGACTTCTGGAGGACAAATGAACCAGATGGAGGAGTGCACAGGGCACCAGTCCAGGGCTGTGTTTGCTTAGGAAGTACACTGTTTGAATTAAGTTAGATCATGTTTTTATTAGAGATGTTTGGGGGATGAGGGAACATTACTCTCCACAGCTATCCTTGTTGCTACCACTGATTAACACACTGCAGAGAGTACCTGCAGTTTCCCAACCACTTCCCAGTCCTCTCATAAAACCAGCACATATGTGTCGGGGCATGTTGCCTAAAGACAACACATATGGGCCACATTCCATGAGCAGCCACTCCAGGGTCTCTGGTTAGGCATCATTTGTTCACCTCAACCCTCAATAGGCCTCTTAGAAGCACAAACTACATTATTCAGAAGAAAGGCATCTATGGCCCACATCCAAAGTGGGCAAGATTTATCTGTTGAAGCCCCTATCCATTCTCATCAGGCCCTTCACTGTCTGAATCTTAATGTCCAATGAGAGAAAAAGGTAGGATAGCTGAGGAGTGATAGACAGGCTTGTGAGAGGAATAATTTCATAACCACTGAATCGTACTTGCATCTAAAAGATCAACGGATATTAAATTCCCTTCATGGTCAGGATAATAAATTACAAACCATTGTCTAGGTATTTAAAAGTGCCTGTGTCTCAGCCTATCCCATTATCAAAATAAAACCATATTTGGGGTTGGAGAGATGGCTTAGCAATTAAAGCAGTTGCCTGTGAAGCCTAAGGACGCAGGTTTGATTCCCCAGTACCCAAATGCACAAAGTGGTGCATATGTCTAGAGTTCATTTGCAGTGGTTGGAGACTCTGGTGTGCCCATTTTCTCTCTCTGAGTCTTCCTCTCTCTCTCAAATAAATTCATAACTAAACAACTAAATAAAATTAAAAAATATTACCAATTAGAAACCCTCAAAGTTATATCTTAACATTATTTTGACTTAATTTATGATGAGAGTTAAGTATCTTAACTTTTTTTATGCTCATTGTTGCAATGGGTTTGGTATTAAATGTGCTGTTTTCTCTTAGCCATCTTCCGCAGATTTTGTTCCATATCTTTTGAAAAGAGGACTTTAAAAAATCCTTCATCTCCCCAAACTCTCTCCAGTAAAAACACGCTCTGGCTTAATTCAAGCAGTGCACTCCCTATGCAGACACGGCCCTCTTGGCAGGAAGAACGTAATTTAGCAAGGCTATATGAATTCCAAGGGAAGTTCTTTGGAAGATGCATTAACAACAAAGGGAAAATGTGACACATAAATATTTTATGAGCTGGGCTAGGAGGTAAGTGCAGTCTACACAGAGGAAGCAGCACGACACAAGGTGTGCAATTATCAAAATAAGAGGGAAGCCGGACAATCACGAAATCCAAAGCATATAGCAAGCTGTTCAATACCGCACTGAGGACACTCATTCTGCTGGAAATGCAGGCTGTAGGATGAACGTCTGTGAATAACAGCGCATTCCCAATGGGAAAACCACTGGGTCGGGGGATCAAAATGCGGCACCCACGCAATAATGCAACTGAGAAGTCACAAAGCTCTTCACAGAGATGGAATGCTGGGCAGGGAAACCACTGATCAAACTTCTTTTCCAGGATCTGGGAGCCAAGTACTTTGAGAATGGTTATGGAGGAGGAATCTTTGACATTGCTGAGTTTCCGGAGCACACAGCAAATGGCAGAAGCCATTTTAACTGAGGTGGGTAATGCAAAGATTAAATACTTCACTTGCTGCGGACGGTGCAAAGGGAGTCCAGTTTTGACTTTTAGGTGCTTATATAATCGGGAGGTGTAACTTGGCTTCATGTACTCATTTATCTAACAAATACTGTTATGTGAATGTTCTAGGTTTTGACAGTAGTATGTAAAGAAAGATAAAGTCATTGTCTTCATAAAAATCATGTTCTACTAAAAGTATAAATGTAACTTAAACATGAATTTCAGGACAAATTACAGTACACAATGATAACAGTTTACCCCTGGGTACACTAAGATACACAGAAACCCTTTGTATAGACAATGTGTGTAGCAATATATTTCCCTCTTGACTCAGCCTAATTGTTGTGTGAAAATAAAATTCATAACTTTATTTCCTTCTATTTTGTAACTGTGATTTCTATCTGTACTCTAAGGTCTTGCTCATCCATGAAATATTAATTTACTAAGTCTGCATAGCAAACTAGCAAGTGTGTTTTAATGGTTTTGCTAGGAGACACATGAGAAAAATCAGTAGTTAAGTGTAAACTCTCTGGGCCTCAATTTCTTTATCTGTTAACTAAGGGGGTCATACAATTGCCCTCAAGAGCTACCTCCATAGTTCAGTCAAGTCTATCCACATGGCTTGCTTATTCTGTCACTTAGTACTCATGCTATTTCTTTTCATCACCTTCTACTGCCCCTCACCCTAGCCCACTTCCCTTGATTTTTGACTCCCAGCCATGTCTCCACTGGGTAACAGTTTTACTGTTGAGCTTGGCAAAAGAAAAATTCACAATGTTAAATTTAAATGTCAGGCCAGGTGTGGTGGCGCACGCCTTTAATCCCAGCACTCGGGAGGCAGAGCTAGGAGGATCTGCCGTGAGTTCGAGGCCACCCTGAGACTCCATAGTGAATTCCAGGTCAGCCTGGGCTAGAGTGAGACCCTACCTCGAAAAAAAAAAAAAAAAAATTTAAATGTCAAAGGTCTTGGTCTCTGATCTCAGCTGAACCAGCTGAGGTGTCCGGCAATGTCAAGGGTCTTTGTCTCTGATCTCAGCTGAACCAGCTGAGGTATCCAGCAATGTCAAGGGTCTTGGTCTCTAATGTCAGCTAAACCAGCTGAGGTGTCTAGCAATGTCAAGGGTCTTGGTCTCTAATCTCAGCTAAACCAGCTGAGGTATCCAGCAATCTGAGTCTTTCTTGCAGCTTCTCCTCATTTCTCTGGACAGTGGCTGCAGGTGGAGCCCCTGTAGAAATTCCAGGTCTCCTGAACAAATGAGCCCTGTGTCTCTTCTCACAGGACCTTGCAACCTCCTCCCCAGAGAAAACACATGCGGCTAAGAAACTCTGACAAGAGCTCACTCAAAGTCATGCCACAGTGTCCCTGTGGCTTTGAGGTCCCTCTCTGTTTCTGCTGCTGTCCCAGTGGGAAGGGTGCTCTCTACCTGTGTACCAATTGCCCTTCTTTGCACAGGTTCCCATCTTCTCCACCTCCACAGGGAATTCCCATGTCTTCAGACTGCCATTCTGAATATGCGTAAGACTTCCCTGTCTTAGAGTTAAGAAAGGAGCTACCTTCTTCATCCTGCAGATCCCTTAGCTATCGCCCTCTTCACATGCCCATAGCCAAACTCTTTAAGAAAATGGCCCTTCTATTTCCATATGGCCACCTTCAACTCTCCCAGCACTCCCCAGGAAGGCTCCAGCCTCCACAACTGACCTGAAGGTGCTGTGTAAATGCAAATATCTCTGACTGATAGGATGAAATTACGCAAGGTCACTTTCACATTTAAAATCACCTAAATGGTTTGAAATGAATAAGGGTTCCGCATGACATGTAAGAGCCGTATAATTTCTTAGCAACCGTCTAGAATGGGTAATTTCTCTTGATGGAAAGCATATCTTCTCACAGAACTGATTGTTTAACAAAATCTAGACTGTAAAAAATGCTATTCTTTCCTAGACTAGGCTTTGACTGAAAAATGATCCCTTTTTTCAGAGTCCGAGTGATTAGAAGTAAATATAGAGATGGAGTTGGAGACCAAATGAGTGCAATTACTGAAGCTATGGTTTCACTGCTAGACATTACTGATTGTCTCATGTTTCTGCATGGCAACAATATAGACCAACAATATTTTTTACAAGTACCACAAGGTGAACACTGAGGATTAATAGTAAGAGTTTTCTGGTCACATGAATGATGGCCCAGGACTGCTCACTGTGGCTAGATCTAGAAAGCATTTTGTCGTTGCATGTTCATGAGCATCATGCATTCTTGATGTGGTGGTATGAACCGACGTTCCCTATAGACCATGTGTTCTTTTACTATTTGGTCCCCAGATTGTGCCAACTTGGAAGGTGGAGCCCTGGTTGCGAGGGGTGGTCTTTGGGGTGTTCCAGCCCAGTTCTCCCCATGCCAGAGCTCAGCTCACTGTTGCTGCTTTCGGCCAGCTGCTGTGGCAAAAAGTGATGACCGTCTCCACCACCTTTTCCCTGCCATGATGACGTTTCCCCTGCAGAATGTAAGCCAAAGTGAACAGACCCTTTTCTCCCATCTGCAGCTTTGGTTAGCTGTTCTGTCCCAGCAGCATGATGATAACTGCAACGCTTGAGGAATGCACTGATGACATTAAGAAAGTCGACACGGCCCAGTATGCCCAGCTCAGACCCTCAGGTAGACCCCATCACATGATCCTGCCCTGAGCAAGGCAGACTACGCTGCTCAGTTTCCAGGTGACTGCTCTCCCAACCCCTAAGTTAATGTGTATAGAATGCCACCCGTCCCATTAGTAGTAGGGACTAGGTCCACTTGGCACTGATCTCACTCCCTCATGCCCCAGACCTTCAGGCAGATCACCTGCCCACACCCACCTGGAGCAAGGCAGATCAGGCCACTCAACACAGGCACATTGGGAGCCTCTGTTGCTAAATTCAAGATAAAGGGTTTATCTACAGATTGGCAGATCTCATACACAAAACAAATCACACACACACACACACACAAATGATATCCACCCAGAATGCCTAGCCCCATAGTTGAAGTTTCCAATGAATACTACTTAGAGGAAACTCCAGACAAAGAATCTCAAAATGCAATTATGATTAGTATAAAACAAATTTAAAGAGGACATGAAATCATGACTGAATGAAATAGAAGAGATTCAACTGAAGGAATTCAATAAACAACTGCATGAATACAAAGAGGACATGAACAAACGCCTGGATGGATTCCAAGATAGCACAGACAATTAACACAATGAGAAAGTCAAACTAAAAAAGGAAATGGAACATAATAAAAAGTCAGAGATGCTGAGGAAAAACCCAATAGAAATCAAAACTGAAATAACTCAACTAAAAGGTTCGTAAGTCTCTCAAGCAGTATAGATCAGGTAGCGGACAGAATATCAGGACTTGAAGACAAGGAAGAGGGAATAGATCAGGAGGTGAAAAATCAAGAACAAGTTCAAAAATATATACAAACAGAACATGACAGAAATGTGGGATGCCTTAAAAAGACCAAAATTTGAATCATGGGTATACAAAAAAGGGGAAGAATTACAGGTTAAGGGCATAAACAATACCTTAATAAAATTATAGAAGAAAATTTTCCAAATCTTATGAAAGAGAGGCCTATCAACATACAAGAGGCAGACAGAATACCAAATAGATAGGATCACAGGAGGAATTCCTCATATCACATTTTATTTAAAACACCAAACACAGAAAATGAAGAAAGAATACTAAAAGCTACAAGAGAAAAGCAGCTTGTCATTTATAAAGGTAAAAAAAAAAATTACCTATGATTTTTCAATGGAAACTCTAAAAGCACAATGGTTTGGAATAGAGTGCTTCAAATATTGAAAGAACATGACTGCCAACATACACTACTATACATAATAAAATTATCCCTAATAGTAGAAGGACAAGGAAAACCTTTCTACAATAATAGCCAAGTATACAACTATATGAGCTCTAAGCCAGCCTTACAAGATAGCACTGTATACCTAACACTGAAGAGATGAATAAACATACTAAAGAGGCTATAGAAAGAACAAAAAAAGATAATCAAAACTAGAGTAGCTGTGAGAGCAAATGAGGATCATGAAAATACCAAACTCCACAAAATTTTCAACATGACAGGAATTACCTCATACTTTTCAATTATAACTCTGAATACAAATGGACTCAATTCCACAACCAAAAGACACAGGATAAAAAATCTGGATCAGGCCAAGCATGGAGGCTCATGCCTTTAATCCCAGCACTTGGGAGGTAGAGGTGGGAGGATCACAGTGAGTTCAAGGCCACCCTGAGACTACATAGTGAACTTCAGGTCAGCCTGGGCTAGAGTGAGACCCTACCTTGAAAAACAAACAAACAAACAAACAAACAAAAAATCTGGATCAGGAGCTGGATAGATTGCTCAGTGGTTAAGGCACTTCCTGCAAAGCCTAACAACCCAGGTTAGAGTCTTCAGTGCCCACATAAAGCCAGATGCACCAAGTGGCACATGTGTCTGGAGTTCCTTTGCAGTGGCTGGAGGCTGTTTGCAGTGGCTTGAGGCCCTGGCCTACCCATTCTTTCTGTCTGTCTCTCTTTTCTCTTTCTTTCTTTGCTTGTGAATAAATAAATAATTTTTAAAATGTGGATAGGAAGAAAGGATCCATCCAATTGTTGCCTTCACGAAACCTATCTTACCATTAAAGAAAAATACTACCTTAGGTAAGAGGATGTGAAAAGAGACTCCAAGAAAATGGAAATAATGAAAAGCATGTGTGTCTATACTACTATCTGACAAAATAGACTTTGAACCAAAAGGACTCAAAAGAAATAAAGAAGAACACATTATATTCATAAAGGCAATAATTCAGTAAGAGGATAATACAGTCATAAACATTTACACACCAAACAACTGTGCAGTGAATTTTATAAAGCAGAATACACTAGACATTAAATAAGACATAAATCTCAACACAACAATAGGGGGATATTTTAATACCTCAATATCATCAACAGACATATCATCTAAACAGAAAAAAAAGAACCAATGGAGTTCAATGACAAAATAGAACAAATGGACTTAATAGACATCTACTGATATTCCATTCAAACTCTATAGAATATACATTCTTTCCAGCAGCTCATGAGACCATCTCTAAAATAGATCATATATTAGGAAATGAAGCAATGCTCCACAAATTTAGGAAAGCCTACATAGGTCCTTGTATTATATCTGACTGCAATGCAATATAGTTAGAAGTCAACAACAAAAGAAACAACAGAATATACATAAAGTACTGAAGAATGAACAAGACACTAATGAGTAATGAATGAATCAATGAAGCAACCATGAAGGATAGAGAAAAATTCCTAGAACTGAATGAGAATGAAACACAACATATCAAAACCTATGGAACACAATGAAGGCAGTCCTAAGAGGAAAGCTTACATACAGCTCTAAATACCTATATCCCCCAAATAGAGAGATATCAAATAATCTAGCAATCCACATTAAAGGCACTGGACAAACAAGAACAATACCAACCCATCTGGATCAGAAAGAAATAATCAAAATCACTGCAAAAATCAATAAATTGGAAATGCAAAATAACAATTTAAAAAATTGATGAAATGAAGAGCTGTCTATTTGAAGAAAATAAATAAACAAGATTGATAAACCCTTGGCCAAATTAAACAAAAGAAAGAGAAATAACCCTAATCAATAAAATTCGAGATGAGAAACCAAGTATTACAAAACATACTAGTGAAATTGGTAGAATTGGAAAATGTGGAAGAAATAGATGAATTTCTTAACTCATATGACTAACCAAAGTTAAATCCAGAACAGATAATCTGAATAAAGCTATCCAATGAGATTGAAGCATTAATTAAAAACCTCCCAACCCCCCAAAAGTAAAGGTCCGCTCCAGACAGATTCACTGTAGAATTCTACCAGACCCATATAGGAGAGCTGAAACTATTGCTTCTTAAGTTATTTCACAAAGCTGAGGAGGAGGTAATGCTCCCCAACTCCCTCTAAGAAGCTAGCATTACATTAATACCAAAACCTGGCAGAGACAAGAAATAAAAATTCTAGACCAAAATTCCTGATACACTTATACACAAAAATTTTTAAATCCTTACAAATCAAATCCAAAAACATATCAAAATATCATTCACCTCAATCAAATAGGAATGTAGGAATGGTTCAGCATATAGATATCAATAAATGCATTACCTCATATAAATGGTTTTCAGGATAGAAATCACACAATCATCTCAATAGATGCAGAAAAGGCCTTTGACAAAATAGAGCATTCCTTCATGATTAAAACACTGGAGAGACTAGGAATGAAGAGATCACATCTCAACATAACAAAGGTTATATACAACAGCCCTAAAGCCAATACATACTAAATGGAGAAAATTTTGAAGCATTCCCATTAAGTTCTGAAACAAGACAGGAGTTTCCATTCTCCACCCTGCTGTGTAACATGGTACTTGAAGTCTTAGTTTGAGTGATAAGACAAGAGAAAGAAATAAAAGACATTCAAATTGCAAAGGAAAAAGTCAAACTAGCCATATTTGTAGATGATATGACTCTGTGCCTAAGAAACCCCAAAACTCCACCAGAAAACTACTACAGATGATAAACACTTTCAGTAAAGTAGTAGGATATAAAATTAACACACAGAACTCATAGCCTTCATGTATACCAATAACAAGTCCTTTGAGAAGGAAATCAGGGAAACATTCCCATTTACAATAGCCACAAAAAATTAAATATCTTTGGATACCCCTAACCAAAGGAAGTAAAAGACTTATAATGAAAACACTAAGAACACTGAAGACAGAAATTGAGTCATGAGATGATGGAAAGATCTCCAAGAATTGATTTTGTGAAAATGATCATCCTACCAAAACAATGTACAAATTAAATTTAGTACCAATAAAAATGCCAACACTGTTCTTCACAGAAATGGGAAAAAAATAATCTCATGGGGAATGCCTGCAACCCCACTAAGGAGGGTCCCCAGCAGAATAGGGGCAGGGAATGAGGAAAAAGAGGGTACCAACACATGATGTATCCATACAAAATATGTCGCTAATGATAATAAAAACTAAATATTTTTTTTAAAAATTCATACAGAAACACAGAAGTCCTTAGGTAGCCAAAAATGTCTTCAGTAAAATAATACTGCTGGTGGTATCACCATGTCTGATTTTAAGATATACTACAAAGCCATATTAATAAAAACAGCATGATAATGACACAAAGCAGACACATAAGGTCAATGGAATGGCATAGAAGATCTAGGTAAAAGTTCTTATAATGGCCAAAACTGCACACTGAAGAAAAATGGTGTTGGAAAAAATGGAGAAGAAAATGGTGCTGGATCAACTGGATAACTGCATGTAGAAGAATGAATTTAGACCCTATTCTCTCACCCTGCACAAAAATCAACTCCAGATGTACAAGGACCTCAATATAAGACTTGGATCTGTGAAATGACTAGAGGAAAATGTAGGAAAAACATTCCAAGATATAGGCATAGGGAAAAAAAATTTGAGTAAGACTCCAGTATCCAGGGAATAAAACAAACACTCAACTTTTCAGATATCATGAAACTAAAAAGCTATTGTAGGGCTGGAGGAATGGCTTAGTGGTTAAGGTGTTTACCTGCAAAGTCAAAGGATCCAGGTCTGATTCCCCAGGACCCACATAAGCCAGATGCACAAGGTGGTGCATGTATCTGGAGTTTGTTTACAGTGGCTAGAAGCCCTGGTATGCCCACTTTCTTTCTTTCTTTGTTTCTTTCTTTCTTTCTCTCTTTCTCTCTCTCTTTCTTTCTTTCTTTCAAATAAATAAATAAAAATAGGTTTTATTTTTTTTAAAAAAGGCTATTGCACAACTACACAAACCATCAATGAACTCAATAGACTCTATAGAGTGGGAGAAAAATCTGCATCAGCTCTACATACATCTGACAGAGGTTTCATAACTACTATATACAAGGACTCGAAACACTAAGCAATACCAAATCAACCAATCCACTCAAAAAATGGGACAGGGAACTGAACAGAGAGTTCTCAAAGAAAGAAATGCAAATGGCCAATAAACATCTTTTGAAAAGAAAAATATCTTTAAGCCACCAGGGAAACAAAAATCAAAAGGACTTTGAGATTTCATCTCACTCAGGTCAGAATGGCTATCATCAAAAATCAAATGACAACCGATGCGGGTGAGGGTGTGGGAAAGGAGGAACCCTCATCCACTGTTAGTCGGATTTCAAACTTGTATAGCCACTATGGAAATCAGTATGGAGGTACCTCAAAAATCTAAAAATTGATTTACCATTTAACCTAGCTGAACCAGTCATGGGCATCTACCCTAAATACTATGTTTTACTATGGAGACACTCCTCAGCCATGTACAGCTGCTCTGTTGACAATATTTAGAAAAAATAAAATAGAAATAGCCCAGATGCCCATCAATGAATGAACAGGTAATGAAGATGTGGTACATATGGAGTTCTATTCAGCTGCAATGGAAGGTTATAAAAGTTACAGGAAAATTACTGGTCCAGAGAAAAGTTGCACTAAGTGATATAACACACACTCACCAAGACAAATGCCTTATATTCTGTGTCATTGGCAGATCTGACATGGAATAATTTGATTGATTCATAAGTTGTAGTAAGAGTCAGACACACTGGTCAGGAAACCAGAATGAGGCCTGAAGAGAGGAAAGGCAGGGAGGGACCAGAGGGGGGGATAGTAGACAGACAAGTGGGAGGCAGCCCAGGGGATGGATGGTTATGAGCAGAGTAGGAGAAAAGGAGGGAGGGGAGGAAGAGGGATACGCAAAACTGAAGACAGTATGAATCAATACTATAGAAACCTACTTCTTCATTAGCTAACTGAAAGATATAACTCTGAGAAAGAGAAAGAGAGAGACAGAGACACACAGAAATGTTTGGGCAGGAGTACTCTGCTGGGGTTGAGATCCCTTTGCCCTAAAACCAGAAGTTATGGCTGGTATATTCTAGTGCCAGAATCGGGTCACCCCCAACAGTAAGCTCTTGGTCATGGAGGTCAGGCCATTCCCAAAGCACCTGGGTTACCCACAAGAACTAGATAGTAAGACCGAATTGCGGTCGCCAAGACACTGAGAAATTAAGCTGGAATTGGGAGGGAAGCTCGCTTCCTGCCAGCTGTAATAGTACTGGGAAGTGCCATGCTGACAGATGTGGATAACTGTCACCAGCACTGTAGACAAGCAGTGGATCCTACTAGTTGAAAAATGAACACATCAGACAAAAGGTACCCACTGGTGCAATAGTGGGCACTTAAGTCATGTGGTTACCCAACTGTTCTCTGATTACATTTGAGGCCCACCCAGTGGGAGGAAATTCATGACTGGTACTGAGAACCAACTCAGAAACCCATGGCTTAGAAACTCATAGACCTTAGAGGGAAGTTTCCATTGTCCGTTGACTAAATGGATAAGTTATGCCCACCAAAAGCCTTGTAAATGGATGTTTATCCTCTTTGGCCAATGCTGCTCTCACTCTTGGTTGAAGAATCTGCTTTTTATAGATGGCAGTGAATACTAGGGAAACAGGAGACCCATCAGGATGACAAGAAAAGAAATTTGACTGCCTAACATGAGACCAGTCATCTCTATCACATCTACCAGGGCCCAGGAACCATTACGGAGGAAGAGGTCGATTAAATATGAGTGCTGCTCTCACTGCCAGCCTGACAACCCCCCTCCTCCAGGGAGATGGCATAGACACCAAGGAGACTCAAAACTGACCAAAGCAGAAAACAAGAGTCTCTTGGGAGCTCAACACCAACAGAGAGTTCTGCCACACTCCCAGGCTCAGGGAACTTTTGGGGAGATAGGGCAGAGAGAATGGAAGAGCCCCAGGGTGGGAAGGTGTGCTCCCAGGCATTGTCCTCCCCATAGGAACTGGCTGGTATGTTCAAGAACCCAGACTACAGACAACTCTGCAAGGAGGACCCTACATGGAATAGAATGGGGTTCAGGGTAGAGGGGATAAAAGCCTATGGGAATACACCCAATTTAAAGTATGTTCATATATTAGAATTCCCAATAAAAATATTTCAAAAATAAGGTCCACACATTTCACAGTTGTAGAGTGTTAGAAGCTGTTTCCTAAAATGAAAACTTTGCCTTTTTTTTTTGCTTTGTTTGGACAGTGGTATTAACTTGTTTATTCCGAATGTGGCCTTTTCAAGTTAGTCCAACTCCTTCTTATTATCTCACGATTATTTATTCTTTCAAACATAATCCTTCTTAAGCACAGAAAATAGCAGTGGAATTTTGCTGTCTTCAAAGAACCACAAAGAAATGGGTGGTACCCATTGGCTTAAAAAATAATAAACAAATAACAAAAGCCAATGTCTTGTGAAATGGTGGCAGAATGCCTTAGGTGGCCACAAACGCTACTTCCTCCTCCTGTCTTACCGGGGCTACTTCATATTTGAGGGGCACCTGCTGACAGTGTCAGCTGCCAGAATACTGCTGGCACCACATGGTATGAAACAACAAAAGAGCAAACATGGGGCACTGTTGGCAGGGCCGCCAGGCAGGATGCCACCATGAATGCACAAAGAACAGACACACGGTCCACATCCTGCTGTGTCCCCAAAACATCATGCTCATCTTCCACATAGTCCTTTTTTCCTTGACCTCTGTCTCTGTGAGAGGGACCTCCACCCTAGCACTGGAATCAATTGCTGGATGGCACCCTGTGATGTGAGATGGCCCAGACACCCTTAAAGAAACACTACTGAAATCAGATTAGACCAGGCTGTGACTGCAGCCAGGGTGCTGTGCTGTTCAAGGCACTGGCTACTGGTTTGAATTTGACATTTTCCTTTATAGTCTTTTTCAAATTCATTCTTAAGAATCCCTATCCTTCCACTGTAATACTGTTCAGTTAAATTACCTCAAAATTTATCCCAAATATAATGCTTAATCTACTTTGAAATTGAGATTTTGAGGCACAAAAGGTTAGAATGATTAAACTTATGATTTCAGGAATTACACCATGAGAAATATATTCATTGTCTTCTCCAGATTCTGTCAAAGCACATATACAGTTATTAGTGGTTCACTAGAGTTCCCTTAGCTCATAGGATGTCATGGTAAACAGAAGGACACAGAGAAAATAGAAGGACTCAGAGACAGTCATGAAGGCAAGTATGTGTACCCTAGGACCTCACATGGGTGCACATGCCTTACTGACACTCAGGAAACTGTGTCAGGAGGATCTTGAGTTCCAGTTCAGCCTGGGATACAAAGCAATACACTTCATCAAAAAAATGTGTATTCTTTAAAAGAGATGTTTATTTCATATTTTTCATAGGATTAGATCCACAAATAAAAAACCATAGGAACAGGCAGTCTTTTTTTTTTTTTTTTTTTTTTTTTTTTTTTTTTTGGTTTTTCGAGGTAGGGTGTCACTCTAGCCCAGGCTGACCTGGAATTCACTATGGAGTCTCAGGGTGGCCTCGAACTCACAGCAATCCTCCTACCTCTGCCTCCCGAGTGCTGGGATTAAAGGCGTGCGGAACAGGCAGTCTTATAATGACTGCTACCCCACTGATACGAGTTTCTAATGTGCTAAAAATAAAAGACACTAAAATCTAATATGATTATGCCTTTTCTTATAATACTTTCCCTCTTAAACTACATAGAGTGTTTTCAAAGAGGGTAAGCCACTGGGTGGGATCTGGTAATGTGCTTCCTGCAGGAGACCAAGTCTGAGAAACATACTTATCCTTGGCTAAGTCAAAAGATAATACTTGGTGTGGGCATGGTGGTGCATGCCTTTAATCCCAGCACTCAAGAGGCAGAGGTAGGAGGATTACATGAGTTTGAGGCCACCGTGACACTACATAGTGAATTCCAGGACATCCTGGGCTCTAGAGAGACCCTACCTTAAAAAACAAAAAAGATATTGCTTAGATAATGTGTGAGTGATAATAAAATCAACAGTGGTTTAAAATCCCTGCATGGGGTAGGATGATGCCAGCAAAAGATCAAAAATGTTTCTTGGGGCTGGAGAGATGGCTTAGCAGTTAAGTGCTTGCCTATGAAGCCTAAGGACCCTGGTTCAAGGCTCCATTCCCCAATACCCACATAAACCAGATGCACAAGGTAGAGCATGCATCTGGAGTTTGTTTGCAGTGGCTGGAGTCCCTGGTATGCCCATTCTCTCTTTCTCTCTCTCTCTCTGCCTCTTTCTCTCTGTTGCTCTCAAATAAATAAATAAAAATAAGCAAATTAAAAAAAATGTTTCTTGGCTAAAACACAACCAAAGAAATGAAGTAATGAGGCAGACAGTGCATACTATCACAGCTACCATACAGCTGAAATTCTTCATATTTGTTGCTGTGGGCAGCATATCCAGGAGAAGCTACTGCCAAGAGGCTGTATATATCAAGAGTCAGCAACGGCTGTCTCTAGTTCTCATCTGGAGAGCACAGGGTTAGTCAGGCCATCATCTATGTATAAGTCCAGGCTCCAAGGTCTAGAGTCATCACTGTGATGCCCTGTCAGGTTAACAGTCTACATTTCACACCTTTAAACTTTTGAATGAGTTGACAATATCTAAAAATTTACAGAAAACCAGGTAAAGTTGCTTTTAAAAGTACGATTACCTCATTTGGCTGCATTTGGTGAAAAAAATGAAACTATCAGCCACCCTGTGTTCAAAAATTACTAGAAATTTCAAGATGGTGACACCGATCACCATACCTGAGTGCAGGCCCTGTGTAGCTCTGCCTACCTCACATGCCTGAGAAACCATTCCTGCCTGCGGGGCAACCTGGAGCAGCTGGCAGTGAGTCCCAGAAGCATAGACAGAAGTCAGTGAAAGCCCAGTGGTGACTGTCCCTTTTAAACAAGGCCTGCTTTCTGTGGGTTGCCATGGCTTCCTTCACTTCCAAGTGTCAGTCAACATTCATCCTTGCACTTGCTCAATTTTTCATATCACGAAGCTCCTTTACACAACCTGCCTGGCCCCTGTAGACATAGGGAGTTATGGCTTCTGGTACAAGGGTTAACACTGCCCATACCAAAGCTTGCTCACTCATGACCTACTGGGATAGTGACCAGTCTTCCAGGCTTTATACTACTAATTGACAGAGGAGTCTCTCTCTTTCTCCCTCTCTCTCTCTCTTTCTTTCTCTCTCTCTCTCTCTCTCACACACACACACAGAGGTTGGATGGCTCCTTTTAATCTGATGAGTCCAATCAGTGGTAGGCATACTTCAAATAGGTAGCTTTGATGACCCCCAGAGGTCTCCTCCCCACCTCTCCTCCTCCAGTGGGTTATGAAGAGCTGGATGAAGCCTTTTCACTCTAGAATTCAAAAGTCAGTCACAGGAAAACCTGAAAGTTCTACTCTGGGCAAGTGCTCTACCACTGAGCTATATCCTCAGCCTTTAAAATTTCTGTTCTGGAAACCAAAAACAACCAAGGAAGCAGTAATAAAACGACAACACAAACAAAATTTTAAAACCTCAGGAGCCTGAAGGCACATTAAAAACATCACTCTAGGGACTGAGGAAATGGCTTAGTGGTTACAGAATTTGCCTGTGAAGCCTAAGGACCAGGGTTTGATTCCCCAGGCCCCATGTAAGCCAGATGCACAAGGGGGCATGTGTGTCTGGAGTTCGCACGCAGGGGTTACAGGCCCTGGTGTGCCCATTCTCTCTTTTTCTCTATCTGTCTCTTTCTCTTTTATAAATAAATAAATAAAATAGTTTAAAAACATCACTCTACAAAATGTGGAATGTCAGTTAATTCCCTTTGATCTTGTCTGATGCACTTTGATGAATTTTTCCTCCCGAAGACAAAAATACTCATGCTTTTGGGAAACCTAGAGGAACACCCGAAACACCTAACTTTTCCTATATGTAATATACTCCAAAATGATGGCTGCTTTGTGGTGTTTCTCTGTGTGTTATGTTTATATAGTATATGTGTATTTGTAAGCGTGGGGCATATGTATGTGAGGGTGTGCCTGCATATGTGTGTGTGTGTGTGTGTGTGTGTCGGTCAAATGTTGATGCTGTGTGTCTTCCTCGCCCCGCTCCACTTTATTTACCACTTTTACTCACTGCAAGGTCTCTCACTTCGACCCCGAACTCACTCACTGATTCGGCTAGTCTAGCTGGCCTGCTCACCCTGGGGATTTCGTCTCTGTGTCCTGAGTGTTGGCATTACAGGAGGGCGTCCGTGCCATCCGGGTCGACATGCATGCTGACAGTTCAAAGGCAGGCCCTCACACCTGTGTGGCGAGTGCTTTTCCCCCTAAGCCGGCTCCCCAGCCCCTGGTTTTGCTTTTTTTGAGACGGTGCTTCATGCTATAGCCTTGGCTGTCCTAAACCTCACCGAACAGCCAGGGCTGGCCCTGCCTTCCCAGCAGTCCCCCTGCCTCAGCCTCCGGAGTACTGTGGTCTGGGTGTGCACCACCACGCCTAGCCTCGCCGCATCTTCTCGAGCCTCAAGCCTCACCCATAAGCTCAAAGCTTATTTCGGCTGCCACCGTGGCTCTTGCTCTGCACTCTGAAGCTGATTTTCCAGCTAGAAGCACATTAAAACAGAAGGAATATTCTTCTGCCAACATTCTCTTTTCCCCTTTGTTTGACCTGATGTGGTTCCTGGCACCAGCGTCTATCTCATTTTCCTGAACCATTTCCAGGCCAGGCCTTGTTTCTATACAAAACCTGGGGAGGCTTAATAGTCAGGGTTCTGGTTGATATATTCTGCCAAATTTCTCCCACTTGGTCAACACTCTTTACCTCATTTCCTGGTTGAAGCCTTTGCCAGGACTTGCGCATTCATCTAGCTTAAGAGCACATGTGGTAACTATCCCACAGGTACTTGATGCCTCAGTAAATACAAACACAAAACACTTAGCCCCTGAGTGACTAATACGGTGAAGCAGACTGCTTTTAAGTGTCTTTTCTCCATTTCCTACTGCTGTGTTCAGACCACTGGGCACACATTCAGTCACAATAGATCTTCAAAAACCCAAGTGCTTAAAGAGCCTCCTTACGGCTCGAGAATGTGAATCGACTTAATTTTTTTTTTTTGCATATCTTTGTTTTTGTATCTCTCTTCTATCTGCTCTATATAATTTATGCATACTACCGTAGGCATGTAAATCACACCGAGTCCTACATATCCATCTGTGTTTGCTCTGTTAATTTGAACATGCATAAGACACTGCAGCCGTGTGTCCTCTGTGCAGCTCCATCCCCAGTCCCCTCGCCCTTGCCTGCAGGGCCCTTGTGTCCAGTGAGCTAATCTGATGGCTGAAATCCTGGAGCCATCCAGCCCCAAACTTTTTACCTATTCCTTTAATCTCGTCTTTCTTTTTTATAGTATGTGTGTGTGTGTGTGTGTGTGTGTGTGTGTACCCACACACTCGTGTGCTCATGTGGGTGCAGGTGCATATGTGGAGAACAAAGAACCTCCTTAGTGTCAATCTTCAGGAATGCCACGGCTCTCCCAGCCCTTCTTTGAGATGGGGGTCACTCATTCACCCGGAGCTCACCAGTTAGGCCGGACTGGCTGGCCAAAGTGCACCAGAGCTCCTCCTGTCCCTGCCTCCCCAGCATTTAGGTTGAGAACATACCACAACATGCCTACATATTGTATGTGGGTACTGAGGACGGGGCTCAGGCATTATGCTTGTGGGGTTAGCACTTCACTCGCTGAGATATCTCCCCATACTTTTTTTCTCTCTCTCTCCACCCTATACACAGAACTTAAGCAAATTTTAAAGAGTTCTAGGTATAAGAACCCTAAGTGATACTACTTTCTAAGACTTTCTATGGTGCTTTTCCTATGCAGTCAGCAACGACGGGGCCCTAGGGCTTCACATCTTTTTTTTTTTTTTTTTTTTTTTTTGGTTTTTCGAGGTAGGGTCTCACTCTAGCTCAGGCTGACCTGGAATTCACTATGGAGTCTCAGGGTGGGCTCGAACACACAGCGAACCTTCTAACCCTGTCTCCCAATTAAAGGCTCCACCACATCCAGCGAGCTTCACATCTTTATAGGGACAGCCACGCCCTCATGCTTGGCCGTTTCTCTGCATCCCTCTCAAATCAAAACCCTCTGCTTCCCCCTCACGGTTTGTCCCAGTCTTGTGAAGTCTATTGTAACAACTCACACTTGTTAAGCATTTACTATTGTGTTTACTTCTAAGGATTTTACACAGATTGTTTGATTTACTCCTCAAAAAAACGTGCTGAACTGGACACAAACAATACTACCTTTCATACATTTCCTGACATGGTTTCCCCATCTCTGAAATACGAATGGAGCTCTAAAATAGATTACAGACAGCAGATAAAATGACGAACATGTCTTCCAACCCACTGAGTCTGAGTTGGATGGGCCATGTTCAGTGGACAAGGAGCCAAAGTTCAGAGAAGGAAACCTCCTGGGCAGCCATGTCCTCTAGTCCTACAACCAACCTTCTGACCACTACCTGCCGTGTGGCGCCATGCTCCTCACCACTTGCTCCATCACCTCCTTTTTATCATCCCATTTTAATATTTTTAAAAATATTTTTTGTTGTTCATATTTGTTTATTTATTTGAGAGAGACAGAAAGAGAAAGAGGCAGAGAGAGGGAGAGAATGGGCACGCCTGGGCCTCCAGCCACTGCAAATGAACTACAGACGTGCACCCCCTTGTGTATCTGGCTAATGTGGGTCCTGGAGAATCAAGCCTTAAACCGGGGTCCTTAGACTTCACAGGCAAGTGCTTAACCGCTAAGCCATCTCTCCAGCCCCCATTTTAATATTTTTATTTTTATTTATTTATGAGGTAGAGAGAGAGAGAGAATGGGCAGGCCGGGGCCTTTTAGCCACTGCAAGCAAGCTCCAGATGCATGTGCCACCATATGCATCAGGCTTACGTGGGATCTGGAGAATTGAACCTAGGTACTTAGGCTTTGTTGGCAAGTGCCTTAACCACTAAGCCATCTCTCCATCCCATCATCTCATTTTAAAACAAATGATTACTTTCTTTTGCGATTTACAACTTTCCAGATATTCACTAGTCAGGTTTAGTGGCTCATACCTTTAATTCTAGCAACTGGGAGGATGAATCAGGATGATCACCATGACTTTACGGCCAGCCTGGTCTACAGAGTGAGCTCCATGTCAGCCTGGGCTAGAGTGAGGTCTTCCCTTACAAAAGTTTACATCTGTATGTTAATTGTAAAAAATATTTAAAACAGGGGCTAGATAGATGACTCAGTAATTAAGTGTACTTCCAAGACAAGCACGGGGGCCAGAGAGGACCTGAAATTGCCCAGTTAGAATCTCCAGAATCCATGTAAACTCTCACATACCTGTAACCCTCTTTCTGTGAGGAGAGACCAGAGAGTCATATGGGCTTGCAAATGGCATGCTCCAGAATCACTAAAAGACTCCTTGCAAGAAGGAAAAGAAAATCAGGTGGGTGCATGATGGAGGGGATCCCCGGTGTTCTTCTCTGGCCTCTGCAGGCAAGTGTATAGGGCATCACATCAGCAAGTATACAGGCCATGCACCACACCATACATACTACATACATATATATATACTATATACAAATTACATGCCATACATATATGCACAAATCTTACAGTGTAAGGAAAAACAGATTGTTTTAGAGAGAGAGAGAGAGAGAGAGAGAGAGAGGAGAGAGAACTGGCACACCATGGCCTCAGCCACTGCAATAGAACTCCAGATCTTGCACCACCTAGTGGACATGTGCGACCTTGCACTTGCCTCACCTTTATGTGTCTGGCTAACCTGGGATCTGGAGAGTCAAACATGGGTCCTTAGGCTTCACAGACAAGTGTCTTAACCGCTAAGCCATCTCTCCAGCCCAAGAACATATAATCTTGAATCCTACTAAGATAGTACTTTTGCCAGAAAATCTCTTCCCTCCTCAGCTTTCCCCCCATGCATATGATAATTGTAATACTTAAGCTTCTCAAACCTCCATTTTTCTTTCAACCCTGCCCATTTAGCTTCTTGCCCAGATATCTGATCATTTCAAGTACGAAGACCCCATGACATTCCCTTTATGTTTTAGATTATCGTGCACATTCTCACACATCTCTCGTACTGGGAGCGTGCAGAGATGTGGCTTTGTCTCCTGGGATTACACCTTAGGTGAAAACAGGACTTTTAAATGTCTGTCTGACTGTCCTTTGTCGAGCTGTACTAACTTAACACTCAGCTCGTTTCCAAGTTACCACTCTTAGTACATGGGATGGCCAGCCTTATCAGGTAGTACCTTAGGATACCAAAACCGTTAACTCTTCTCAGTGCAATTAAGGGTGAGTACCTTCCATACAGAAGGGCAACTGCAAACTCGAGTCTGAAAATCCCAGGGTTTGGAAGGGGAAGGCACCCAGAGAGAACAGCAGTATCCCATGGGACTGGGCATTCCTCAGCTTCTCCGCAAGGGGCCTGCAGGGGTCCTGACTGGCAGCACGCTGTGTGAGGTGGAGTCACTTAGCACCTTTGCTCCACACATGTTTTGGTCACATCATTGACACAAAGGCTGTAAACTAGCTGCTATTTTCACAGTGATGGGTTAGGGAGGGAGGGCCGTGGAGAAAGCAAAGGCATGTCATCAGAGGCTAGGATATCTGAGGTTAAACATTTTTCAGGCTCTTGATCTTAATCTCATGTTCTTTTTGCCTCTTCTCAGCACTAAAAGGGAGGGGAAATGCTTAAGTAACCCCCCCCCCATAGCAGAGTGGTCATAAAGCAGGTCACAATGGACTAGAGAAAAGGAAGTTTCAGAGAGTCCATGGGAAGACACATTCCTGACAGCTCACCCACTAATCCCAGCATGGTATTTATACATAGTCCACCTTCCCAAAATAACCCTGGTCACTTGTGGCTTTCATTTCCTGGGTGCATTCGTGTTTACTGTTGTGCTTAAAATGTCCTCACAATTAATGTCGCGGAGGCTAAAGGTCATTCTCTCAGCATTGCTAATGAAGTCTTCAGTAACCCTCTTTCTGTTTTCAACTGGAAAATCTAAAACTCTCTACATGTAATCTATCTTTCTCATCATTTCTTGTCCTGTCCTTATAAATACTTGCCCTAAGCCAACTGTGTGTGTGTGTGTGTGTGTGTGTGTGTGTGTGTGTGTGTCAGGACACAAGGCGTGACAGGAGCAGCTACATGTGAGACAAAGTCTCCCACCTTCCCAGAGATTATCAGCTAAGGGAACATTTAAAAAGTGTAACTGAATTAAAGGAGAGGAGAAAAGAAAGCTCTTCACCTATGTGGCATTTGGGAGTAAACATTAAACAGACAGCACATATTATTTGTATACTAAAACGTCCACATTTCAGAATCGCTGGTGTGGAACCTGGCCTGATTATTAATATTCAATATGAAACAATGAACATTTGGTCTTTGAGCAGATGCTGTGCCGCATCATTGAATGTAGAGTCCCTGTGCACAGTGGACTTGCATTGGGAAAAGAGAAATTTTTTCACATCGCCATAATCCAAAGTCTCCTTTGAGGAGGGCTGTAAGAGAGATTCAGCATTCAAAGGAAGGAAAAAAAAAATGTACTTGGCTTCACAGGACACTTGCCTCAGACTGTAGGTTAGGAATTTAGCTTTAGAAAAGGAAGAAAAACATTAGTAAAGGGCAAAAGGAAGATGCCGAGGAAAGACTTCAAAAGAGGATATATGAGTGTGAATCTGGGAAACTTTGTGGATTCTAGATTGATTGCTGAACCATCTGGAATATTTTCTAATGTGGAAGCCAGATCAATTTTTCCCTTAACATTTCTGCTTCCATAAAGCCCTATCTAATTGAGAATCTTTCTGGCCTTCTTATGGAGTAAGGTGTGTATGCATTCCTATAACTTAGAGTAGGACCAAATTTTTAAAAATCCAATTACTTTGCTAATTAGGATTTTAATGCATAATCATTATTTTTATTGCTTTTCTCAAGTTACAGATTCTTTTTGAGACAGTTGCTAGAATTTGGCTGAAAAAAAAAGGCAAAAATGGAACTTTAACTCTTTATATTGAAGGTTTATTAATAAGTTTAAACTCTATTTCTCTCTGCTTTAAAAAAAATACATACATCAGTCACTTTATTATGTTCCTGGTTTATTTAGCAATCCGTGCACCCCTTTGTTATTGTGTAATCATAATTTCTTCCCTCATTAGATGATAATGTTTTCTGAGGATCAGGAGCTCACAACTGTTTTGTCCAGCACTGGAGAGTTAAGCAATTAGTAGCTGACCCTCAGGGATGAAGTCTGAGTCTGCCGGGGAGACTGCTTGTTTGTACATAACACTTTCTCCCTTTAAAACCTTCTGCTGAGGATTGTTTTCTTCATTTGATATGCTTGGCCCTAAAGACATTACAATTGCAAGTGATAGTGTAAACATTGTACACTTTATAAAGTGTGTTAATCAATCTTATCGTTTAGCTTTTTATTGCCGGGGAGGGCAAACATTCTTCCATCTTCACCTAGCCTAGGTTTCTTAGCTAAATCCCTGTAAATTTACATTGTCAAAAGAGATTAATGAGAGAAAAAAAAAATGATAGACATGTACTACATTCTTGTATGTGGGGGTACTCGGTGACCAGGACCTCACAATAGTTGGAACTTGAGCTTTTGTGGTTTCTTAAAAGAACACTAAATATTCTAGAGAAGTGACAAGACAAAGGAGAATTAATTTGAGTTTTTAGGGCAGACAATTGTGGACAGGTTTACATAGTCGTATCTGTGGATCAATAGGTTCTGCATCAGTGACTTCAGCCAAAATTGCATCAGAAATACCTGGGGAAAAAAAACAAACATGCTTGTGCTAAGCATGTAGACTTGTAATTTCCTTGTCATTGCTCTCAAAATGGTGTAGTCCAATAACCATTTATTCAGCCTTTACCTGTGGTAGGTATTAGAAGTAATACAGAGATGATTTAAAGTGTCCGGAAGATGGCACAGGTTACATGCAAATACTACACTCATTTCATGTAAGGGACCGAAAGGCCCATGGATTTTGACATCCACCACAGGGTCCCATTCTCCAGGAGCAGAACTAATGGGAACAGAGCTTGTGGCGTGGATTGCTCTGAAGCCGTCTATTGCAGATTTATGTCCTGATTTTAGAAAAATAGGAGGAGGGCAAAAAAAAAAATTTTTTTTTATATTTGCTGTTTTTCAGTTCTCTTCAATAAAAATAATCCTGTCAAAGTGCCATATTTTGGGATGACATGTTGCTATTCTGTGACTATTACTTCTATTGTTTTGAATCCAATCACCGATTAATTTTCAATAATGTGGTCACAATTTTTTTTAACACAGCCTGAAAAAAATAGTGCTTTCCTTTGGCTCCGTTGAGAATAGGTGTGTTTGAAAAGGTTAGTAATTCTATCCACAATCTCGACCCTCAGGAGATTCAAGCTTTGTGGTGGCCTACAGAGCTCAAAGCTTAGTTCAGGCCTGATGAAAAAAAAAAAAAATCAGACTCCAATGTATTTGTGTTTTATAAGCATACAACGTGTGTTTTGGTGATTTAATTCAAAGGCCATACAATTATCATCTATTACATATACTCATGAGCATATGGCATATGTATACTTAATAATAAATTTGAAATTTACCTAGTTCCAATCCAGGACTTCATTTTCTTCATTTTGTGTGTATGGAATTAATTGTACAAAGTGATGGATTTAACTGTAACTGTTTTTTTTTCAAGGTAGGGTTTCACTCTAGCCCAGGCTGGCCTAGAATTCACTATTCAGTCTCAGGGTGGCCTTGAACTCATGGCAATCCTCCTACCTCTGCCTCCTGAGAGCTGGGATTAAAGGCATACAGCACCTCGCCCAGCTAATTGGAACATTTTCATTCATGCATATATTCTGATTACTACATCTTTCAAATTCCTCTTTCTCTCCAGAGGCAACTACTATTTTAAATTCTTTTGCTTTTTGTTCAGATTTTATTAAAGAAAACTGTTATTTTGTTCCATTGAGTCTTTTATTATAGCCATGTTTCATGGCTTTTCCATTTCATGCACTTTTTAAAAAGCTTAGGTCAATGTGCCGGCACTGTGTATATCCTCCTATAGTGATTTTCCTGATACAGATGTTTCCTCAGCAGTCTCCCTTGTACTACAGTTTCATATTTCTCTACTTAAGTGATTTGCTGCTTACAAATATCATATTTTCAGTAATTTATAGTTGTAAGTGTCTACATAGTGGAAAAAATATCCATTGTGCTTTAAAAAAAATCGTCCTGTAATTTTGCTAATTTATTCATTGTTTCTGAAAAAAGTGAACTGAAATATCCAAATATTAATAGTGTATTGCTTTCACTTTATAATTCTATCAGTACACACACAAGCATCATCTTGGTAGATTCTTTAGAACACTATGTAGTGCTTTGTACCATATTAAGAGATTTTTTGGGGGGGGGCTAGAAAGATGGCTCAGTGGATAAAGCACTTGCTTTTCAGATGGGAGTTCAAGTCCCCAGAAACTACGTAAAAGCTAATTGCTGAAGCAATTATCTCCAGTCCAACTCAACTATGGTGAGAAGTGAGGTGGAGACAGGAGAATCTCCCAGAAGCTCTCAGGCCAGCTGGACTGCTGCACACACAGTGGTGGATAAGTGACCCTGCCTCAAACAAGGTGGATGGTGAGGACTGACACCCAAAGGTGTCCTCTGACCTCAACACGCATGCTGTAGCACACATGCATCTGTACTCACACACGAACATGCACACACACGTACACACACATCATACAGCCCCAAAACTGCCTCAAGTTCTTTGATTCATATCATTATGTTAATTCTATTTCTTTTTGTAAAATGTATTCTTTATTTTAAAATGTTCGTTCTTTTATCTATTTATTTTTTTAATTATTTATTTGACTGATGAAAAGGGAGAGCAAGCAAGAAAGAGAGAGAGAGAGAGAGAGAAGGGGCATGCCAGGGCCTCTAGCCATTGCAAACGAACTCCAGATAGGTGCGCCCCCTTGTGTATCTGGCTAACGTGGGTCCTGGGAAATCGAACCTGGGTCCTTTGGCTTTGCAAGCAAATGCCTTAACAACTAAGCCCATCGCTTCATCCCTTATCTACTTATTATGAGAGCAAAAGAGAGAGGGAGAGAGGGAGAGAGGGAGAGAGAGAGAGAGAGAGAGAGAGAGAGAGAGACTGGGGGGCGCCAGAGCCTCCAGCCACTGCAAGCAAACTTCAGACGCATACGTCACCTTGTGCATCTGGCTTACATGGGTCCTGGGGAATGGAACCTGGGTCCTTAGGCTTTGCAGGCAAGCTCCTTAACTGCTAAGCCATCTCCTCAGCACTCTTATATTTCTTTAGAGTTCTCTATGTCTGCTTTGCCTATGCTTTTTTGCTCTGTTGTTAGATAACAGTTCAGAGGTGGGTTGTTGTCTTTTGTTGTTGTTTGCTGTTGTTGTTAAGGGAAGGGTTTACTTCAGTCCATCATGGCAGAGCAGGCATGGTGGCAGGAGCTTGTAATAATTTGAAATAGGTCCACCATAAGAAGCAGAATGTGATGAAGGCCGGGGCCTGGTTAGCTCCGCCCTTTTTGTGCAGTCTAGAACTCCACCCACAGTTAAGGTGGGTTTTCCTTCCTGGGTTAACCTAACCAAGATAATGATCCTTTGCAGATGATTCTAGGCCCTGTGAACTTGACAAGTCAATATAAACTGGGCTGCAGATTTTTAATCTAGTCTGACTATTTCTGACTTTCAGTGGTAAGGTTACCATGTTTCAGTTGTTTGTCACTTACATTTGGACTTATTTCTGTCATCCTGTTTTAGATTTCCTATTGCTGTGTTTCTCTATTTCTTTTTGTTGTTGTTGTTGTTTTTGTTTCGTTTTCCTCTTAGCGCCTGCTTTTTCCCTCTCTTTGATTTCTCTTGGAATTCTGTTTTTTCCTCTTACTATTAATTTTGAAGTTATTTACTTGATTTCCTACATTTTTGTTACCTCTTACCTTTTTAGCAAATGCACCTGACCAGAGTCTAAAACTGACCAGCATCTCTATAGCCTGAACCAAATGTTTCAAGAGTGTTAGCTTTCTTTAGCTAAAATCTACCTACAGTTCCCATAGCTTTTCACGCTCACATTATCTAAAATGATAATTCCATTCTGGTTTAATCTGTTAACCAATTTTAATCTCAATAAAATTTACTTTGAAAGAAAAGCTGAAGGAATATGCAGTGAACCCCCTGGCGTCTTCACTTGGGAGCTTCAGTGGTTGGTTCTGCTGATCTTGCTCTCCTCTCAAGTGTGTGTCCGCTCACGTGACACACTAGTCCAAAGCAAGCATCTCCTAAGAATAATGGCCTCGTAGAGATACAGTGTCATAACCACATCCAAGAAATTCATACTGGTACAAGAATATTATCCAATTTCCACCCCATAATCTAATTTCTTCAGTAGCTCTGAAAATAGCTCTTTGGACTTTCTGTTTGTTTGTTTTGAATCCATCATCATTTCAAAGATCACACACTGAATTTCATTGTCATATTTCCTTAGTTTTCTTTCATCTGGAGCCCTCAGCCTTTTATTTTCTTCCATAACCTTGGCATTTATTTCATTTCAAGATCATTGTTGTATGGAACTGTTGGTCATCCTAGCAGCACTAGACATTTTTATGCTTATTTCTTAGCTTGAGGTTGTAACCCACAGACTATCATGTGAATATGGATATTGTATCCTTAAACAGAGCAGGCTTGGGTTTTCAATGTCTTGTAGTTGATTACATTTCAACATACTGCTCTGAACAGATAAACACTTCCTCCTAGCTATTCCAAGGATGACTAGCTTCTGTTTCCACTTGGAACAGTCTCTTGGTATTGTGCACACAGCTCAGCTCGGGTTCTCCATTGCCAGCATTCTGCACTCTAGTTTTCCTTTCCCAAGCAGTCCAAGTTTGCTCTTGCTTTCCCCTGAGCCTCTTGGCACCAACTCCAACTCAGCATTATTTTAAGTTATACTTCACGTCTGCAATATGAAAATTCCCTTTTCTTAGTTTTAATCTGTGCTACGTACTTGATATGGGGACAGGAGTGTAATGTATATTATCTGTACAGAGGCTTGTGAGGTTTTTCTGCTTGGAATATGTCTTCTAAAACTTCTGGTCATTGTTGCTGGGTTGCTGTTTCCTAGAGACAGGTCTCAGGAGAAACTCAACCTGCCGATGTGTTAAATTTAGACTTTAAGCCTTCATCAGTGTGAAGAGATGTATTTTGGTTTCACTAAATCCCTAGTTTGTAGTGTTTTGTTGCAGCAGTCCTGGAAACTAGCCTGAGGGTAATCATACCTTCTCTTCAGTCTCTATAGAGTCAGTGAAACCCACTGGCAGAGTCTGATTTCCTTATGACCTTGGAGAACCTTCATAAACAAGAATGTATCCACAAACCTCTTCACTAAAAATAAAAATCCCTGAATTTTACCCAGAATGCTAGATGCATCTATATGTCTTTTGAATGTGAGTCTTGTCCCCCCCCACACACACCATTGGCTATATATATCGAAGATACTTATGACCTAGGAATGGAAACTTATAAGTGTGAGAAATAAATTTGTCCACGCCTTCAATCCTAGCACTTGGGAAGGCAGAGGTAGGATTGCCATGAGTTCGAGGCCAGCCTGGGACTACAGAGTGAGTTCCAGGTCAGTCTGGGCTAGAGATTAAATTCTACCTCAAAAAAATCAAAAACAGACAAACAAAAGAAATGAATTTTGATCGAATAGCAGGTAAGAAATTGGAGCTCATATTTTATTTTTCATTCCATTTCATAGTATACATTTTTTTATAAAAATAGATGCTTTACCAAAATAAAAGTGAGATTTTATTCCTTCATGAACCCAGTTAGAGAATTTTTCCTGCAATTCTCACTTATCAACAATCTCTATCTTGTGTTTGTGTTGCCATTACTAAACAGCTATGGGCCTACAGCTGGAAAAGTACCTGCCCATAGGCTCCACAAAAATTAACCAAGAAATGAAAGCCCTGACTCTGGAAATTAGTAAGTCAAGAGAGAAAGAAACCCTAAAAAAAAGAAACTTGAAAAATAAAATTTCAGTAAGATATGATACTTCTCTATCTTGTAACAGAGCAAAAGTTTTGTGAAATAAGAACTATTTGTACACTGCGTGGTGCTGCAGATCTTCACCCAGCACCTCCTTCTGCAATTTCTTTTGTTCTCTGCTCTACTTTTTCCTTGGTTACCACCAATGATGTTAAAAATAGGTAAATAAACCCATTGGAAATTATAGAGCTGTCACAGATAGTTGAAAGACAAAGGTAGCCAATTGTACTTTCTGTTTTGAAAGTTTCGAAAAGATATTTATAACATTAACGAGCAGAAAACACTTCTAAAGTATAAAAAACAACATCTAAACTTCTCATTTGTTAACTTGACTTGTATTTAAAGCTGTTTCCAACCTGTTCCCACTTTCGGTCCAGACCTGCATTTTTTAGCTTACGCCCAACCAGTCACTTTAAATGCCCAACAGCAAACCACAGCCACGTGCTCAAGATAAATTTGATTCTTGCTCTCAGTTTGTCATTCATTCTGTTCCTTGATCAAGTCCCTACTACTTTCTGATTACCCCATCCTCCTGGTGCACACATCCCCCCACCCAGTGTTCACCGGGACCATGTTCTCCATCCCCACAACCTCTGCCCAGGAAGCCATCCTCACCTCACACCCAGGGTATAGTTCTGGGTGTCCTCAGCCCTCTTCTCTAGGCCACACTCCATGATCCCTGTTTGACATTCCTAAATTACAAATCTATCTAAAACCATTTAGAAACGCCAGCTGCTCTTGGAAATAAATGCCTGGCTCTCTAGTTATACTAATGAGTATCTTTCTGTTTTACATTCTTTTTTTGAGGAATTGAATATGATGCCCCTCTCTTTGTGTTCTCACTCACCTTACTCTAAGAAAATTTCATGTGATAACTTAACTGTGATTTGTTCTGGGAAGCCTCCCCAACTGCAATCTCAAATCGGAGATATTCCCAGGTGGCGCTACAAAAATGCCTATTCACACTGTCGTAGTGTTTGTTAGACTGCACTGAAAGCGAAGGCTCATTTGAGCGTGTCTTCCACTGAGCTGCAAGTGCAGGGAGCAAAGACAGTATTTATATTCTTCTCTGTTGTTAAGCGCATAGGGCTGACACAAAATAAATATGTTTCAGTTGGATAATGGATGGCTCCGATGTGCTCGGAAGAGCCCAGAGTTCCCTTAGGTGAACATTTATTCTTCACACAACTCTCAAGGGCAGTGCACTGGCATGGAGGCAAAATTAAGTGGCACTGATTCCAAATGGATCAAGATGTTGACTCATTAGGCCATTCCCTTTACTTAATAATAGAAAAAACTAAGTGTGGTGACTCACTGACCTTCTCAAGTATAACCACTTTTTCCCAATGGCTTCTAATTACTCCAGAGAAGTCTAGTCTTTTCTCCAGATTAAATGTACTCAAAGTGAAGGATGCTTTAGCTTCTCGAAAAAAATTGGCAGATAGTGAAAAAAAATGGATTGATGAACCAAACCTGAAACTTCTTAGCAAATTATCAGATGGGAAATTGCTTGATTCTGCTCAAAGATTTTGCACAGGGGATACCATGCCAACAATCCCTGCTGGGGTTCAATTCTCCAACCACCCACATAAATACTCTTCCTTTCCGAGGACTTCTAGGTAAGGGGTAGATCAAATTGGAGGCAACTGTTCCTTTACTGTCTTGACATTCATATGTTGGTTCAGTATTGCAGGACAGTCCTTGCACATCGCAAGCTGTGTCCAGAGGAGACGGTTCATGACACTCAGTCAGCAGCACAAAGTGTTCTTCTGCAGGCCACACCTAACTCTTTTATACTGATTAAATATTTAAGAACACCATGGTTCCATATTTATTACAGCCTGCACCTTAAACCGTGCCAATCTCAATCAAAAGGTCTTTAAGATGTTAGATGTCTCTGGGACTTAGACTAACCACTTACCATTAGAATGCTAACACTGAGCTAACCTTCTAAACTGAAGTGAGATTTTGCTCTTTCAAGGCTGTATTCCTGAAGTGGATAGTATGTAGGGCCCGGGAGCAGATGTTAAAAGCAAGCACTGGGAACTGCCCTTGGAAGCTTGCTGTCAGGATCTAGTATCTTCACAGACCACACTGAGCACTCGCTGCCTGTAGAGAAACCAGCATTCCTTTTGCTCTTCCTGCAAGGCATGAAGGACAAATGGGCTTTTCTAAAAAAAAAAAAACTGTTCAGCGCTTTGAGAACTTTCTCTACTTTGGGGAATTTCCTACTTTGTAGAGCCTGCCCAACCTAACATAAACCTCCCTTCCACCACTGGCCCCTACCTTGCAATTCATGGCCTAGAGAGAGACACAAGACTCAGATGTACACCTCTCTAACGACATGTGTGTTTTAAAAGCAGTGGTTTGAGGGCTGGAGAAATGGTTCAGCAATTACAGGTTCTTGCTTGCAAAATCTTCTGGGGTTCAATTCTTCAACCAGCCAAATAAAGGCAGATGGGTGTTGGTTTGCAGCAGCAAGAGTTCCTGGTGTGCACCTGATACAGGCACACATAAATCAATCAATAAATAAATATAAAAAATTTAAAGCAGCAGTTACTCCATTTTTTTCTTTCTATATTTTTAATTTTGGCCTACTTATGTAATGGGAAATAGGAAACCCACAGGTTCAAATCTATATACCTGTTTTATTCCTTCATTGCAACTGAAAAACAACTTAGTGGCAACACAATAAATTAATAAGGGCTGGAGAGATGGCTTAGCGGTTAAGGCATTTGCCTGCAAAGCCAAAGGACCCAGGTTTGATTGCCCAGGACCCAAGTAAGCCAGGTGCACAAGGGGGCACATGAATCTGGAGTTCATTTGCAGTGTGGCTGGAGGCCCTGGCCCAACCATTCTCTCTCTCTTTCTCTCTCTCTTCATCTGCCTCTTTCTCTCTCTCAGTCTCTCAAATAAATACATTTACAAAATTAGAGAAGAATCTATTTAAGAAATAACAAATAATAAAATCATTTGTAATTTGAGCTTATACGTGTAATGCTACAAATCAGTGTTCCCCAAGCCACAAAGCAACGCACCGGTTGGCCATGCTTCTGTCCACGCTTCAACCCTGCAGATTGAGTTAGTACGCCTCCCCAGTGAGGTTTCATGTCAGTAGCCATTTGGTAGAAGTGGGTCAGGGTCATGGTGTGGGTCATGCGTGCATCTCATGCTTGTCAGTGATAATTCCTGTTTAAGGCTTAAACCCACATACTTTAATAACTAGTTATTTGAAAGCAATAAGTCAAAACTATAACAATGCTAATACTCATTAACCAAATGTCTAAAAATCTATATATTTTTGAAACCCTATCTTACTATGTAACACAGTCTGGCCTTGAGTTTTCCATCCTCCTTCAGCTCACTGAGTGCCAGGGTTCTAGGCATATGCCATCACGCCCAGCTTGTCCAAATAATCTTTAACAACTCTCAATGAATAAATAACACTAAACTGATCAAACTGAAGCTGACAGATCTAAAGTACCATTTGTCTCTGTGTCCAACAAAGACAAAAACTGAAAACCATCAATCAGCTCCCAAGATCAGTAAAGTACTGAGAACCAAGCACAATGGTGGTTCGTAGTCATAGAAGTAGATTTACATACTGGCAAGCATTGCACAGATTAACTATGTATAGAAGGCCCTCGTCCTCAGATTCCGCCAATGTGCAGAGTTTAGCTCATGAACTTTTAAAAGTACGCATAATCCATAATAGCTCATCTTTTATTTAGTAAACTATCTTTAGTCTTCCTCAAAAGTGAATATGTATGGGAATATGTGTCATTGGTTATACGTGGGAGAGACATTGTGTGCTTTGGGACCTTCTTATAAGTCCATCAGGAGGCTCTTCCAAAGGCACCTGGAGTTGAGACAGCTCTTCAGGAAAGCCACGTACCAAGTTCAGAGGAGAACGGCAGCCCTGGGCGAAAGGAAGTGAGAGGAGGTGCTCTTGGGGATCAACAGACATTCCTGCTGAAGAGGAGCTTCTCGTTCAGGACGCTGCTGAGTTTCCCGTCCTTGGATGAATAAGCCCCTAAATAAGGTTCCCGCTGTCCCCAAGAGTCTCCGTTTATTACTGCGTGGAAGGCTGTGGCAGACCTTTCACCCAGAGTTTTAGCTACATTATTTTATTTCAGTGATTGAACTCTTGATGTTCTGGGGAAAAAAAAAAAATACAGCCAGTCTGCTTTACTAGCTTTTCGATCGTGTCTCTGAGCTGTTATTCCAATGATCTTCTGGGTGACTGCAAATTGGCAATGGGTTTTAATAGATTAAAAATAAGTAAAGGCTATTCTAGATGCATTTCTGGGTGACTATTCTTGGTCAATCTTCCACAAGTCTTGTGTGTCTGTGTGTGTATGTGTGTGTGTGTGTGTGTGTGTGTGTGTGTGTTCATGTGAGTGTGGGTATGTGTATGTCACAGCATGTGTCAGGTCAGAGGAAAGCTTTGGGTCCAAAGTTTCCACTTTGAGTCAGGGTCTTTCATTATTCATTGCTACATTCACCAGGCTAGGAGGCCTGTAAGTTTTTGGGCAATTCTCTATCTTCTGCTCCCTTCTCATAGTAGGTGCACTGGGGTTACAGATAAGTTTGTGCTGTAGCAGCTGGCTCTTTATGTGGGTTCTGGGATTCCAAATTCAGATACTCACACTTGCGAGGCAAGCGCTTTATCTACTGAGATATCTCACCAGCCCCTACAAGGTTCTGCAAGCTACACTTGGTGAAAATACCTAAATTTTTAGTTTTCTCAGGCTATCAAAAGCTGGCTAAGGAGCTGGGGATACAGCTCAGTAGTAGAGTACTTGGCTAGAATGTGAAAGGCCCTAGATTCAATCCCCAGTACCACCAAAAATAAATATTAAAATTAAAAAATAAGGCTGGGAGTACAGGAGAGTGGTAGTGTACTTGCAGTTCAGTGATAGAGAACTTGCCCAGTATACGTGAGGCCCTGGGTTCAATCCCCTGTACTGAATTAAAAAGCTGGCTAAAGAACTTGTCACCCATATTTCACTATTTCTGTTAAGGTATATAGACAATCTTAAAGATTAGCTCATGAGCTTGTGCATTTACTAAACTTGTCATCTGCCATATTAAAAACTTTAAATAAGGGCTGGAGAGATGGCCTAGCAGTTAAGCGCTTGCCTGTGAAGCCTAAGGACCCCAGTTAGAGGCTTGATTCCACAGGACCCACGTTAGCCAGATGCACAAGGGGTCGTTTGCAGTACCTGGAAGCTCTGGTGCACCCATTCTCAATATCTCTATATCTGCCTCTTTCTCTCTCTCTGTCACTCTCAAATAAATAAATAAAAATAAAAATATTTTAAAAAACTTTAAATGAGGGCTAGAGAAGTGGCTTAGCTGTTAAGGCATTTGCCTTTGAAACCAAAGGACCCAGATTCGGTTCCCCAGTACCCACATAAGCCAGATGCACAAGATGGTCCATGAATATGGAGTTCATTTGCAGTGTCTAGAGGCCCTGGCATACCCATTCTCTCTCTTTCCCACCCTCTCTAAATAAATAAATAAATAAATAAATTTTAAAAGAACTTTGATTACTTCTCTAGAAACAAGTTCTTTTGTGTATCAAAGATCTGGCAGCAGCACAACCTTGCAGATCTTTTTATTTTTTATATTTTTATTTATTTGAGAGCAACAGAGAGAGAAAGAGGCAGAGAGAGAGAGAGACACACACACAGAGAATGGGCACGCCAGGGCCTCCAGCCACTACAAACGAACTCCGGGTGTATGTGCCACCTTGTGCATCTGGCTTATGTGGATACTAGGGAATCGAACCTTGAACCGGGGTCCTTAGTCTTCACAGGCAAGTGCTTAACCGCTAAGCCATCTCTCCAGCCCAACCTTGCAGATCTTAACACAAGAGGCAAAACAGGCTACGTCACAAGCAGCTCTGTTACTCCTTGACTATATCCTGTCCTGAGAGTGATCCTGACAGGCCAGTATCCTTAATTGAGGCTGGAGAGTGGGTAGAGACGTGAAGCAGTGCCTGACCTTAGCGGATCCACAGGGCTTCCATCTGCTATGAAATTCAATGCATGCTTAACATAGACTGATTTCATTATGATCTACAAAGAAATGCCTACATTACATGATATTCAAAATCTGCACAGCTGTATCTTTGTCCTCGGGGCTGTGAAATTCCATACAAAACACAGTTAGAAAAAGCTCAATTAAGTAAAAGATTTAGGGGTGGGGGAAGGGCTTTGAAAACATTCAAACAAAACCTGTTTGGTTTATGTAAACCCAACCATGATGAGAATTTTAAATACAATTTTTCCACATTATTTCAGTTTCTGCTTCCTTGCTGACTGTTACTTGTTACTTTTATAAATAATACTTCCTCCAGCTGGTACAACTCAACAGGATCCATTCAAATAGACTTCATTAAGCAATTCCGGCACCTTTCTCAGTCACAACGAAAGGTTATGTTGCTTCCTCTCTCATTTCTCCTTTATTTCTATTGGCTAAGAAGGAAGCTGTTGGTATTGTTAATGTTTCAAGGCAAAGCGCAGCTGCTAATTTTTTTTTTTTTCTTAGATGAAAGCTATCTTTCCACCCGGGTCGTGTCCGTGAAGATAGGTTCTTTGAGGTGTGTGTAATTACCTTTCCCCAAAGGGTGGGGGGTAAGGATGAAAGTTTCTGATCTTAACTTTCTTCGCAGTCTTTCCTAAGCGTGCTTTATGATTAGACCCCTTTGCTATTGGGTAGAGCACACGCACTGCTGATGGTCACCTGGCTGGCCTATGGTTCTGGGTAGCATAAGGAGCTGGAATTTTGAAAATATCCATGATTTCCACCAGGCAAAGAGAGAGACAGAGAGAGGGAGGGAGAGGGAGAGGGTGAGGGTGAGGGAGAGAGAAACCGGTCAATTGCAACTAAAGGTCAAAACCACAATGATTCCTTTGTGTCTAGACATAGTTTGGACAGAAAACCTTTCACAAGTTTTAATAAAACTTCTGAAACGTGATTATGTTCAAGCACTGAGGGAAAATCCTATAACCTGAGAACGTGCAAGGACTCTCAGGGTGGTCACAGAGGAAATGAGCGTTAGAGACCTCTCTTTCCAATGACAGCAGCTCTACATTTTCTCAGTGGCTTTCTAGAAGTTCGGCAGAGACCTCAGAAGGCTTAAGGATAGAAATGCACTGCTCCCACAGAAGACTGCTGGCTACCCACAGCTAAGCAGCCTTTAGCCCATGGGGATAAGAAAGGGTAGTTCACTAGTACAGTGATTTTCAGTGCTGGGAATTGAATCGGTAAAATCAGTGGAGTGAGAAGAATTTACAAGGACATATTAAAATGTAATTACCAATCATGTGGCCTAATGGAAACTTCTGGATCATCCCAAGGGCAAATGGATTAGTCTGAAAATGAGCAATCAAAAGCAAAGGGATTCTTTCTGACCAATCATCGGGCAGATGGCAAAGGAGACAGGCAATGCTTACAAACAGGCCCCCGGGCTCTGTCAATATCAGCTGTCCCCACAGATGTGAAAAGATGGGCTTGACCTAAACAGAGCGTGGGACAAACACCTGTACTGGTGACATCACTGTCACCACACGGCTGCTGTCAGTAAGCAGTGAGAGGAACAAAACCAACAAAACACCATGAGGAACACCTTTAGGGGAGGGCCAGATTTGTCCTCTTAGAATCCAGGACTGATGGGCAGTGTTACTGTCCTTGGAGATTTTGGAGATTCATCTGGCTCTATGATGGATCTTGGGCACCTCTTTTCTCTTTTCTTTTTCTTTTTCTTTTTTTTTTTTTTTGGTTTTTCGAGGTAGGGTCTCACTCTAGCCCCAGGCTGACCCGGAACTCAGGGTGGCCTCGAACTCATGGTGATCCTTCTACCTCTGCCTCCCAAGTGCTGGGATTGAAGGCGTGCGCCACCATGCCCGGCTTTGGGGCACTTCTTGATGGGCTTGGAGGGACTGTTGATTGCTTCTTTCCATGGGAGTCCACCCCAAGGCTAGGGATCATTGGGAGATAGACAGCCTGCCGGGTAGTTTGCCCTTGAAATTAGGGTTTTTTTTTTTCCACTATGCCCCAGAGGCCTAATGAGTTGGGCACAGCTCTGACTGTGAGAACACCTTGTGATCAAGAGCCATCTTGTCTACAATGCTTTAACATGTCTCACCTGCAGAGAATTGTGCCCTGAAACCTCCCCTGAGGGCTTTGTCCTGCCTGGAGCTGCTGCTGGTGACATGTCCTTCTAGAGATATTCACAAAGCACCTTGTAGTTCTTGATTGAGACCTGCTCCCCAGGAAGGCTTTCTGGTCACTATAAAATAGTATTCTCTCCCCTGGGTCCCTGGCCCCCTTTACACTCTATTTTCTTGTTTCCCTACATTTACACTATTATTTGTTAATTTGTTTGTTTATCATCTTCTAGTCTTCCCTGCTAGCTTCACAAGGGCAAAACCTTGCCTACTTTATTTACTGCTACATCCCAGAAATGTCCCATAAATATTAGAGAAATGGAATTAATATTTGAGAAATGAATGACTAAAGCGTTCAGCAACACTTTGAACTCTTTCTAATATATCTCAGCTTCTTGAGATCCACAAGCCTCAAGTTTAAGGGGAATGACACATAGATTAATGTGAAAGTTCCTTCCCTCTGAGAAAAGCAAGAAGTTTTCAGTATCTCCTGCATTTCTAAGGCAGGGCCCTTGGCTCCTGGAATGCTGCCCCTGGGGTCTAAATGTGAGTTCCTGGTGCTTGGAGGAGGGGGAGACACCAGGACAATTGATTCAAAAGTGGTCTAGGAAGAAAGCGGAGCTCAACAGATATTGACTTATTTCTAGACTATTCTTCTTTAAATCTTTCCTTTACTGTCCTTTAACTTTTTGAGAAGGGTAGCTACCAGAGATTGTGTGATGTTTATAGTTAGTTATCTGCTTCATTGAACTGCATGGATTCACAAGTGGCTGGATTTTATGTTGAATTTAACTTATATGTGTCTCAGAGCTTTTAAGGTAGTTAGAAGCATTCACACACTAGAAAAGAGGTCCTCAAATATCACTGGGTCTAAGGACCACCCGAAGTAAGATAGTCTCCTAATTTTCAACCTTCTTCCCAATCCTGAGCTCTTGTGCCAAAGACATTTGAGTTGAGTTTTAAGACGTCCTGAAGGATGGCTAGGAGGACTCTTAGATCAAACACTATAAAATGGAAATAAGCCCAAGAAAGCCCTGTTGCTCAATCCTAGTTTGGGATCCACATGAAAGATCACCCAGTCACTTAGAAAAACTGATAGAATCCTTAGAAAGATGAGTTCCTCAACCTCCAGCTAACCTTGGATAAAGATAAGTTTTTTGTTTTGTTTTGTTTTTCCAAAAGAGAGTCTATCCCTTAATTGAGATTCTCCATGAAAGTTAGAATGTCCCATAGAAGTTGTTGTACCCTCTACTATTGGCAATATAGTCTTGAGAGGCAGCTTAACTTCTGAAATAAGAAATCTGGGGGGCTGGAGAGAAGGCTTAGTGGTTAAGGTACTCACCTGTGAAGCCAAAGGACACAAGTTCACTTCCCCAGTACCCACATAAAGCCAGGTGCCCAAGGTGACACATGTATCTGGAGTTCATTTGTAGTGGCTAGAGACCCTAGCATGCTCATTCTCTCTTTATCTGCCCCCCTCAAATAAATAAATAAAATATTTTTAAAAAAAGAAATCTGGGATCTGCCTATGCCTTTCACAAGCTCATTTTTAAACATCTACTGGGACATCACTAGTCTTTAGTCATTACTCAATATTACTGTCAGCTCTTTTAAAACATATTTTTATTTATATGCAAGCAGAGAGCAATAGAAGAGAGAGAGATAGAGAGAGAAAGGGAAGGGAAGGAAGGGAAGCGAAGGGAAGGGAAGGAAAGGGGAGAAAGAAAGAGATTGAGAGAATGGGCATGTCAGGGTCTCCAGCCACTGCAAATGAATTCCAGATGCATATACCACTGAGCATGGGTACTGGGGGAATTGAACCCCAGTCATTAGGTTTTGCAGACAAACACCCTAACTGCTGAGCCATCTCTCCAGCCCTTACTGTTATCTCTTTGAAAGCCTGAGCTTCCAGTGTGTGAGAATGTATATATGTATAAATATGTATATATGTAGTATATGTACACTATGGCAGCCAATTAAAAGGATATTTGATATGTTTGATAAAGAAGGAACCAGATGGGGACAAGAAAGCCTGGGAAGATAGAAAGTGAGTTTTAAAAGTTGAGAAATGTTTACAGTAAAAATGTAGTTAAGGGCTGGAGAGATGGCTTAGTGGTTAAGGTGCTTGCCTGCAAAGCCAAAGGACCTCAGTTCGATTCCCCAGGACCCACGTAAGCCAGATACACAAGGTGGCACATGTGTCTGGAGTTTGCTTGCAGTGGCTGGAAGCCCTGGTGTGCCCATTCTCTCCCCCCCCGCCTCTTTCCCTCTCACAAATAAATAAATAAATAATAGTAAAATTAAAACAGTCCTTTATATAAAATTTGCTAGTTTAAGAGCATATAATTTAAAATAATATTCTACATATATTTATAAGTTTTATGAAAAGGGAATATGTGATATGAATATTTGAAAAATGGCACATACAGAAGATCCTATTTTTTACATTTTTTGTTGATAACTTCCATAATTACAGACAACAAGCTATGATAATTCTCTCCCTTACCCCACTTTCCCCTTCACAAATCGACTCTCCATTATCCCTATTTTTTTTTTTTTGTTTTGTTTTTGTTTTTCGAGGTAGGGTCTTGCTCTAGCTCAGGCTGACCTGGAATTCACTATGTAGTCTCAGGGTGGCCTTGAACTCATGGCAATCCTCCTAACTCTGCCTCTCCAGTGCTGGGAATAAAGGCATGTGCCACTACACCCGGCTCATCCCAATTTTTGTAAAAGTAAAAATCACAATTTAAGAGCAATGACATATGTATGTGACGTATATATGTTTTTCTATTACGAATTATATAACTTGTACACTCGAAGTGACTACTACCCAGATTCAATGGAGAGAATGCACATCAATCATTTCACTGAGTCCAATCATGTCAAGGGACATCTCCCCACAACTCAAATCATCCATGGAAATAGAACAGGGACTCCTTACCTTACACCTGTGTTGTATGATGATTAGATTCTAAAGGCACTATGAGTACCAGACAGGACCCTGAGGTGGAATCTCTTGACATACTTACATGGTGACTATCCAGTCAAGTTCCTTTCATAGGTAAGAAAGAAAGAGGCATCAGGTCTCTATAAGGAGACTCCCTGTTACTTTGCAGTAACTTCCTAGCATCTAACTTCTGCCTTCCCTGTGGTCAGTGACTATTTGGTTCAAGATCAACAGAAGGTATTTACCTGGTACCCTGAGCTGAGGCACATCTAGAAAGGTGGCTCCAATAATGATACGAGAAGACAAGTTTGAAACATGTTACCAAACAAATAATAAACTCTAGCATTCATTTCAACAACTAAAAAAAAAAAAAAAAAAAAAAAAAATCTCAGGCAGATACCTGGCACTGCTAGATTTTATTCGACTGTGAGCCTATAATACAGGCCTTAGGATATTTCTACCTTTCCTCAAGAGAGAAAAACAAGATGCCATTTCCTAAAGGTCCAGCATTTGTCAGCTCACATGACATCTGAGGAACCTCCTATGTCTGCATTCAGCAATAAAATGCACGCTTTCTGTTGGGCTTTTACCATACAGCTCTTTTCTCTTATCAGTGCTAAGATGCTTGTCCTTCCCCTAGCCTCCGGGGCTGCTTTTGCAGCCAGAATCCCTCTCAGGCATTCCTGGACACTTGCAGGATTGCTTCTCTGAGGAGTCTCCACCTCCAGCTCTGGTTAGCCATGGTACCTCAGAGTTCCCACAGTAACTTTTGACTACAACATTCCTGAATGCGTCCTCTCTCACAGACATAGTTATAAGCTTCACATGGACATGAAAATGACCTGAGGAAAAAATCAAGTCCTGGTGTCCTGTCTGAAGTCCACATCAATGAAATCAACATCTCCTTGAGACACAACCCAAGATTTGGCATTTTTCCCCCCCAAGTTCCTCCTGTTAGTTTCAATATACGTAGCTAAGGCCAGAATCACTACCTTAGATAGTATGGTAGTTTCAATGTGACATGCTTCCCATAGCCTCCTGTCTTTTGAATGTTCAGTCCCTAGCTGGTGGTAGTTTTGGAAGGCTGTGGAACCTTTGGGGAGTGGAGGCTTACTGGAGGAGGCATGGACCTTGAGGTATATTAGTCTAGCCACACTGAGTACAGCCAGCTCACTCAGACTATTTCCTTTCTATTCATGCAGAGATACCACCCAGGCTTTCTTCCTGCTCAAGCCTGTCACGTTTCCCCCACATGATGAAGCTTCCCTCTGAAACCATAAGCTTGAATGAACCCATGAGCTGTTTTTGGTCATGGGTTCTATTCCAGCAACAAGAAGTAACTGCAACCAATGGCAATGTAATAGAGGCAAGCAGCTGGGCATCCAGTCAAGCTACTCAGTACTCAAGCACGGTTGATGCTAAAATCTGCTGAATTAAAGAAGTACTGATGCAGTTAAAATTAAAGTCTTTTAGAGTATTATCAAGTGACATTAGCAAGTGGACATTTATTTCAAAGTAGAAACAGTTTAAAAGTAGAAAACATGGGGCTGGAGAGATGACTTAGCAGTTAAGGCACTTGCCTGCAAAGCCAAAGGACCCAGGTTCGATTCCCCAGGACCCATGTTAGCCAGATACACAAGAGGACATGTGCATCTGGAGTTTGTCTGCAGTGGCTGGAGGCCCTGGCATGCCCATTCTTTCTCTCTCTCCCTCTTTCTCTGTCAAATAAATAACTATTTTTAAAACATAGAAAACATGCAAATATATTGATTAAAAGTTATCAAGCCATTGATTTTTACAGTGGTGTCTTGAGAAAACGCCATTGTGTGTTTTTTTTTTCATATACTGTATCCTGAAGACTCTTCATACAGCATGTTGTACACTCTCTCCTAACACAAGCTGATGAACTTTAAGAAGCTGGGTTTAGATGAATAGTCCAATGCTATGTAGCTTAGGAGATTCTCAAAGGATAGTTCACAGGTCAGCTACATGCAAATAAAAATACAAATACATATCTCCCAGCCTAGGCCTACATTAATATTATTTGGGGGGAAAGTTTAGGAATCCCTTTGTATCCCCCCTTTTATATTGAGATATAATAATCACTTTTTTTTTTTTTTTTTGGTTTTTCAAGATAGGGGCTCACTCTGGTCTAGGCTGACCTGGAATTAACTATGTAGTCTCAGGGTGGCCTTGAACTCACGGCAATCCTCCTACCTCTGCCTCCCAAGTGCTGGGATTAAAGGCATTTGCCACCACGCCGGGCAATAATTACTTTTATAGTAAGTATATGATGCAACAATTTTCATATATTCACACAGTTGTACAACTATTACTGTTAGGTAATTCTAGAACATTTTATCAGTACAAAAATAAATCCATACTGATTAGCAGTCATGCCTCCTTTACTCTGCCCCCATAGGCCACAGGTAACAAGTAATCTACTTTCTATCTCTACGGGTTTATAGGCTTACCTATATTCTGGGCATTTATATCACTGAAGTCATAATAATATACAGATTTTAGCTTCTAGTTTCTTTCATTTATAGTGTTTTGTGTGCGTGTGTGTGTGTGTGTGTGTGTGTGTCTGTGAAGTGCGTACATTGTACGCATGTTCATATGTGTATGCATGTAGAGGATAAGGTCAATGTTGAGTCTTCCTCAATCAATGACTACCTTATTTTCAAGACAGGATTTCTCATTGGACCCAGAGCACAGCAATTTGGCAAGGCTGGCCAGCCAGCAAGACGCAGGGATCCTGTTGTCTATGCTTCCCAAGTGATGGGATTATAAATTTACGCCACTGATATTTTACATGGGTGCTGGGAATCTAAACTCAGTTCCTGATGCGTGCATGGCAAGCACTTTGATGACTAAGCCATCTCCCCAGCCCCTTAAAATAACTAAAATTTTTATTTATTTATTAGAGACAGACAGACAGACAGACACACACACACAGAGAGAGAGAGAGAGAGAGAGAGAGAGCAAGCAAGTGCCAGGGCCTCTGGCCACTGCAAACAAACACCAGACGCATTCTCTACCTTGTGCATCTGGCTAACGTGGGACCGGGAGAATCGAGCCTGGGTCCTTAGGCTTTGCAGGCAAGTGCCTTAACCACTAAGCTGTCTCTCCAGCCCTAAAGTAACATTTCTAATAGCCATCTATACCATAAAGGAATCAGAATTCTCTTTCTTTCTCAAGAGATGGTCTCATGTTGCTCCAGTTAGTCCCCTGTGAAACACCTAGGCTAAACGATCCTCCTGCCCAACCTCCTGAGAAGCTGGAACTGTAGACCAGGGCCTGACTTAAGAAGGTTCCTTTTTCAGGACAAATTCTTTGGCGACCCTTCATTTTGGTTATCTATTCATCAGTTGATGGACATTTGAACTGTTACTCATTTGGGGTTGTTGTAAATAACATTGTAATGATCATTTTTGTATAGATATGTCTGATTCCCTGGGATGTCTGTATTTTACACAGCCTTTCCAGGTGATTCCGGACTCACTACAGTTGACAGCCACTCTCCTAAGGTGTCACTGGTTTCTCTAAGGCTCTGGCTCAGCAATCCAACAACTGTCAACAGTGTGACATTATATTAACTAACAATACCACATTATTGCTTTTGTTTGACATGTTTAAATCTAGCTATAGCACAAGGTTAAAAAAAAACACAGCTAAGAATAAATAAGTGGAGTCGTAAGAAGTCTGATACTTTTCCAGAATTCAGTTGAATTTGCTTTGATTTTCTTTTGTCCAAGAAGCAAGATTGTATAGGATTAGGCTAGTCGAAGGAAACAGGGTTTGGATCTGATAAGTGTGGTAGAAATATTCTGCTCTCTTTGCCTGCCAACCACCTTTGGATGCTTTCTCTAAGCTTGGGGATTTCCACGCCTTATGGTCTGAGCCCTCTCCAAACAGAAGCCTGGCTTCACTCGCTGCCCCCTTGCAATCTCCGTGCACCTTGCAATGCCACTCACATCACCCAGGGCAAACCTGAGATCAGAACAGGTTGCTCAGTGCCCTCCGCCAACAGCACAGCCAGTGACGCCTTAGGAGAGTGGCTGTCAACTGTAGTGAGTCTGGAATCACCTGGAAAGGCTGTTTAAAATACAGAATCCCAGGGAACCAGAAACATATCTATACAAAAATGATCATTACAGTGTTATTTACAACAACCCCAAATGAGTAACAGTTCAAATGTCCATCAACCGATGAATGGATAACCAAAATGAAGACTAGCCAAAGAATTTGGCCATAAAAAGAAAAGGAGAGCTGCCAAGGCCCAGATCCTCGTGTCTGTTAGAATGTGGTAGCAGGGCAGGGGGCGGGGGGGGGGAGGGAGGCTCTGCTGGAAAAGCTCTGTGGTATGATTTGTCTATAATTCCTGGGTTCAGTGTACAGGTCTGGGTTTCGGCCCTTGTAGAGAGTCTGGAGTTACCTATGACCTTCAAGTAATACCTATGCTGCTAGAACCACCACCATAAACGTCTACAGAGAAGAATGTGGTCTATACTACAGAATGCTGCCTTAAAAGCCCCACTGGTGCTATTTGTTAAGTATCTTCTTGCAAGCTTCACACTAGCTTTAGGATCTTGTCAAATATCTGTCTGCCTCATTTCCAAAACAAAGGGTCTGTTTGGTAATTTTTCTCCAGCATTTTTATCATAAAAAGCAAAAAACCGGGGCTGGAGAGATGGCTTAGTGGTTAAGCGCTTGCCTGTGAAGCCTAAGGACTCTGGTTTGAGGTTCGAGTCCCCAGGACCCACATAAGCCAAATGTACAAGGTGGTGGCGCATGCATCTGGAGTTTGTTTGCAGTGGCTGGAGGCCATGACATGCCCATTCTCTCTCTGTCTCTCTCTCTCTGCCTCTTTCTCTGTCTATCACTCACAAATAAATAAATAAAAATAAAAACCAAAAAAATTTTAAAGCAAAAACTTCACTTATACAACTTTATTCATATGCAATCTCTCAAGAACACTAACCCTAAATCATTTTTTTTTAGATACACTAGATTATAATTTAGATGGTACTATTTCTTTTTTTTTTTTTTGCATGTGTGTGTGTGTGCATGTAGTGTTCATGTATGCATATGCATATGTATATGGGTGGGTGTGTGTGTGTCCAAGTAAGTGCACATGGAGACCAGAGGTTGATGTTGGAGAGCGTCCTCTATTGCTCTCTGCCTTACTTTATTTGAACCCAGAGCTTGTCATTTCCGCTAGTGTAGCTAGCCAGCTCAAACTGGATATCCCCAGTCTCCACCTCCTGAGCACTGGGAATACAGACAGGCAGCCATATCTATCTGGCATTTATGTGGGTATTGGGGATCTTAACTTCATGCTTGTGAGGCAAGCACTTTATCCACTGATCTTCTTCCCTAGCTCCATGACTGTCTTATTTCTTTTATTTATTTATTTTTAGTTTTGAGAGAGAGAGAGAGAGAGAGAGAGAGAGACATAGCGAGAGAGAATTGGCGTGCCAGGGCATCAGCCACCGCAATCGAACTCCAGACACTTGTGCCACCTAGTGGGCATGGGCGACCTTGCACTTGCCTCACCTTTGTGCGCCTGGCTTATGTGGGATCTGGAGAGTGGAACATGGGTTCTTAGGCTTTGTAGGCAAGTGCCTTAACCGCTAAGCCATCTCTCCAGCCCACCTATTTCTTTTAAGTACTCTTCCTACTCCACTACTTTTCTCACACGCATATTCATATACCATAGAAGCATTAAAAATATATTGTCTCATAGCTTTATGACAATCAATGACAGATGGACATTTTAGAGATAAAACATGCCTCTGTGACTTTTGTACTTTGTATATACATGTTGGATGTTTAAAGACACCGATCAAGCATATATTCAAAGGCTGGGGAAATGGCTCAGTGGATAGAGTACTTGCTACAAAAGCATGAGGATGAGAGTTTGGATCCCCAGTGACCACGTAAAAACTGGGCATGGTGGCTTGCCCCTATAATCCCACAGCTGGGGAGGCAGAGACAGAATCCCTGGGCCTCACTGGCTAGCTACTTAAGCTAAAATGGTGAGCTTTGCGTTCGTTGGGAGACTCTGTCTCAGAGAATAAAGGGGAGAGCAGCTGAATAATGTCCCTGGTGTTGATCTCTGGCCTCAACACACATGACTACACGTGTATGTACACCCACACAACTCTAAACATACATCCACAAACATGCACACCATACACACATGCACACAAAGAAACTAAAAAAAAAAAAAAAAACAGACTGTATTTGACTCTTGGACTCCAATAGCTCAGGAAGTATCCCCAAGAATTAACAAATGGGACTCCATGAAATTAAAAATAAACTCTTCACTGCAAAGAAAACCATCAGCAAAGTGGACAGACAGCCTGCACAGTGGGAGAAAATCTTTGCCAGCTAGACTTCAGATGGAGGACTAATATCCAGAATTTATAAAGAGCTACAAAAATTAAATACAAGAAAAGAACAACAACAACAACAAAAGGCCCAAACAGCCAATAACTGACTGGACTAGTGAAATGAATAGATAGTTCTGAAAGAAGAAAGAAAGAAAGAAAGAAAGAAAGAAAGGAAGAAGGAAGGAAGGAAGGAGGGAGGGAGGGAAGAATGCACCAGAAGCACGCTGTATCTAGTAAAGTGGAAACCAGGTAGGAATCAGAATTTGAGGGGAACATAGACCAGGTTCCAAGTAGCATTCCAGACATTGAGAAAGATCATTCAGGGGCAACATTTGCAACCTGTGAGGATGGGACCACACTCTGTGATCCAACCTAGGAAAAGACCAGCCCTGGGTTGAAGTCTACAATCATCACAACCATTTCCTGAAGAACCATCCAGAATTGTGACCAGCATCTGTGTCCCAGTTGGTGAGGGACAGCCTACTGATGGGACCAGCATATGTAGCCAGACATGGCGAAGGACTGCCCAGAGGAATGAACGCCAGGGTTGGGACAAGCACCAGGGAGCCCAGGATGGAATGCTGAGCGAATCAAGACTGGAATCAGCAAGGGCAGGCTGTTAATAGTAAAGACTGAAGAAAAACACAGTGACAACTAGATTAGCCTTGGGGACTCTGCATGAACTCTTGGTGTTTAAAAATAAAACATATTTGTCACAAATTTAGTTAGCATCTTACAACTGAACATGTATGTATGTTGCTTAGATAAATATAACTGCTGTAAACATCTATAAGGTGTGAGATTTTGTTTTTAGTTTGCAGTGGGAGCTTTTTGTTTACAGTTCATTAAAAACTAAAAAATGGTTCTGTAGCCGGGCGTGGTGGCACACTCCTTTAATCCCAGCACTCGGGAGGCAGAGGTAGGAGGATCGCCGTGAGTTCGAGGCCACCCTGAGACTGCATAGTGAATTCCAGGCCAGCCTGGACCAGAGTGATTCCCTACCTTGAAAAACAAAAACAAAAGCAAAAACAAAATTGGTCCTGTAAGGAAAACTAAGAAAAGAAGGTGTTGTAGTCACCTTCTCTTTCCTGGGGATAAAGTATGTGACCAAAAGCAGCTGATGGGAGGGAAGTGGGTTTTTTGGCTTACAGTCTGGAGGGGAAGCTCCACGATGGCAGGGACAGCATGACAGGAGAGCAGAGGGAGGACGTCACCCTCCACCACAGCAGGTGGAAACAGCAGCAAGAGAGAGTGAGCTCCACCCTGGCTAGTGGAAGCTGGCTATAGCACCCCTAAGCTGGCCTGCAACAAGCATACTTCCTCCAGTAAGACTGTACCTCCAAAACCTGCCATCAGCTGGGGGACCTTACATTCAAAGAACATTAGTTTCTGGGGTGTCACCTAACTCAAAGTACCGCAAAAGGCCAAGTTGCACTCGTTCTATACCCACATCTAGCTCTTGTACCTTGACAGTTTGTCCTTCTTTATTTTAACACAAGATGTCAATGTAGCAAAACAGCTCTCTTCTGCTCTGGCTTGCCTTCTGTCTGTCGCTTCTCTCTCTCTCTCTCTCTCTCTCTCTCTCTCTTCTTTGCTTTTTTCCTTTGCATTTCCGTAGGTTTTCCCAAAGAACACAGGCTGGCCTGGTTTGTGTGTTCTCTGTGCTGTGCCTCAGCATGCTGTGAGCTGGGATGGCTTTAGGTGATCAGATTGCATTTCCTCACCTCTCTTCATTCTACCTTCAGCCCAAACTGGCTCAAAGCCTCGCCCATTGTTCCTACTGTTCCCCTTTTCTATTTTCCTTTCTACTTTATGAACTTGTGACACAGTACCATGTTCAATGGAAATTAAAAATAATGATAATGAAAATAATTCAACGAAAAGACTATATTCAACCAGTGATTTAGGTAGATTCTCTTTCTTAAATTTTCCTATCCAAAGAAACTCCTCAGACTACAGTGGTTAATCTGGATGCTCCCAAGGGGAGACAGGTCTGTGATGCTGAGGGAAAATTCCATGCAAAGACTTCCGATTTCATAGATCTTATACTAAACCTCATCATCTTCTCCCACCCCACTCTACCACCAAGTAGGCAATCACACAGACCCAGTGTCAAGGCAACAGGCTTTGAGTCTCTGTGAGCACTTGTTCCTAAACATCGATTTAGTTTACTCTAATACATGGGAGTACACATAAAGGGCATTTTATCCTTTCTGAAGTATATTAAAAGCTAAGTGATACAATAGGTTCCAAAGCACACAGCGCTTATACAGAGCATATGCACCCGCAGACCTATAGCTTTACACTGAGAAATGGAGTCCATAGACTTGTTATTACTCATTCCTTAAGGCGCTGCTAAAAGACTGAGCTCATGCAGAGAAGTACGTAACAGAGTTTTGAAAATAAAATGAAGAAGACCTATATCCATGAGAACTAGTTAAGATTAAAAGCATCTTAAGAAGAAAAAGTCATTGCCGTTAGAGAAAGTTCTGAAGACAACCATTTACCCTCAGCAATGCATAGGAAGATAGCATAGGACAGGCCCATGGGCCCAAACTGGAGAACAGAGGCAGCCAAAGAGACCATGGTTTTGTTGACATGAATTCGCAAAGGTGTCTGATTTGAGAGACTGATCGGCAAGGATTAATTCATTGGAAGGTCATTCTGAAGTGTAATTTTTAAAAAATATTTTATTTTTATTTATTTGAGAGAGGGGGAAAAGGCAGAGCAAGAGAGAGAGAGAGAGAGAGAGAGAGAGACAGAAAGAGCGTGCCAGGGCTTCCAGCCACTGCAAACAAACTGCAGATGCATGTGCTACCTTGTGCATCTTGCTACGTGGGTCCTGGGGAATTGAACCCAGGTCCTTTAGCTTTGCAAGCAAGCGCCTTAACCACTAAGCTGTCTCTCCAGCCTCGAAGTGCAAATTCTTATCCTATCATCCATGGCTGCAAGGCAAACTCCTGGGGCAACAGTTTTGTAGAATCCTTATGGAACTCTCCTCCTAAAATGTTCCTGAAACTCCATCCAACCAAACTTTGACCGATTCCAGTACACTGAAGATCATAAAATAAAGATCATTTATAGGCATGTAACATGCCCGCTGTCTAGGCTAAAATCCATTCCCATCTGAGAGTCCCACTCCATGGAACTTGTATCCACAACAACTTTAATGGGACACCGAACCCTTTCAAGGGTTCCTATGGCTGAGCTCTTTAATTACTCTGCCTACCTCCTGAGCCCTGTCTCTGGGGATGAGTGTGTTCCATGACCAGAAGAGTGACGAGGGGGAAACATCCCCATGGGCCCCGACTGGACCTAACTTGTTTTTAATGCCTCATGTAAACATCTCGCTGTATTCTCATTAGCAATTGCACCAAGCAGAAAAATGCTTCTATTCTCATCCTGGCCTGTTCCTTCAGCTGAACTTCTGCTGTGACTGTTTGCATTGTTTCCCTCACCCACTTGCATCTTCTTATGCTCTGCATTCTCCCCCACGCTGGCAGCAGCCTCTTTGATCAGACATCAAAAGACGTCTGCTCCTCCTCTTAATCCTTCTTCCTCCTCTTAATCCTCCCTCTTACAGCTTCTTCCACGAGGACAGACAATAACAATTCACGCCCCAATTCCCTGTACCCAGTAAGCCTGAAGCCTAAGAGACTGTCTTGTTAGCATCAGCAAAAACAGTTGAAGAATGAACGACTCGTAACTTTTCTTTTTTTTTCTTCTTTCTTTTTGGTTTTGCATTCCTTTGCCTCTTCCTGGAATTTTGTGATTTGCTTTTCGTCAGAGTTCAAATTCTCCTTAGTTCCTACAACACCATCACTATAAGTGAAGAAAAAGAGCGAAAATGGTGTACAACTACTATTTTAGTTTTTCTTTAGCTTTAAGATAACTTATATCTAAAACATTTGTCTACTCTCTGACCTAGCTATCATCTTTTGAGAAGTCATACTTGTTCAGCGAAGTAAAAACTAATTTGTTTGTATGGTTGGTGATTTTCATCACAGATGGCAAGGTTATGCCACTCTCTTCAGTTGTAGAGGCTCAGCGGGCCTCTCAGGTGCCCCTTCCCTCCTTATGGTCTCATAGTGGCCTTTATGCCAGCCTCCCATACCTGCCACTTAAAACCATGGGAAGAGATTTGAGCAAAGCAAGAGCTGTTTGAAACACCAATAAACGATACACATCTCTGCTTAGTCACTTTAACCAGGTGAACATGCTAACTAGAGTGAGGTTCCTTTTCACCTGGCAGAAGAAGAACTTGCAAGCTTTATGATTTCTAGGTATTAAGATGTATTTGCTTCAAAAAATATATCCTCAACAATTCTGAGGTTTATCATTCAGTTCCATTATAGGTCCTTCCAGTCTAGAATCCCTGGGTGAGAATTTGAGCGTGAAACGCTTAAGATAGTGCCAATTTGAGCATGATCTTTGGCAGTGGCATCAGAAGAGTGAAGAGGAGCATCAAAACGGTCTCCTGGAAAGGTAGTGCCAACTGCCCTCCCTCGTACTAGCTTCCATAAGAGCGGGGCTAGATGTTTCCAGCCACATGCGTCTTTTACCTGTGGGGGTTAAAGATTATACTGGCAGAGTCAGCTGCAATCATTTAGCTCAGCACAGAGAATAGACGTCATGAAAATTCCCAGTTGAGACATTTGGTTATTGGGGTCAGGCAAGAACTGGACAGAAACAGGTTGGATGACACTGTCCAGGGCCCTGGAAAAGTCAATGTGGGAAAGGCGAGACTGGAAGGCCAGAGGGCCCAGAATCGCCTCTGAGCGTGGGAGATGATCTCGGGCAGCTACAGTAGTTTTCCATTCCCCGCGGCGCTGGCATCTGCCTCCCGCGATCAGTGTATTCTCACTCAAGAGAAGGTGAGCAAAAGCCCCAGAAACTAAGTCCTTTGGGCTACCCTGGCACACGCAGAGCTGCCTGCCGCGGGATCCCCTTGTGTACGCAAAGAATGAATAATACGCTTGGGCTCAACAGGGGCATGAATCTATTCAGAAATCAGTGAACGGTGACATAATGATGGTTAAAGTCCATGTGATCGAATCTAGTACTGAGAAGAAGTTTGTGAAGTGCTAGGTAAAGTATGAAGGTGCATGTTGCAAATGATAATTAGCAGAGACTAGCACAAAAGCAACAGAGACAATATTATATTAGTAACAACCAAAACTTGTTAGAGTGGGCTCTGACCCAGGCAGGAGCGATTTCCAACCCTTTCCTTGTGTCCCCTCATTCAATCCCACTAAATTGAGTCCACAAAGATCCCAATACACTGATATTCACAATTCTAAACAATCACAAAGAATTCTGTTCAAGTTTACCACTGGACTATTGGAGTGCTTACTGGATTTGTTGTTGTTTTTTTCTCCTTTTTTCTTAGTACACTTTTATATAAGATTTATGCCTCTTTTGCACATGGTGATCTAGAAGTCTGTAAAGTAACTTATCGTGATGAGTCTGTGAAGCTGGATACACCTAATGCTCTTGCTTAACAGTTGTGGAAATTAAACCTCCAAGAGGGTAGGAAGCCTATTCAAAAACACACAGCTGGGGCTGAAGAGATGGCTTAGCGGTTAAGTGCTTGCCTATGAAGCCTAAGGACCTTGGTTCGAGGCTCGGTTCCCCAGGGCTGACGTTAGCCAGATGCATAAGGGGGCGCATGCGTCTAGAGTTCGTTTGCGGTGGCTGGAAGCCCTGGTGTGCCCATTCTCTGTGTCTCTTTCTCTCTCTCTCTCTCTGTCACTCTCAAATAAATAAATAAAAATGAAAAAAAATTAAAAAAAGAAACACACAGCTGGTGAACGTGAGAGCTAGGCTTTAAAACCTAGCAATTTATTTTGAATGTTCAGAGGGGAAATATTTTATAAATGGAGTTGCTGCTTAAACACTTAGAAAATACTTAGTTGACGGGGCCAGGGAGAGTATTTGGAGTGTGGGCAGTGTGAGGGAGAGGTTTGGTAGGGCAAGACAGGCATTTCTTGTGTTTCTTTTCTCTTCTGACCTCGTCAGTGACCATTAGGCACCATAGCTAACATTTCCCTTGACTCCTACTAAGCCTAGACTCATCATTAGGGTTTAGAAGATGTTGAACATGTGAATTGAGTGGTCAACTCCAGTGCTAATAGCCATGGTTAACAGCTCAGATTTTACTTTACTTAATAATGTGATATTTCTTCACATTGAGCAATAATATAAAGTAAAAACACACTGTATTTCTAAGTCTACACTTCTGTTTAATCTTTCTAGTTATGCTGTCTAAGTATATGACATTTTGAGAAATACCTTAAGCTTCAAGTAAGTAAACCTGAAAGCATCAACTTGTATCTGAAGAATTGAAGTGACTCCAACAGTCAACACCCCAATGCTCATGCAAGGGGAAGAAATTAATCTTTGCTGATGGACTTTTGAGTACCTCAATTCTTTGCTTGGGATGCCTGTGTCTCAATAATAAAAGAACCTAAATAAAAGCCTTTGAATAGATCTATGGGCATGAAGCATAGGGAATCACAGATACAGCTAACAAGTAGTTTTGGATGATAAGCTCCCTGAAGAGAGAGACATACACTTCCTCCAAAATGCTGAAATGAAAATTTCTACTAACAACATATGGGATCAGATTTGACTTTGTGTTATAGAACAAAAGTGTGGTATTTTAGTTCCTTGAATATCATGGAGTAAGATATCTAGAGTTGTACTCACTCTTATAGCTCTTGATTGGTATTTACTGAATAAATTTCAACTTAAGTCTTTCTTGGTTCAATAATAATAAACCAATCTCAATGTCCTTTACCCTGAAGTCACATAGATCCTAGGTCAGATGAGTGACTTAAAAACAGAATCTAATAGCTACTCATCAAAGCCATCTTTTTCCAGGTGTTGAACTCCAGTCCCTTTCTCTGAATTCCTGGCAGTAACTCCCGCTTCGTGACTGCATTCTAACCATGTGAACAGAGGTGAGGGGCACTGCTTCCAAGATAGGCACATGTTAGCTACCTTTTCTCTTGTGATAGATCTCCTTGGAAAAAGATGATCCCAAGGTGACCTTAGGCCCTATACTTTGAAGGTATCAAGGGATCTTGAGTCATGAAAAAATAATAGTGCCTGGCCACGGACAAGAATACCTACAACAGATCTTTATTTGAGTGAATAAGAAATATACTCTTACTGTGTTCAACCACTGAGATTCTAGTATCTGTTTGTTACAATAGCTACCATTATCCCAACTAACAAAGTGTCTGTGTGTGTGTGTGTGTGTGTGTATATACATACATATATATATATATATATATATATATATATATATATATTTATTTATTTATTTATATATATAAATTGTTTTTGTTTTTGTTTTTCAAGGTAAGGACTCACTCTAGCTCAGGCTGACCTGGAATTCACTCTGTAGTCTCAGGGTGGCCTTGAACTCGCAGCAATCCTCCTACCTCTGCCTCCCAAGCGCTGGGATTAAAAGTGTGAGTCACCACGCCTGGCCAAAGTGTCTAAAACAAAAATCATAAGACAAACTGATTTCCTCTCACCTACAATGACCAAATATTCCTGCCCTTTGTAAAGAACATTTTTCAAACTATAGAACACATATATTTTCATAACCACTTGGATTTAAAATCCAGCATAAGCCTCCTATTGAGTCCAGTTATGAGCAGGTTTTGCTTACCACACAAAGGACTCTATTTTCTTTGAATTAGTTGCCAACACTTACAAATGAAGAGATCTTACAGAGAACAGGATTTTCATCTTCAGAAATTGGATGATCTGGCCACGCTAGGCTTTATTCTTTTTTATGAAAGTCAGGCACCTTCTAGATGAGAACAACTGATTCTGGCCACCTTCCCTCTGCTGCATTACTTCCTCGCCTTAGCACTGCAGGTAAACTTGCCTGCTTGGTCATCGTCAATTGCTGGGGATTAACAATGCATGCAATGGCAGCTGCACTATAATTGTAGTGAGGGGAACACAACCCCTTTGTTCCCAGGTTATTATGGGCTTGGCTTCTTTTGTTGGAAATTGTAGAAACAGCTATCCGAAATCCATCACCACAACTGATAGCCTACTATGGTTGATGGGTTGTTTTTCTTTTCCCAATACGTCTCTCAGTATTGTGCACATGCACTCCAACATCTCTTTCCAGAATTCACTAGAAGGTAAATGATCATTCCTCTCCTTCCCAATACAACAAGAATTATTGACTGAACTATTTTCTTTGTTTTGACTTGGAATTTTAGAAAAGTCAAAGCTCTATTTCTTTTGTTACAGCTACACTATGAGATGCTCTAACTTACATGTTCTATATTTCTCTAACATTGCTACTTTATTTGATATGTATGATCTTAATTTCTGTTATTTACATGCTTGAGAAAACAACTATTTGACACATGTATATCTTATGATCTAGAGATACTAAATCTTTTGTAAAATTCAAGTATACATAAATAAATAAGGATAAATTAATCATTGTAGTTAATATTTAATGACATAAAATTTATGTCAAGAGAATAGCTAAAGTTTAGTATTCATGAAGTACCAGACTATATCCAATTGAGATACAAATTTTTACTTTGATTTTTTTCCAGCCTCTGTAAATGAACTCCAGATGCGTGCGCCCCCTTGTGCATCTGGCTAACGTGGGTCCTGGGGAATCGAGCCTCGAACCGGGGTCCTCAGGCTTCACGGGCAAGCGCTTAACCGCTAAGCCATCTCTCCAGCCCGAGATACAAATTTTACTTGGTTTTATTTCTTCCCATTTGAAAATGGGATAAAATCATAAAGAATTTTTAAAAAATTCTTTTTGTGTAATTTATTATTTTATTGACCATTTCCATAATGGTAGACAATAACCTATGGTAATTCCCACCCTCCCCCCACTTTTCACTTTGAAACTCCACTGTCCATCATATCCCCTCCCCCTCTCATTCAGTCTCTCTTTTACTTTGATGTCATGATCTTTTCCTCCTATTATGATGGTCTTATATAGGGAGTGTCAGGCACTGTGAGGTCATGGATATCCAGGCCATTTTGTGTCTCGAGAAGCACATTGTAAGGAGTCCTACACTTCCTTTGGCTCTTACATTCTTTCCACCACCTCTTCCGCAATGGACCCTGAGCCTTGGAAGATGTGATAAAGACATTTCAGTGCTGAGCACTCCTCTGTCACTTCTTCTCATCATTATGGTGCCTCCTGAGTCATCTCAAGGTCACTGCTATCTGAAAAGAGAAGCTTCTCTAACCAAAAGTGAGAGTAACATTAACATATGGGTATAAACATTAAGAGAAGTGCTTACTGGGCAGTTTGATGAGGGTAGTATAAACATTTAGCCAGACAGCAGCAGACATTACACCCCTAGGGCTCATGACTACCCCTGTTTTAGGTTTTCAGTATCAGGGATCTATTCCCTCCCATGGACCAGCCTCCAGTGGAATTAAAGAGCGGTTGGTTTCCCCGATAAAAATCCTTTCTAGATAATTTACTATAAATTAGAAAGACATGTTTATTTGTTATTGTTGGGCTTCTAAAAATTAATTAATTAATTACAAGCAGAGAGAGATGGAGAGAAGAGCAACAGACAGAGGGTCTCCTGCTGCTACAATCTCCAGATGCATGTGTCATTTTGTGCATTTGGCTTTACATGGGTACTGGAGAATTGAACTCAGGCCGTTAGGTTTTGCAGTCAAGTGCCTGTAACCTCTGAGCCATCTCGCCAGCCCTTGTTTTTTAAAATTGACATTGAATGTCACTTGTTGCTTTTATACATTGTCCAACTTACTTGTATATTCATCCAATAAGGCACTTATTGAACATCTGCTTGTGCATGCATCGGGGTTCAGAACTAGGTATGCATAAAGCCATGTCCCAGAACATGGGGGATGAAGTGAATGGAGTAGAGAAAGACTAAAAAGGAGTCCCATGAGCCGGGCGTGGTGGCACGAGCCTTTAATCCCAGTACTTGGGAGGCAGAAGGAGGGGGATTGTCTTGAGTTCAATGCCAATCTGAGACTACATAGTTAATTCCAGGTCAGTCTGGGCTATTGTGAACCCCACCTTGAAAAACCAAAAAAAAAAAAAAAAAAAAGGAGCCCCATGAGGTCGGCATTAGAGGGCGGGGCCACTGCTGCCTGCGGAGTCAGGAGGCACTTGCCTCCTATGCGGGTGAGCACCAACCATGGACACGGGAGTAGTGGGGAAAACAGAGGAAAGACCCGCCCCCTCCGAACCTAGCCGAGCCCTAGTAAACTCCATGTCTTCAAAGCACTGGATGTCAGCTGGTGGAGGCGGAGTGTCAGGAGATGAAGCTCTAGCCAATGAGCATTAAGATATTTGCATAACTGAACCTATGGCCCACGGAAGCCAATCCGGAAGAACCCCACAGAACCTTGTATACTGCTGCTGCGCAGCTCAGGCATAACTGCATTGTAATACGAAAAGGGAAGTCTGTCAAACGAGGCCTTTAAATATACCAGAATCTTATCTGAGTGTATCAAGTAAGAATTTGAAATATTTGAAGGGCATTTAAGAGCAGGGGATTAAGATGGGGCAAGTGAGAAGGTTAACATGATTCGTGCCCGGGGAATAAACACAAGTTACAGGTAAGAAGAGAATTTAGTTTCAGCCTTTCTAGCAGCCAAAAACCACTCCTAAAACAAAAACAAAACAAAACAAACAAAAAAGCCATCCATAGAGTGAAATTAAGTCTATCACTCAGTGGAAGCACCAGTGCTGTTGGTATAGAAAGGCACTCTATTTCGGGGAAGCAAGTTCCTCAGTCATATTCTGGTGATGGACACCATAAGACTCATGAGACTGTCTTGTACAATCTTACCACACTAAGTCATTAGCATCATCCTCTCCTGCCATTCAATAAAAGCAGTTCAAGTCACCTTGATGGAATTAGGAATGTTGCTCTCTAGTATGTCACAGTATGTCACTAAGTTCAGGAAGACTTTAGGTTATCTAGCTGAATGGGGGAAAAAAAAAATGACCATCTTTTTGTCAGCCTTTCATTCTATGATTGCTTTTGTTTAAACCTTTAAAAGGTACCTACTAAGGGGGCATAGAGATTTCTCAGTGGTTAAGGCACTTGCCTGCAGAGCCTAAGGACCCAGGTTCCATTCCCTAGTACCCACATGAAGTCATATGTACAAAGTGGTACATGGGTCTGGAGTTCGTTGGCAGTAGCTGGAAGTCCTAGCCTGCCCATTCTCTCTATCTCTTAGTCTCTCTCTCTCTCCCTCCCTCTCTCTCTCTCTCAAAAAAATAAATAAAAATTTCAAAGAGCTATATATTAGGCTGGATAGATGGCTCAGAAGTTAAGTGCATTTCCTGCACAAGCATGAGGGCCTTAGGGGACCTGAGACCAACTGAACTTGGATCTCTAGAACCCATGTAGACAGCTGGGTGTGGCCACAAACACCTATAGCCTCAGCAGAGACCCACGGGTCACAAAGAAACAGCAAGCTCCCAAATCACTAAGAGACTTGTCTCAACAAGAACAGGTGGGAAGACAATGATAGAGCTAGACAGCTGACATTCCGCTCTGATCACTACAGGCCAGTGCACCCTACCACAGGCAAAGTGCATGAGCCATGATATGGGTACCACATACAAGTGCATATACTACAGTACACTACACTACACACACACACACACACACACACACACACACAAAGGATGGAGCCTAAATATTGACTCATGTCAAGCCTTTGGAATAAAGTGAAGGGACCCTGTAGAAATTGCTGTCTGGGTTGATGCTAGAAGTAACAATCTCTTCTGGAAATGTGGAGCCCAAATCATATGCTTAAACTAAGAGGCTGCCTGTTTGAATGAGTGAGTGAACGAGTGAGTGAATGAGTGAGTAAGTCAACAAATACGTATTGAGAGTCTACTTCTTGGAAGATACTGTAAACTCACCCCAGCGGGTATATAAAAAAAGAATAAAAAGGCACAAAGGTACTTCCCCAGAACGTTTAAAAATGCATTCACCAGAGAAAAAGCACTGGTAGGACACAAGGTTCTCCTTAGAAATAATATTTAATCTTTCACTGAATAACATCCTAGTGCCCTCTATAAAATAAACTTGCAGTTAAAACGAAGCACTTGATTTGACTATCTCATTAACCCATTAAACCCATATAAACCTATTAAAATGTTGGAACAGGTATGGAAAGGGAACTTTATTTTAGAGTAGCCCATAGATTTGTTAACAGCTTAACTGGACACTTAGTATGAGCCAGGCTATTTGTTAAGTGTCTTCCCAGTTCAAAAATATCTATTGGTTATCTAATCTCTTTCAGCAGATAAAAGGACTAGAAGTTCAATGTCTTTTGGAAGGTCATGTCGCTAGTATAGCTCAAGTCCAGATCCCATCAGTACCCCAGAATCACTAAGAGACGTGGCTCCACAAGAACAGGTGGGAGGGCAATGCATAGATCTAGACAGCTGACATTGCACTCGGATCACTACAGGCAGGAATTAATTAGCAGAACCAGGGCCCTTTTAAGTCTCTCTCATTGTTGTCCTTCTCTCTTCTATAAAAGAAGGACATGCCTGTCACTTATTCTAAAAAAAAAAAAATGATTAGAACTAATAGAAAACAAATAACAGACACTTGACTCCTCTTGGGTTCTTATAGTACGAGTAAAAGGTGAGTTCTGTGTGAATATTAATTGTTGGAGGCTTAATATAGTTCAGAATCAAGGGAAAGAAAAGATGAACACATTCTTACTTTATTTCAAATGATTTTATTTTTGTGACAAGCAGCTAGAGAACATAATGTTGATCAGTATGGGAATACTAGGCCTTTAAAATTTGTATATGCCTTGGGGAGAGAGTGTGGGGTATCCAAGCTGATGAAGCATGAAAGAGAACCACATGTTTGAAGTAATGCATGATCAATGCTTGCTACTTAGCTATCATGAGTAGAAGGGCTATACTCTGTCTAGCAAGCTGGGTAGATGAAAATCAGGTATACCAACAATAGCTTTCACAACACAAATTGTTCTGGACACATATTCAACTTCAACTTACTCATAAGCTATAGAAAATGTGGAGATGGGACAGAGACCTGCAAAGGGCCTCCTGTGGGCCATGTGAATCCAGGCTTGAGTGAAGGGACTTCCTCACCTCACACCTCAGGTCCCTGCCCCTCAACTTGTTCTTGGTAGAAAATCCAACAACTAAGATTCATGACTTCCAAAGCAGTTTTTAAAAAGTAATATGATCCTTGTGGGGTTCCAAAATTTTATGTTGGATATTTCCTTTTCAGTGTTCTAGAAACTAGCTACTACCTGGGCAGGAGAGTTTAATGGATACCAGTTCAGAAACACTGCTCTTAGGTCATGGGCAATCTACTGGTGTGGAGGGAAGGGCCTCCTCTCATTCCAAGCAACAGCACTCACCGATGGAACTTGAGAGCTTCTGCTAGACTCCACGCTGCGACTTCTCCAGATCGAGAGCATGAAAGAAGCTGTGGACTAACCACACCAAGGTCAAAACGGAAGGCTAAAGGATGGCCCAGGGCGGATAATCCGACCGAAGAAAGCAAGATGCAGAACGGGGAGTTAAGTTTAATGCAACCAACACATGCACCAGAAATATTTCCTCAATTTACCCCACATGCAACCTTTCAATATTACCTGGTCCTATTCACAAATAAGCACTGAGGAATTTTCCACTTAGGCTCAATCGAACTGGTTCTTAAAAATGACCTATTAGAAAGGTATCTCATCATGGGCTCTGGGTAACATACTCTGCCATAGGCTCTGAAGAAAACACAGATTTGAAAGGTCATACGAAGTAATTTATTGTCACAGGCAGTATGTGTCCATTGGCATACATAAGCAGCAAGCATTTGGAACTGGAATTGCAGTTGAGCGTAGGCACAGGGGCTCTAGATTCAGAACACCATAGTGAGTCTTTTGCTCTGCCGCATGTGAGCTATCCGCTGTGAGCAGGCATCCTTACACTTTGGACTCTCACTTTCCTCCTCTGATAGTGACGGAGGAGGAGCACACAATCCTCACAGGATTGTTGTAAAAATACATAACGAAGTGGGTGGGATCACTGGGAGACTGCATTGTTCAGTGACTCCAAGGTGTTAATTACTGTCACGTTGTTACAGTAGGATCAGTCATGACAAGCTTCAGGAATGAAGAGAGGTCTCTAAGCAGGCAGAAGGGTGGGATTTAGAAAAAAGGGCAAGGAGATTATCCCCTTTTGGGTTCATAAGTTCTGCTTTCGTGTACCAAGTGCTGAGCTATGCTGCAGTCTGGGCACTGTGCTGAGAATTATGCCTGGAGATGTTTTTCAATGGTAGGAGCATCAACAAGATACAGGTCAGAGACAATGGAGGGTCCGAGTTGAAAGCAGGTGGGGCTTCATTGGACAGTACAGTTCATCTCAGACTTAACCAGCACCAGTACAACCTAGAGCCCTTAACACTACTACATTCCCATCCCCAGAGCATTTGACTCAAGATCTATGCAACGAGGGCCTCCAAATATGCACTTCACACAAGACCCAGATGACACTAATACTTCTGGCCAAAGAGCGACACGCTAAAAACCACTGAGATCACGTCAGAATTGTGAATGAGTTATAAGTAGTTGATTGACATTTTGACCAACTTAAAAGAAAACTTAGATGTTTTGGAGAGCTATTAGGGAGCTCCTAAAAGGGTTCAGAAACAGCTGTAGAATGCTTCTGGTCCAGACAGTATAAACTCCTTTTCCATGATGCTGGGGCACTACTGGCAGAATACACGTGCTCCGATCACAATTCTCCTCTTGCTTTACCTGAATTAAATTTCAGATTTCCCGAAGAAAGAGTCCATCGTCTTGGAACAGATGGCCACTCTCGAGTTAGTAACTGTAGGTCAGTGTGAACTAAAGGCCTTCCAGGACTGCACACACCCGGAGGTCTGAGTATGGCTGTCTGGGTGTGCTCATGAATGTCAAGGTCGCAAAGCAAAGCAAACTCCAAGAAAAATGGCCCTCAGAGAGAGAGAGAGAGATTAATTGCCTAGGGTCTAGAATTTTAGGGCAGGAAAAATCTGAGCAAGAACTAAACTAAGGGGCTGGAGAGATGGCTTAGCAGTTAAGCGCTTGCCTGTGAAGCCTAAGGACCCCAGTTCGAGGCTCGATTCCCCAGGACCCACGTTAGCCAGATGCACAAGGGGGCACATGCGTCTGGAGTTCGTTCGCAGTGGCTGGAGGCCCTGGCGTGCCTATTCTCTCTCCTTCTTTCTATCTGCCTCTTTCTCTCGCAGCCTGTCACTCTCAAATAAATCAATAAAATTAAAAAAAAAAAGAACTAAACTGATGCGACAGCAATTTGCAGCTTCGTTAGAGAAAGTTTAGGGTGCCATGTTCTGGGTCCCTCATCCTGAACTTCCTAGTGTGCAAGCAACCTGGGGGAACCCTGGCTTGTGAGCTTCTGGTTTCAAAACACACTCGCCTTCCTCCAGATGAAACAGGCTATATGCAGTGCATTGGAAGGATTCCTTCATTTTGATATTCTTAACATTTTTGCTTATTATGAAATGTTCCAACGGTACAAGATAGCGTAGAAAGTAACAACACTTGAATGCACACCACCCAGTGACCCAGACTTCCACTTACAAAGAACCCAACTGAAATTTAAAGACCTTTTGGTCCTGGTTAGGTCTTGTGGGTAGTGAGACACAAAGGACAGAACGGGCACTATGAGGGAGTATAGCGGGAATGCAGGTCCATGGACTGTAGACACTCCCAGACCTTTAATGGTGGACTAAACAGCAGACAAGGCACAATAGCTCCGAAATGCTAAAAACCAGCAAGGAATGGGACTCAGCCACTTGGCAGGCATTTTGAAAGGAATTTCTCTCCTTAAAATACCTAGTCTTAACTGAGATTACCCCAACTTGAACAATCATCTTCAAGTGATTATAAACATTCACTGCAAGAATTTGTTTGGTCCTGGTGCGGGTCTCTCAGCAGGTAATCATGTGGGAGGGCAGTGAAGAAACATGCCCAGGGCAGCTTAGCTATGTGGGTGGCTCAGCCTGGGCACCTACATGTACATTTGGAAAAATTACTTTTTCAATTGCTTCTTAAAGTATAAACTGTGACTGGGCACAGTAAAGTTAATGGGATGCGATCTTAATCTTCAAACTATTAGCAAATGATAACTCTGAAATGTTAAGGCTTGTATTGCTCTCCATTTCATAGGTGTCAAGTTAATTATCTAATAATACAATTCAACCATTGAGCTCGAGATGACTGAGCTGAGTGAAAGCAAGTATAGACACTGAGTTAGTTTTCCTGTTAAGACCATTCCTTCAGACACTGGGTTTTCTTTCTCCACTATTTTTTTCTCTCATATTTCCATTCCAGTGGATCAGTTCCCCACTGAACTGATGTTTAGGTAGAAAAGCTAGTATCAGCCTCAGATTAAATTGATGCTTTAGGTAACAGTATCTCTAGGCAATATAATTCATTTCATAACGTGTTTTCCCAGAGATAGATAGTATCCTTCTATAAATGCCCAAGGAACTTTAGTTTTAATTTAGCTATATTATCAAATAATTTCTTTTTTTACTTTTTCGGTTTGGTTAGCAGACAAAATAATGCTTTCATTCTGGTATTTTCACATGTGTACACACACATAAAATCTAAACACATGTGTGCATGCATGTGTGCATGTATGTACATCATTATGCCTTGTTCCCTTTTCCTACAACAGTATTCTCTCCTATCCCTCCTTTCACCCTCTCACTTGTGTCCTTCCTCTTCCTCACATATTCCCCCTTCTGGTTTAATGCTATATAAATACATATATATATATAGCTAAACCTAGATTCTGTGTGTGAAAGAAAGTAGGCAGTATTTTACCTTTCTTCCCTCGTTACCCTTTCTTGTCCTTCTTGCCCCTTAACGACTCATTTCAATGAGATCTATACAAGGCACTTAACAGGCACTGGAAGACCCAAAGATAGACTCATGTTCTGCTCTCTAAGAACCCAGGCTTGGAGAACACAGGCCACGTCACATTATTCTGTGGGATGGGGATGGGGGTATGCAGTGCTGCAAGAAGCTGGAAAGAGCTCACAAACGTGTTGTGAGAATGCAAAGGAAGAAGATGGGACTTCTGAGGTAATGGCAAGGGGAAATTTCTTGGAAGGGACCCTCTTGACCTGCAAGGGGAAGAAGACAGTAAACTCTATGGCCACGGTAGGCATCTGTGTGGGAAGGATAAGCAAAGTCCCCAGGGACAAACTGTGTGACACACTTGGGAGGTTATAAATCTACAATGGAGATGAGGTGAGGACAGGGTTGAATGTGGCCTAAGTGGTTCTTCCAGAGTCACTTTCATGGGCTAGAGATTCTGCTATGCAAGTGTCTTAGTGCTAACTGCCCGGCGTCATCTCAGACAGTCCCCTCATGCCTTCTACTGCCAATGATGACACTGACTTGACTTGTAATTCACCAAGGCTATCCCCAGGTTCATAGCGAACCCTTCCCCCTGCTTTCCTCACTCCTCACCTTCCTGTACCTGGTGCTCAAGCCGGGGGGTACAAGCCCCTCCTGAGCCCCCAGGCAGGAGCCGGGCCTTCCTCTAGTGTAGATCCCATGACTCTAAATTTTAGTCATTATTCTCCTCCATTAGCTGAGTTCCCCAAATTCTGGGACATGGCTGCCTACGTGCGTAGTTCTTGGCCCAAAGTTTATGTTCCACAGATGTCTTGTTGTATGGATAGACAAAAGAAATAAAAGAATAAATGCCATAGCTGCCATTGAGTGGCTGGGATTCCCCCTACCCCCACCTGGTGTACTGAATACAGAGGCATACCTGACACTGCCTTCAATGCCTTGGAGTCTAGTGGGGGTAGATGTATGGGAATATAATGTTTAAAAATAAAGCGTATTAAGCTCTGTTGAGTTAAATTGACCTCTATTGAGGCATTTTGGCCTGAGGCAGTCTCTGTACAACGAGTCTTTACATAATAAACTGCAACCTCGCTTAGAACATAAATAAAATGAAACATAAATTAGAAGTATATTTTCTATAACAAATATCTCGGTTTGGTCCAATCACATATATAACCAACTGATCCAATCATACAAAAATAAGGAAAAGGCTTCATTACTCCAAGCCTAGCTGTAGTCAGTCAGGTGCTTTCTTGACTTGCTTCTGTGTTCGATCTATAAATGCACTATGCTCACCGCATTAGTTGATTTTCTCTTCGATGAGACAAAATACCAACAAAAGCAATTTAAGGATGGCTTTTGGCTGCTTACAATTCATGGCAGTCAGGAAGCAGAGAGTGGGTGGAAAGTGAGGTGGGACTATAAAACCCCAAGTCTCCAGTGACCCCCCTCCTCCAGCAAGACTGCGCCTCCTAACCATTCCACAACCTTCCAGCGCAAGCCAGTAGGAGACCAAGGGTTCAGAACGTGAGCCTCCTCCCTGGCTATAACACTCAGGCTCCTGTATGGAATTTGACCACTTAGGGCTGAGCATTGCCCAGTTCATGAATTATCCTTTGTTCAGAAAGACCATTTGATTTAGTTTAACAGCTCCAGTGGATGTATGTCTATGAGGCTATGAGAACCCAGAGAACACAGTTTGGTAATTAAGGGAAAAGCTGACTCCTGAAAGGGGTCTTACGAAGAGGAAGAGTTACTTAGAGGAGGAGGAAGGGGGAAAATATTCCAACTAAGAAAATCCAGTGACAGACATTTACTAGTGACATTTTATTCAGTCTGCACCAGAGAGAGGGAAGATAGAAAAGGAAGAGGGAAGTGGACAAGGTGTTTGGGATACACCACCCAGGATGGCCTGAGGGAAGCCAGTAGATTCATAGGTGGGTAAGTTCCACCGATGTGCATTTAAGGAGGCACAGCCCAAATATGAAGCCCAAACTTGAACATGACTCTCAAACACCTGAGGGGTTTAAATACACAATGCCAGGCAAATCTTCTTAATCCTCCCTGTGATTTATTTCCTAATCTTAAGAATCCCCAGAAATCCCAAGAGCTTTTCAGTCTCTTCTTCCAGAAAAAAAAAAAAACCTTTACCCAATCTACAATGTTCTCTTATCACCAACTGGGTCCCGAGTCCCCTTTTCTCTTCTCAGCCACCTTAGTAGGACACATTCTCCCTGTGTCATTTGGGGGGTGGGAGTTTGATTTTCTGTATCCACTTCTAATCTTTCTTTTTTTTTTTTTTTGTTTTGCTTTCATGCTTTCTTTCTGGCACTAGGGATCCTGATCTCAGGCATGCTAGGCCAACACTCTGCAACTAAGCAACATGCCCAGCCCTCTTCAAATCTTCACACAAGAATTTTATCCTTTCTCCTATAAGCCACCAGGACTTGGTGATGGTATAATAAGTGGGTTATTTTGTGATGGAAGGTGGTCAGTAGCAGGCTCTGAACTTATCTACGTCAATTGATTGAGGCCAGTAATAAAAACTAAACTGTAGAAACAGCTATCAATGTGGTGGTTTAATGTAAATGAAGATATGGAAGTGAGAGAACTTACAGATGCATGCTCAGGGCCCAAGAACTAACAGCATGTAGGATGGAAGAGAAAGGGGGGATATTTTAGGTTGCTTTATAGTTGGAATCTAGAAAAATCTAGTAGTGTGACATTAATCAGCAAAGGTGGAGGGTGTCAACAGAGGAACATATTCAGAACACGGCAACAGAAGATGAGAAAATGGACTATACAACGTGCTGAACCTGAGATGTCAGCGCAATCCCTGGGACATATTAGGAAGCCCAGGGCTTTAACTTGATGCAACGTGTGAGCCATCTCCAAATCTTTGTGTTCTAGAACACCTTTTTCATGGTCAAACACTTTTGGAGATTGGTTCTGCATAGATAAGTTCTGCGGGAAATAAATCTGTTCAGCCTTGTTTCAGCCTTCCTCCCAACCTTTGTTGTTGTTTCATAATACCTATGAGCACCCTATGGAATACTCTAGGGACAATCTTTTAAGAAATGCTTCCTCAAACGCTTGCGAGTTGTAATCAGGAGATGATTAAGATAGAAAGAACTTGGTGGGGGGGGGGTTGGGTCTGGACGTGGTTGTTTATTTGCACAGAAGCCTAAGTTGAAGCATTATAAAGGAAGATTCAAAATGAGAGCAGAGAGAAAGAAAGGAGGTTGGAGACAGATTTTGGCATCAGAGAGTGGAATTTGGAGAGGCAGCCGGTTGTGATAGCAAAATCATGAGTCTCAAAGCACTTCAGGTGAACTAACCTTGTTAAGATTTAGTTTATCTGAAAAATAATACACATCTCTTTAGGTTTTCTTGGGATTTTTTTTTAAAGGGTAATCTAGGAAGCACCTTTCCTAACATATAAGGCACATCATCCACTCTCAATAATACTACTGTTGTTTTCATTTAAAAGTTCCTTGGTGAGGGTATAGGAAAGCTCACCAGTGGGGCCACAAGCTGAGTGGATCATGCCACTCTTTCTGCTGTCCCTTGGGAAGGTGTGAGACTAGTGTCACCAAGAGCAGCAGCAACAGGGCTCTTCCTGAGACAGGGGTGGTGAGTTCTCAGACAAAGAAAAAAAGAAGCTTTTTCAAAAAAAAAAAAAAAAAGTTTTTTCACGAACCAAAGCCTCGATGGTGTATTAAAACCTGGATGTTGGACAATTGCTTCTCAAAACAAATCTCAAAATCCTATATAAGAAAGCAAGCCCAGTTCAGATAAGCCTAGGGCAATAGCATCATGGTAGAGACAAGGAATCTATAGAATTAGATGAAGGGAGAAGATATCACAGGAATTTCCAGAAGGTGCTAGTGATAACATTTTTTTTTTTCTTCAGTTTTACTTGAACAGATCCTGGAAGATACTATCAGAACCTTAATAAGAGCCTCTGCTTTTCTTCAAACTGAGAGAGCCAAAACACTTTTCCTTACATAGAGATGTAGGTAACAATTTGACACTAGGGACTTTCCTTTGAAAATAGTCATTATCTGGTACCCTCAGGGCCAGACCCAGGGAGAGACATCTGCAACAGAATTCTGGGCTAATGAGGCATACTTCTGTTAGAATAGTCACAATGCCACAAATGCAGGCATGGGTCATTTTCATGTCGTCAAATGAGTATACAAGGACAAAAGAAACCTGGATGTACAGGTCAAGATTCTAACTTCCATGGCACATGTTGCAGTCAGGTCCGCATTGCTGGTAGAAATCACCCAACCAAGAGCAGCTTGTGGGAGAAAGGTTTATTTTGGCTTACAGGCTCGAGGGGGAAGCTCCATGATGGCAGGGAAAAATGATGACATGAGCAGAGGTTGGACATCACCCCCTGGCCAACATCAGGTGGAGCAGAGAAACAGGAGAGTGTGCCAAACACTGGCAAGGGGAAACTGGCTATAGCACCCATAAGCCCTCCCCCAACAATACACTCCCTCCAGGAGGTGTTAATTCCCAAATCTCATCAGCTGGGAGCCTAACATTCAGAACACCTAAGTTTATGGGGGACACCTGAATCAAACCACCACAGCAGGTAAACTTTTCACTTCTCTAGTACAAAAATGGGACAATTACCAAGATTTTTTACCAGGTTATTCAATTTCAAATCTTAATTGGATAGTCACAAAAATTTATTATTTCACAGTCTTTTCTGCCTGTGTCCTGAGCTGTAGCTTGTTAGAGTAAAGTTCCATCTAAGGAACTTGGTGTTAAAATTGGTCATTTAATAAAACTGGCCAGTGTCCTGAAAGTCAGTGGTAGCAGGCAAGATGCTGGAGGTGACTAGATATACCGAAGCAAGTCCCTGCCTACTAGCTTACGGTATCAGTGGGGGGCGGAGGGGGGTTGGGGAGCAACAGGTTTCCAGGCATCAATACACGGGTATATTGTCCACAGATACTCATTCTGTACAAACATAGGCTGAATTCCCTCCAGGAATTCCAAAGGTCATCCTCAGAAGGAAATGAACAATCATGTATCCTGATTGATTTATATGATCAGTTGTGCAAATATCGTAAGACCAGGGGGCAGGTATGAATATAGAAAATGTGCTATTCAAAATGTGACCCAGAGGTTGGAAGCATTGGTCTCAGTGACTTCTAGAATCACCTAAATGTCAGCCCTAAATATACAAAAAAAAAAAAAAAAACAACCACCAGAATCTCTGGGTAATTTTTTGTTAGATGCTTCCCAGGGGATGCTTGTATGGAGTTTGGGAAGCACTTCTCTAGACCTGTGCTCTAAGTGCCAACAAGTGTTAGCACCCGCTACTGTGTTCCACTCACACCTCCCTCCTAAATCGGTGCGGCATCTTTCGAACCCGGATTTCCAGCTCTCTTATCCTGATGGACCGTCGTTGTAGAACTGACCGGACCCTCTTCATGTGTTATCATTATCCGCAACAGGGACATGAACTTTGTTTGTGAAGCAGGAAAAATACCAATTTTTAGGCTTGTGATTTTTTTTTTTTTTTTGGCAGCAGATAACCCTCATTTATAACAGCTCAAAAATTCCTGCTCATCTTCAGAATAACTGTGATGTGAACGGTGTGATGGAAACAGGAGAATACTTACATAGGCCATAAGTTGCTCCTGAGCAGCTTTTACCTCTGCTTGCAGCTTCTCAATGCACTGAGAGAAAAAAAAACATAAAAAGGAAAGTTCAGAAACCAAGAGCATAACTCACTCTCCTGCATAGTCAAAGTATTCCACACATAAATATGCACCAGTTTTCAAACCCAGTGAATGGCAGCGAGGTGCTCTGGGAATCATCACTGGAGAAATAGATCCTCGCTTTCATCTCTCCATCCCTCTTCCTCTAGTCAGTAGAAAAGCCCAGAAACAAAATATGTAGATATGTTAATGGATAGGAAATGGTTGGGGAAAATAATGGTTAGTGTGATGTGCTAAAGTTGATGCAAGGAATACATACATGTATATACATGTATGTACACGCATATACATATATGTATAGTTTTACATAAAAATACATCCGTCTGCTTCAAAAGCACACAAAAACCCTTTTGATTAAACAAAAGCTAAATTTAAACATGATACACAGGTAAATTTCCAGAGATTAATTGCTTCTCATAAAATAACCAATTATAAGTATATGCCGAATTTTCTGATCTATGTTTTACTATATAGAAACTATTTCTTCATTAGGTTCAACCTTAGGGATTAGGAAATGTGTTTACAGTCAGCACCATGTACAAGATAAACAGAATATGCAGCTATTATTATTCAAAAGAATACATTATCAACTAAACTTAAGAATAGAAATAAAAGTTTATGTGTGCGTGTGTGTCAATATTAATTTAGGATTAAAATTACCTTGAGCATTAAAAATGTTTTATTTACTCTTCTGAACTTAAATATGAACTTGTTTTGCAACACTAGAGATTGAACCCAAGGCACATGCATGCTGGACAAGCTCTCTACTGTTAATGGAGTTTTTAGGGTCAAATCCAGGCTCCCAAAGTCGCAGCCAACCAGGCTTGGCCACCTATCCCAGTACAAATAAAGAGATGAGTAATGGTGAAGGCAGAGAGGAGCTCTAGTCAATGGGGCAACAATAGAGGGGCACGAACAAAGGGATCCAGTGATGGCCAAGTCTGTGTTCACATGAGGTTTAGGCTCAAACAGAGGACCAAAGGCTATGCAAATTAAGTGGTCCTTCTCAGGGTGTGGAGCAGCTTGCAAGGTGGTCCTGTATGTGAAGTTATTAATGACTGAGGCTGCAGCATCACCCTCATGGGCAATTGTCCTCATCTAGAGGGACAGGTCTGTGCTCCCAGGTTGTGCTTTTCTGGAACCCAAGGAGATTGCAGGCTTAGAACAATGAGTTGCCTCCGTGCCTTCAGCCAAAATTATGAAGACAGACAGATATAAAACGAAGACAGAGATGTCACACTTTCTACATGCTTTTAACTACCACTGAGTCTGAGTGGGAAATCAATGCTTTTTAGATGAAATAGCTAAGTGCTATTTCATTGCCATCACATTACATTTTGAGGGTGCGTTCTGAAGCGTATCCTCAGCTCATATGATATGAACTTTTAACTCCGCCAGAATCAGCTTTATAGAAGTGTCAGTTAATGAAAAGGTTAGGAAACTTTTACGGTCAGGATGAGTTTCTTTCCACAACATACCTTGTCTCTCTCAGCAACCAGATTTTCAAATAGCTCTTCTTTGGTATGGTTCATGGCCATTAGGTTCTCCTCCAGCCAGGAAACTTGCTTGAGCAGTTTTGATCTCGCTTCCTCAGAGGCTTCAAGCTTAAGATAGGTTTTGGTAAGGATAGGTAGTTCAGTGTTATTTTAAAAGTTTCTTTTAAAAGATCAACATATATAACTAATCTTTTACTGATATATCAAATATGAAAGTAGTTCCTGGAACATTCTTCATGCATGACATATGATTAGATTACGAATAAAATAATGTTGATTTCATTTTTTTTCCCCAGTAGATAAGTTCTTTATGGGCAAGAGGTGAGCCTGCCCAGTTGCAATACACAGAGAAATTTCCAGTGTGTAAGTTTCAATACTGACATCCACTGTGTATTGAGGTTCTACTGTGTTGGTACAGCTGAATCTGATGCCTGTATTGTGGTTTGCATGCAGTTCTTAAAACTTACCTCTTGAAGAGCTAGAGGCTCTCTAGAAAGTGAATGTTAAGTTCACCATAGAAACAGCAGACTAGCTGGGGGAACAGGAACAAATGCTAGACTTTTCAAGTTGGATCAAAACCAGATCTGTGCAAATCACAGCCAAAACATTCCCAAGGTGACTTTGCTCTTTTTCTCATGTTTGCGGATTCCTCCTGAGGAAGGTAGTAGTTTGAGAGTCCCTAGTCCCCTCATCCCCTCAGAGAGCCTCTGACTAGCTAGCCTTTCACTCAGACAGCTTATTGTGCCTTTTCCCTATGGCTCAGCAACACTTCTGAAAGAGCCTTTGAAAAGGGACACACACTTTTGCATTCCCTGCAACTCCCCTTCAGTCCTGGGAAGCATAGCTTATCTCTAAGCATCTCGTTTTTGTCTCAGTGTTACTGCAGCGCACGCTTCCTCGTCTTGAAAAGCACAGCATCATTTAAAAACTCGTTCACCATAGGAAGAGTTCAGTCTGCCAAGGAGAAGAATGAACGAGCACATCATATACATTGGCTCCTACCCACCCAGCCACACATTCAGTCATCTGACACATGTTTGTTCCCTTGGCACTCTCACAACTATTGTTTAATGTGCTGGGAATCGCTCAAGCCCAAACCCAGGACAAGAGGGACCACACAAGCCAAGAACCATGGGGAATGTCTTTCAAGTCCCAGTGTCCTGGGAGACTTATTGTGCTTCTCAAGGCCACTGGCATGGTTAACTCTTAGAATCATAGTATTTTAGGAGAGGAGTCTGGCTTCTCTGGGCACCCTTCTATTTTATTAGAAAGTTGCAACTAAACACACAAACTCTTGAGCTAGGCCTGTGGATGTAAATCTGAGCTTTGCTATTAATTGTGTCATTTGGGCACATTGCTCTGCCTCTCTGGGCTTCTTTTTTTTTCTTATCTGCAAGTGGCAATAAGAATATTACTTAAGCCACAAATTGTTTATGTGAATTTGCAAAAAAAAGAAGCACATAGAATGGTGTCCAGAACATATCAAGTAGCAAGTTGTTGTTGTTAATACTATTATTATTCCTTAAATCACAATAGCATTCACCTGAGTGTGATCTATGTGTTTTTTTTAGCAGAGTATAAACCAAAGTATCTAAACATCATGTCCTCTATCAGCTGAGTACCCTGAACTCAGACTGCATTTGAGTTGCTTGCCTCTTTCCATCCTTAGAGAAATCCTCTCTCTTTGATGGAATATTTTCCCTCAAATACATTATCCTTCAATCAGGACCATTTTGTGCCATATCCTGTCTAACTTGTAAAAGATCTTGTCACCATCTGGTTGTTTTTCTCTTAAATCTACTTTCTATTGTTTGGGGATCTGTTTATTTATGCATTTGTTAAAGAACCCAGTAGGATATTTATTATATGTAAGAATTTGAAGGTTAAGAGATGAAAGCGATATTGTTCATATACTAAAAAGAACTTCAGTGTAACCAGAAAGGCAGGCAATTTTAAAGTAGCTCTTACACAATGTAGAACTCTACAGATAAATAATGAACGACTATAGCAATATCTGTTATCTCTTATTGGGGAGTTACTGTATACCAGATACTCTGCATAGCCTTTTATGTTTAAATTTATTCCAGATTCTCCATTCAGTTCCCTTAGAGGTTTATGCTATTGTCCCCATTGTGGAGACAGGAAGATGCATTTCAGCACAGTTGGACTTTTCCTTTTATCTAGCAGATATGATGTTGCTGTAACCAAGCTACAAACATAAGGGAAACCAGGCATTTGAAGAAACTGCGCTCAGAAAGGAAGTGTGAACAGGAGAAAACAGATTTCTAGGGATATCACTAAAGTGCTTTATCAACTGATCTTGAAGTGCAGCCTATCTTGGAGCTTCACATGGTAAGCTTCCACATCGTTCAAGGAATTGGGTTTTCTATTTCTACTGGGCATTCTACTGACACACTGTCTACTCCCAAAATCTCATGTGTTTGACAAGTGAGAAGGCTGGAAAATGGCCGTAGCATTTATCTCATAGGTACACCATGCCAGCCGCTCTGTTGGGTGATACCTATAAATATTGTTATCCACTGCTCAGAACCTTATACATAGCTCTAATTGTACTTTTTGCTCTCGCTGTTACAAAGTTTGAGGGACTAGATGATCTCAATGATGAACTAACTTTTTAAAAATCTCATAGCAGATAAAGGTTTAGATTATGTTCTAACCTTAACTCAGAGGCTGTCTACCATGAGGAGGCCAAGATGTTTGTTCTTATGTGGCCTTCACCAATCCTCAGCATGTTGACTCACCTACTAGAGAAATTCATTCCCTCCTTCTCTAAGATTAACATCTCTCACTGTCCTGTCATCTTCTTACTTTTTTAACGTTTTAAATATACTTTTATTTATTTATTTGCAAGGAGAGAGAGGAAAAAAATGACAATGGGTGCACCAGGGTCTCTAGCCACTGTGAACAAATTCCAGCCACATGTGCCACTTTGTGCATCCAGCTGTAAGTGGGTACTGGGGAACTGAACCCAGATTGTCAGGCTTTGCAGCATAATTCTAAGATATCTTGGCGTCAGAAGATCTAAGATCTTGAGCTCACAGTTCACTGACTATCTGATCTTGCTGTCAATAAGTAGATTCTCTGCTACTTTGTTATATTTTGACAGGGTAGTTCTCTAGCCATTCAACCTAAATTATAAACTGAGGGAAATGAACAAAGAATTCCGTCGAAATATACCACAATGTCAGGTGTGGTGGCACACACCCATAACCTCAGTCCTTAGGAGGTAGAGGTTCAGGAACTCAAAGTCATTCTTGGACATATCAAGAGTATGAGCACAACCCAGGAAGATGGCTCAGCAGTTAAAGGCACTTACTTGCACAGCCTGATGGTTTGGATTCAATTCCCCAGTAAAACCAGATGCAAAAAGCAGCACATGCATCTGGAGTTTATTTGCAGTGACAAGAGGCACTGGTGTGCCCATACACTCTCTCGCTCTTTCTCTCCCCCTTCCTCTCTCTCTCTCTGCATGTGTGTGTGTTTGCAAATAAATAAATAAAATATTTTTATAAAAAGAGTTTGAGGGCATCCTGTGCTGCATGAAACTATCTCAAAACACCAAAAAAAGAAGCAAAACAACAACAACAACAAAAAAGCACAAGGGGTGGAGAGATGGCTTAGTGGTTAAGGCGCTTGCCTATGAAGCCTAAGGACCCAGGTTTGATTCCCCAGTCCACACAAGCCAGATGCACAAGGTGGCTCACATGTTTGGAGTTTATTTGCAATGGCCCTGGTGCACCCAGGCTCTCTGCCTCTTTCCCTCTTGCTCAAATAAATAAATATTTTTTAAAAGATTTTTAAAAACCCACAAGATGCCATCAAATAAACCAGTAGTAACCTTCACTGTGAATGTTTTCCATCTGTTATCTTTTTGAACCATGAGCCTTACTTAATTCTCATTGTATAGCATTGCCTCATGAAAATACACTAAAGGGATTTTATTGTGTTTGCCTCATATGTGCATTTTGTGGTGAAAACATACTTTACTATTGATTCTACCATATGATTATGAAAGCATTAATTGGCATAAGAGCATTTGCAAGCAGGTCATTAGACAATCCTGATAATCAGAAAGAGGGAAAAAGACAAAAGTAAGATAAAAATAAAATAGAACAAAAATTATACGTCTGATGGAACTGAGCCAGAAGTTTCTTCCCTGATGGCTGGTTTTCTTTGTACCAAAAACAAAACAAAACAAAAAAAAATTGATTCAAAGTGCTGGAGAAGAAAAGCCATCCACAGTTTACCCAGCTGTGGATCCTGTGTATTCTACAACCAACGTGCAAGGGAAGAGATGCCTGCTGGTCAAAAAGTGACATGAAGAGATGGCTCAGTGGTTAAGGTATTGCGTGTAAAGCCTTACAACCCAGGTTCAATTTCCCATTACCCACATAAAGTCACATGCACAAAGTGGCACACATACTTGCAGTTTGTTTGCGCATGGCTGGAGGCCCTGGAATGCCCATTCTGTCTGCCTGTCTCTCATCTATCTCTCTCTGTTTGCAAATAAATAAAAAAGTATTTTTAAAAAGTGACATGAGGGACTGGAGGAATGACTTAACAGTTAAAGCGCTTGCCCATAAAGCCAGAGGACCCAGGTTTGATTCCCCAGGACCTACATAAGCCAGACGCACAAGGTGGCGCATGTGTCTGGAGTTTGTTTGCAATGGCTGGAGGCCACGGCATGCCCATTCTCTCTCTCTCTCTTTCTCTCATATAAATAAATAAAAATTAAATTTTAAAAAGTGGCATGAATTTTATGGGATTAACCAACCTACTTCCTAATTGGATTTCAAGTCCAGCCCATAGGAGGGATTTTATATCTGATGCTGTTAACCTGGCCAAAAGCCTATGGCTAGGGACATAGGTCTTAGGGGGGAACCTACTACTATGGTTATGCCTTCTAAATATTTATATTTTCCCCTAGATTAGTAGTGCTTGAAGCCTTGGTCATACTGGTTAATGGATAGTGGTTAATGCAGAGATGCAAAGCTGGCAAAATTGCTGATAATAAGTGACTAATATGTGCTCAGCCTTAAATAGGACATCTAACACACTCCTCCTCACCCCCACCCCCACCCCACCAAGGCTCAGGGAACCTTGAAGAAGAGGGTGGGAGAGGAAGAAAGAGCAGGAGCATAGGGGAGGGGCGGGGAACCACTGTCTTCTGGATAGGACAGAGTCGTTAGACTCATGCACTCACAGCAGCTGTGGTTCCGTGCAGAAGATCGCCTGTGGACACTTTTCCACCAACGGGGCAAGGGTGCATGAGACCCCACACCTCCCAGAGTAGCTAGCGGTTGCTGACAGAAGGGAAGTCGGGTTCATCAGTGGTGTAGCCACTGGTACGTTCCACCCATGATTATGCAAGTAACCCTAATTTAACTCAATGGCTACAAAAAAGAAAAAGACATGAAAGAAAGATGGGATTGATGAAGGGTGCTAGTGAGAGAGGGGATAAGAGAGCGTAGCTGTGGGAAAGAAGATCAATATGCATTATGCGCATGTGTGAAAATGTCAGAAATGGAAAAGCATTCTACATCTCAGGTTTTTATTCTTCATGATGAAGGCTTATACTCCACTGCTAAGTTATATTATTAGCTGGCATTATGAATTCACTTCAGTAACTTGATGGAGCCTTTAGAGTCGTTCAAGTGCACTTCTCAGCCCAGAAGGCCCTTAGGAACACTGTCTAATTCAAAGTAAAATATGAAGTTGGAAGCAAGGCATCAAAGGAAGAGGAACTCTGAGTTTGCAACTGGAAGACCTTGCAGCTGAGGTTTTAACTCTGGAGGTCTTGGGCTCTGCTTTCCTTTTACTACCAGGTTTTTAATGAACTTCTTAATTTTACAGAATAACTGTTTGGAAAGAAAGCTCAATCAAATTTACTGAGTTATCTGTTTACCAAGAAATAGAGTAGAAACATACCTATTTTCTTCAAAAAATATTTTATTTATTTGCAAGGAGAGGAGGGGTGGAGAATGGGCACACCAGGACCTCCTGACAATGCAAACAAACTCCAGACACATGTACCCCTTTGGCTTTATGTGGGTACTGAGGGATCGAACCCAGGCCATCAGGCATTGCAAGCAAGTGCCTACAACTTCTGAGCCACTGCTGTAGCTGAAATATACCTATTCTTTAAGTGATATATATATTTTTTAATTTTGTTTATTTTTATTTATTTATTTGAAAGTGACAGGCAGAAAGAGAAAGAGGCAGATAGAGAGAGAGAGAGAGAATGGGTGGGCCAGGGCCTCCAGCCACTGCAAATGAATTCCAGACGTGTGTGCCCCCTTGTGCATCTGGCTAATGTGGGTCCTGGGGAATCAAGCCTCAAACTGAAGTCTTTAGGCTTCACAGGCAAGCACTTAACTGCTAAGCCTGAAATGGTAATTTTTTAAGGATCAATTTTTATGCACATGAGCATCATTGCTGGAACACATGACCGACTAGATGCTAGGAAGCCAATGTTCTAGCTATGACTTCTGTCAAAGACAAGGTCCCTGTCCTATCTTGTCAGGATCCTATCAGGTTGGAAGAGATGATCTCGAAAGCACTAACATCATTCATCTTGAGAATTATGTAAAGCAAACTAAAAATGACTGTATCATATACTTGAGATTGTATAAATTCACTAAAAAATGTACTTCTAAGTACAGGGGACTAGAGAGATGGCTCAGCAGTTAAGGCACTTGCCTGCAAAGCCTAAGGACCCAAGTTCTATTCCCCAGTACCCATGGAAAGCCAGATTCACAAAGTGGTGCATGCATCTGGAGTCCATTTGCAGTGGCCAGAGGCCCTGGCGCACCCGTTCTCTCTGTCTGTCTCTCTTCTATCTCTTTATCTACTTGCAAATAAATAAATAAAAATATTTTTAAGCATTTTTTAAAAATGTACTTTCAATCTATGTTCTAATGTTCAATTAAAAATCATTTTAAAAGTATTGAAATGTGCTTAAAGGTCCAAGTCCATTGTACATTACTGATACAGAAAAGGAAAGTTTTGGATACATTTCAGCATCGTGTGGTTAGTCACATTTAGAATAAAATGCTTTGGATGTCATAGAATATGACAGATAGGCAGCCCCATAAATTTATCCCGATACAAAATAGCTACTGAGTTGGCAAGAACTGTCAGAACCAACCTCTAAAGAACTCTAGAGTCTAGAAGAACACTTCCTACTTGCAGAAAAAAATACTTGCTAACAAAAGGCATTGATTGTCAAATAAATCTCTGTCATCTCACTGACTTACTACATGAGAAAAATGAAATAGAGACTTCAATGAATACATATGACAAGGAATATACTCTTCAAAACTGGTGCAAATAAAAAGTGACTGAATAACTATTGACAGCAACCTGCAATGCGCAGTCACCTCGGCGGGGGAGGGGGGGTTAGAATCTAACCTCTAGAGTTTCCACATCACCGCATCTAAAATTTCCTGTTCCCAGTAAAAATCACAAACTTCAAAGTAAAATATATTTTTCTCCAAAATTAGCTTCTAATTTCTTTAAAAAAAAATCTCTGGGGAATACTAGACTTACTACACAAAGATTTTATGGCCTTAAAAATTCTCAGAGGTAAAAAGGCTGGGGAGATGGCTCAGTGGTTAAGGGGCTTGCCTGCAAAGCCTAACTACCAGCATTCAGTTTCCCAGGACCCATATAAAGCCCGATGCACCAAGTGATACATGCAACTGGAGTTCATTTGCAGTGGCACTCAGCCCTGACATGCCCATCCTCTCTTGGTGTCTCTGTGTTTCTCTGCTTGAAAATAAATGAATAAGTAATATTAAAAAAACATGGAATGGATAATGGGTAAAGGAAAACAGAAGAGCAATATATGTAAGTAGGAAATACTAAAAAAAGTTATAAAAAGGAACCAAGTAGAAATTCTAGAGCTAAAAAGAATAATATCTCAAGTGAAAGCCCACTAGGCAGATTTATGGCAGATATAAACTGGCAGATGAAAAAAAAAGTCAGAAAACTTGGAAATAGGCATCTTTACCAGTTCAGGCTGGCATAACAAAGTTTACCCCAGTCTAGGTGATAAAGAAAAATAAATAAATTGTTTTTCATTGCTTTGGATGTTTGAAAAGTGAGAGCGAGAGAGTGAGAGAGAAAGAGAGAGACAGCAAAAGGGAGGTCCTTAGAGAATCTATTCTCCCCTAATTGTTATAAGGCTATTAATCCCACCATAAGGACTCTATAGTCATTACCACATCTAAGCCTGATTACTTCCCAAAGGCCTCGCCCTCCAAATATCACAGTATTGAGGATTAGGACCTCAACATGTAAACCAGTGGCAGAGGGCACAAACATTTAGTCTTCATGATTCTACCACTAGCCACTCTAAAACGGCATGTGTTTCTTTTTTTTTTAATATACAAACACAACTGACTCTATCAGCCTCCCAAGTCTTTAGCTTGTTCCAGCTTCAACTTTCAAAATCTCAAGTCAAAGTGTCATCTACATATTCCCTAAGCCATTACTGGCAGCATTTATCTCTGTATTACCTAAGTCATTGGCCAGGTTCTCGAAACAATCCAGCTGGAGGTCACAGCCTCCAGCTGTGAACCTGTGAAGCCAAACCCGTACAAACTCCCAAGCGATCATAGTCAAACAGGCACAAGAGGAACATCCCTAATCCAAAAGGGGAGAAGGAAAGGGCAGGCCCGAAACAAACAAAAGCCTTCATACAACATATTCCCTTAGACTTGACAGCCTTAGACTCATTCTCCTTGCTTCACTGGGGCTCTCTGTGCAGAACTTGTCTTTCCAGCCCTAACACCCCCTCCCCTCCCTCACCATAAAGGGATACTCATACCTCATACGCTGTCCTTGGCTACGTCCTCAGAATTCTCTGGACTACGAATAGGCTAAGAACTTTCTAAAACTTTTAAGTTCTGGTTCCTCTTTGCTTAACAATTATTATTACTACTTTTTCAATGTTCTTCTCTTGCCCCGTATTTTTACTATAGGTCAACTGCTCTCTCGATGCTTTACTTAGAACTGTCTTCAGCTAAGTACCCAATTTTGTCACCCACAAGTTTTTCATTCCCCACAACACTAGACTGTGAATGCATTTCAGCCAGGATCACCTCTCCTTTGCTATCAGATAACACATTCATCTTCTATTCCTGAGACTTTTCAGAATAATCTTTAACAGTCATAGGTCTATCATGTTCTTTTCATGACTATTTGTTTTCTCTGAGAAGACTTTCTCTCTCGCTGTCCTCTTCCCTTTCTCAACTCTCACCAGATTACCATCAGCAGTCTCTTCATGGTGATACCTGCTGGTTTTCCTAGCAGCACTAGGGATCTAACTGAGGGCCTTGTGCATACCAGACAAGTGCTCGATCACCTAGCTATGTTCCCATTCCAACATCTGCATTTGAAGCACACACCGTAGAGTTATTCCAGCCTCTGGCCATTACCCACTTTCAAAGCTGCTCCTACATTTTTAAATACCTGTTTCTATAGCAGGGAAATTAAAGATGGGGCCATTGAAACTACAAAAATGTAACTGGAAAAAATTAAAGAAAATGTCATTGAATAAACCTCCAATGTTCATGTTTTGAAAGACTTAACATTGTTAAAAAGACAACTTTCTCCCAAACAATATATAGACTAAATGCAACCCCTATTAATATTATAAAGACTTTTCTCAGAATAGTTAAATTGTTAAATTCTTATGAAATATCAAAGAATGCAGAATATTCAAAATAATCTTGGAAGGAAGAAAAAGGATGTAGGACTCACACTTCTCAACTTCGAAGCTTACATATAACAAGCCTGTAATAATCACAATAATGTCAGCCTGGAACAAGGGTAGGTGCGTGGACTAACGAAATGCTGTTAAGGGAGATGGCTCAGTGGATTAAGGCACTTGCTTGCAAAGTGTGCTGGCCCGAGTTCAGCTCCACAGTACCCACATAAAGTCAGATTCACAAAGCAGGCACATGCATCTGGAGTTCATTTGCAGTGGCAAGAGACCCTGGCCCACCCAAATTCTCTCTTCTTGTAAGAAAATAAACTAAAAAAAAAAAAAACAATGAAATACAATTAAGCTCAAAAATCTATGGCTAGTTTATTTTTGTCCATTATGTCAAAGATTTCATCTACAAATAGGACAACTACATAATTTCATGTAAAAGAACATGGTTGAACTCCTACCTCACTCTATAAGCAAAATAAACAATTAAAAATGTATCAGTTACTGGGCTGGAGAGATGGCTTAGCGGTGAAGCGCTTGCCTATGAAGCCTAAGGACCCCGGTTCGAGGATCGATGCCCTAGGACCCATGTTAGCCAGATGCACAAGGGGGCGCACACATATGGAGTTGTTTGCAGTTGCTGGAGACCCTGGCGTGCCCATTCCCTCTCTCTCTACCTGCCTATTTCTGTATCTCTCTCTCTCTCTCTCTCTCTCTCTCTCAAATAAATAAATTGAAAATAAAATATATTTTAAAATGTTTTAAAAAAGGAAATAGTAGGTCTCACTTTATATAGTGAAATAAATATCAAGTACAAAGACAGATTCTCCACCTTCATGTAGCTCAGTGCAAAGCACATGGGAAAGATCCCCAACTAAAGCATTAGTAATCACAACAGGTATGATCCAGTGAGTCTGGAAAGGGTTAGAGAACCTGCCCACGGATCTTCAGTTTCTGAGAACCCAGAAATAAGCTACTCGTGGGAGTCCCATTTGGTCAAGTACACGTTTAGCAGGATTATTTTTATTCTACTGTATTTTAAAATGTCGAACCTTTTTGTGTTGTTTACCTTCCTTGACTCCTTTAATTTTGTTGGGGAAGCATTTTCTTTTCCTTAGTTTCTTTCTTCTTTTTTTTTTTTTTTTTGTCTTTTGTATTTCCTCTTCCACTCTCTATATTTAGTACTGTTTTTATTTTACCTTATTGATATTTTTATTAGTTATTTTTACTTTTTTTCTTGCACTATGTTTATATGTAGCCCAGACTGGCCTCCAACTTGCTGTCTAGCAGAGTGTCATTTTATACTCCTGATCCTCCTACACTTCCAAGTACTGGAATTGCAGGAGTACATTTCTATGCCTGGCTTTTTATTTTTCTTTAATACTCTTATGTTTTACTTTTTTTATTTCCCATCTTACATTTATTAGAATTTTTTTTTGAACCTTTTATTATTATATTTCATTATTATTATTTTCCTTTTTAATATTAGATATTTTCTTTCCCTCCTAACCTCTTGCTCTTTTCCTCTTCCCCTCCATTGCATTTTTCTCCATTCTTCTTCTTTTCCCTTTGTTTATTTAATCTTGCTTCTCTTGTATTTCTCTACTGTCCCTGTATCCTTCCTTTATCTCATTCATTTACTACTTTCACATTTATCCTAAATAATTTTTAAACTGCCACAGAACATTCTCCAGTAGTTTTGCCATTTTTTAGATTGTGGACTCATGTCTCACTGTGCACAAAAATTGATTCAAAATGGACCAAAGACTTTAATGTAAGACTCAGACCTTTGAAACTGATAGAGGAAAACATAAGTACAACACTTCAAGATACAGGCATAGGCAAGGATATTTGGAAAAGGATTTCAGTGGCATAAGAAATAATCCCAAGTACTAATATATGATATTACAAGAAATTAAAATAATCATCAGAGGGAAGAAGCTGCATAACAGGAGAAAAATCTTTGGCAATTGCACACCAAAGGGGAGATTAATATCTGAAATATATAAAGAAGTGAAAAATTAAACACCAAAAATGCAAATCACCCAATCAATAAATTAGCTAGTGAAATCAATCAGCAGTGCTCAAAAGAAAACATACAGGGCTGGGGAGATGGCTTAGCGGTTAAGGCGGTTGTCTCCAAAGCCAAAGGACCCAGGCTCGACTCCCCAGTACCCACGTGAGCCAGATACACAAGGGGCATAGGCATCTAGAGTTCATTTGCAGTGGCTGGAGGCTCTGGCACGCCCATTCTCCCTCTCTCTCTACCTGCCTATTTTTGTATCTCTCTCTCTCTCAAATTAATAAATAAAATTTAAAAAAAGAAAACATAGAAATGGCCAATATATACTTGTAAAAATATTCGATATCCACTAGGGAAATACAAATTAAAACTGCTTTGAGAATCCATCTGACCCCAGTGAGAATGACTTTTATCAAGAAATCAAATAATAACAAATTCTGCTGAAGATACTAGAAGAAACCTTTATTCACTAATGGTAGGGATGTAAACTTCTGTAGCCACAATGGAAATCAGTATGGAGGTTCCCTAGAAAATTGATAATAATTAATACATTTACTTGTTAATTATTTGATTTATCAGTAAATTAATTGTTGTTTATTAATAATTTATTTGTTATTTATCTATTAATAAATTTATTTATTATTTATTAATAAATTTGAATTTATTTGTTAATAAATTCAATCCTAAGCACTGCCACAAAAAGGAAGAAAGAAGAAAAGAAAGAGAGAGAGAAAAAAGAAGTTAAAAATAGAATTACCCTATGACCATTCAGTGATGGTTAATATCTGGTTGTCAACAGGATTTAGAATCACCATGGCAACAAATCTCTTGGTATGTCTTTTAGGGATTTTCTAGCTTAGATTGATTAAGGTGGGAAAACTCACTCTCACTGTGGGTGGCACATTCCAGAAGCTGAATCCTGGACTGTACAACGAGAAGAAAGCTAGCTGAGCACCAGCATTCATCTCTCCTTACTTCCTCCCTACTGATGTGATGGTGAGACCTGGTTTCCTGATCTTTCTCTGCTTTCCTCTGCTATGATAGACTTCCACTCAAAACTGTAGGTCAAAATGAAACCCTTTTCCTTCCTCAAGTTGCTTCTAATTAGGTATTTTGTCCAGCAGCATGATGGTAGCTAATGCACTCTTGGGCATATACCCAAAGGACTCTAAGTCAAACACCATAATATTTACACAGCCCATGTTTATTCTATTCTTTTCACAATATCCAGGAAATGGAACTAGCTTAGATGTCCATCAACTGATTAATAAATAAACTGTGGTACCAATACACAATGAAATTTTATGCAGCTATAAAGAAAAATGAAATCATGTCATTTGCATGAAAATAGAATCATTATGCTAAGACCCAGAAAGGCAAATATTGCATGTTTTCTTTTATACGTGGAGCATAGATTTAAAATTATATGTCTGTCTACATATGTGTACATTTATATCTGTGTATATAGCTCTCATTTATATCTGTGCATATAGCTTCTCAAAAATAGAAGGAGATCATGAGAGAAGAGGAAGCGATATTAAAGGTGGTGAGAATTAGAGATGGGAACAAAATACACATGATAAGCAAGCAGAAAGTTGGGACTGACAGAGGGAAGGAAGAAACCAGTCAGAGGGAAGAAGGGGGATGGGACAGAGAATAGGAGGGGAATGAGTGAGACCAAAACATGACGCACATATATGAAGATGCTATGATGAAACATGACTGTGTTCTCACCCCCAAGGTGATTTATAAACTTAAAGAGATGGATGCATAAACAAATTGGGCTACATTTGTGCAACTGACTATTACTGAGACAGGGAAAGGAATGTAGCACGGATCCTGCTATAATCTGGATGACCCTAAAAAGCACCATTTTAGGTGGGAGAAGCCGGGCACAAAAGGGCATAGGTAGTTCCTTTTCCCTGAAATAGCCCAGGATAGGTAAATCTGTGGAAGCCAAAAGCAGCTTCCTGACTGTTGGGAGAAGGAGAAAACTATGGGGAATGTGTGCCACTCCATGCACACAGACAGTTCTGGAATGATGAAAATGTGTTGGAACTTGACAGTGCTGGCAGCTGCATGGTGATGAGAACACCCAACCTGCCTCTGAGCTGGAATGCTTAAGATGGGCCTGGTGGCACACACCTGTAATCCCAGCACTCGGAGGAGGCCGAGGTAGGTAGCGTTCGAGGCCACCCTGAGACTACATAGTGAATTCCAGGTCAGCCTGGGCTAGAGCAAGACCCTACCTCGCAAAATGGAAAAAAAAACAACAAAGGGAAATAGCTTATGGAGGGCTGGAGAGATTGCCTAGTGGTTAGGGCTCATGCCTGCAAAGCCTAAGGACCCAGGTTTGACTCCCCAGGATGCACAGGGTGGCAGATGAGTATGCAGTTTGTTTGTAGTAGCTAGAGGCCCTGGTGCTTGCTCGCTCGCTCACTCTCTCTCCCTTTCTCTCTCTGTCAAATAAATAAATAATGAAATATTTTAAAATAGCTAATGGAATGTTCTGTGAATTTTACATCATTGAAAAGTAGGGCTGAGGAATGGCTCAGTGGATAAAAGTGTTTCCTGCACAAGCGCGTGATTTCAGATCTCTAGAATCAACATCAAGCTGCTTACGCAGGGAGAGCCTCCACAATCCCAGCGTGCCTATAGCGAGAAAGGAGGCAGAGACAGGAGACTGTTCTGGCTGTGCCGGCACATACATACGTGAACATGCACGCACGCACCAAATAAGTAAGAAAAGAAAAAGAAAATGATTTTTCAGTTAGCTTTCAGGTCTAGAAAATTGTTGGCATTACCTTCATTCACTGAGTGTTATTGGTGGGGGGGCAAAGTCACAAAGTTGATTGACTGATTTCTTCTGAATGACCACAAATCTCAAGCAAATGCTCAACACTGCCCTGAAATCTAAATGCCATTACATTGTATAGCCTAGTACATTGATTTTCCGTTTCTCTAAGATAGCTACTTCCTTTGATTTCCTCTGCGAATATTTCATATATTTTTCTCCTCAAAATCCTACGTTAACTTTTACCCATATGGCATTGTTATTAACAATTTTCCATAAAACAAGAGAAACTGCTACATGAACTCGCCCTTGCCTTTCTGCTAGCCAGTATAGAATCCTCGGGGCGGCAAACTGCTAATCTATTTCCAACAATTTCCATGTTTATCCCATGAACTGAAACCCAACCTGCATCAGCCAGAAGTTATACATATATATATAACATATATATATATATATATATATATATATATATATATATATATATATAAAGCTTGGCTTTGCCCAGTCCCAGAGCATGAGTCATGTTTGAAATAAGATGCTGCTTGTCTGATTCCAAGGTATAACAAAAGAGTGCACAAGGCGAAAGATTTTACCCGATTTTTTGAAAAGACACAAAAGAGGAAGCACATCTCTTCTCACTGGTTGCTGTGTTAACTGCACGTAATGCTTGACGTTGCTGAGGCTCTTGTTATCCCTGTGACTTGGCTGACCTAGTGAAGGTGACGTAGTAAAGGATGACAGTACTGCTGCTCTGGGCAAAGACTCTTGACCAATCGGTTAATTAACCAACTCCGGAGCCTCCCCTTGTCTAGACTTCCTGTTATGGGAGAGCTTCTGTTGGTAAGATCAAAGCCCAGTCCCCTCTCTTGGTTTGGAATCCTACCACCCCTCCCTGACACAACATTTTTGCCCCTCGTTTTAATTAACCTTCTCGTTGTTGGGACAAAATGCTTGCCACAAATCCGTTGCAGAGAGGAAGGGCTTGTTTGACTCTACAGTCCCAGGCACGGCAGGGAAGGCATGATGACAAGAGCTTCAGTCAGCTGCTCCCATTTCAGCCCACAGAGAGGAAGCAGAGAGTGAGGACTGCTGGCGCTCAGCCTGCTCCCTCCTGTTGATTCAGTCTGAGACCCCAGCCCGTGGAATGGTGCCATCCACCATGGCGAGTACATATATATATATATATATACACATATATGCATTTCCCAAAATGTTTCTGCCAAATATGAAGTGTATACTCTATATTAATCAAAAATTCACCCACTCCTTCCCCAAAGGAGGCAAGCCAAAGCCAACTTACTTCATCAAACTCCACATTCAGCTCTCCAGATTATGTACACTCCACCCCCAAAATCAAATCCACATGAGACTATAATACGGCACCTAAAAGCTAAATTAAAATTTACTGTAGGCTGGAGAAATGGATCAACATTTAAAGGTGCTTGCTGGCGAAATTTGATGGCTGGGATTCGATTCTGTAGTACCCACATAAAGTCAGACACACAGAGTGGCATATGTACCTTGTAGCAGACAGCCTCAGGTTCGCTGAGAGGAACTTGCAGACCAGGCACAGTTATGGAGGAAGGGATATTTATTGAAGCTTACAGATCCAGGGGAAGTTCCATAAATGGCAGAAGAAGCTGGCCTGCCTTCACAGGACCAAGCAGAGAGAGAGAAGCACAAGCCTAAAGCCAAAAGCCACACCGCACACTTCAGGAACTCCAGCTAGGCACACTTTGCATATCTTTAGATTGAAATCTGGAGCCCACCACTACACTTAAGATCCACCCCGTGACACTGCCTCCAGCCAGGTGGCTGCAGATGCAAACTATAAACTAAAAAACAAAACAAAACAACACTGAATGTATTGGGGGCTATTCAAACTACCACACATCTGAAATTTGTTTGCAGTGGCAACAGGCCTTGGTGCACCTATACTCTATCTATCATCTATCTATCTATCTATCTATCTATCTATCTATCTATCTATTTATCTATCTATCTATGTATCTATCTGTCTATCTATCTATCATCTATGTATCTATCTCTACCTCTCAAATAAATAAAAATATTTTATTTTATTTATTTTTATTTATTTATTTTTATTTTTATTTTTGTTTTTTTTTTCTTTTTTTCTTTATTAGTTAGTTTTGTATTCAGCAAATACAGTCGAGGCCACCCTCAGACTACATAGTGAATTCCAGGTCAGCCTGGACCAGAGAGAGACCCTACCTCAAAAAACAAATATTTTATTTTTAAAAATCTCTATTGTGCCCAATAGACAGGAAAAATAAGGCAACCTGGACAAGGGGAAAAGCAAATACCATATCCTCCTCTGTTGTAGAAAGGTCTTGTGGGCAGTACAGTGAACAGAAGCAGCCAAACTACTTGCCTATGTCTCTTCCTGGCCTCTGGGGGCCTCCTTTGTCCCTTTCCTCTATGTTGTAGCCAAGAAAAGTGCTAAGAGGAGTCCTTTGGGGAGGTACTGCACTACGTTGCAGTCTCAGGAATGACACCATTTACTCAGTCAGGTCCATTTCAGTTGTGTTATATAGACACGGCAAATCGGCTTAGATTTAAAATATTATTGACATTTAACTGAGAAGTCGAAGCATTCCTAGATGCTAAGTCTTAGACTGAAGTTTTAGAAATTTCCCATTCTACTCTCATTGGCTTTGTTTTCTCTCTGTGTATCTCTCTCCCTCCCTCCCTTTCCCCCTTTTACACACACACACACACACACATCACTATATCTCAAAAGGTAGCTGCCATCAGCCTCTAATCACATCTCTCTCTCAACTTCAACTTGGCTTGTGCCCTCCACTTCTCCACTGAAACTGATCCTGTCAATGCTCTTTCTAATTCTCAGTTTCAAAATGCAGTGGACATTTCTTGGTCATCTTATTTAAATCCCCAGTAAGGTAGTATACACTTGAGCACTACATGCCTCATAAAACAGTACCCTGTTTGGGTTGGCAGGGCACCTTCTGAATTTCTTTCTGTTTCTTGGCCTGGGTTCCTCCCCCCATCTTCTAAGTACTGAAATTTTAGGGTTGGGCCCTGGGCCCTCTTCTCTGCCTTACCTGTAGACATGTAGTGATTTCTTGGGTGCCATGTTTTAAACCCTACTCACATGTTTATTCCTTTCAATGTTTTTATGCATAACCACTTAACCTTAACTCATAGATTATATATGCACACATGACTAACAGTCACTAAATATTGGAAATTGAATACTTGCTAGACATCTCAGAACCACTGTATTCAAAATGAACTTCTCATCATCTCTTTCCATACTTCCCTGACTCAGTTAATGATACTAGCCATCCATATTTTTATTTTTTAAACATTTCATTTTAAAATAATTTTATTTATTTATTTATTTATTTGAGAGAGAGAGACATAGAGAGAAAGAGGGAAAGAAAGAGAAAGAGAGAGAGAGAATGAATGAGAATGGGTGTGCCAGGGCCTATAGCCACTGTAAACTAACTTCAGACACAGGTGCGACCTTGTGCATCTGGTTTACATGGGTCCTGGGGAATAGAACCTGGGACCTTAAGTTTCTTAGTCAAGTGCCTCCAGCCCCCATCCATATTTTTAAGCCATAGAGATATTTAAGTCTCACCTTTCAACCATTCCATCATCAAGTACAATTATAAAAACAAGCCCATTATGTATATGGATTTTCACATTCAGTCATCTCCTCCCATACGTGCTTCTAGATTTTCTCCTCCAAAACCTACACATACATGTGCAGCAAGCAATATTGTAGAATAGGTTTCTGGTAACCACTCAAAAACAAACTCACACTAAACTTTGAAGAGCTGATTCTAAAGATGAAAAGCAGGAGATGCTTTAAAAATCAAAGCTTCCTTTGTGCTTAATGCTTCCCAAGAGCTGATTTGGATCAATATTACAAATTATGAAACTCCTCAGTAATAAATAACGAAGGAAACCACCTTAACAGTTCCCTGTCCTACCGGTGGAATGGGCAGAATCTCTATGTCTGAAGATATATTTGGCTCACAGGCTTGGTTTGGTCCATTTTAAAACTTAAAATTAAGACAAATAGCAAGTGTTGTTTCCTCTCCCCCTCGTCAACAAGTGTAGACAGACTTTACATTTATCAATACGTCTGTCTTTAACAGATTGTTCTCAGCCCCTTCTATGTTCATGTTTCTACGCTCCTGTTCAGCGGCTTGCAGGGCCGCAGGAAAAGGAGTCAATCACTGCGTGGCACGAGCAGGAGAAAGGTATTGCCTCGTGGCTCGAAGGGCTGCCAGGCAAGTCAAGGTCAAAGGCTTCCTGAGCGCTGCGATGCACAAGCTGTGAAGCACTGACTGTGCCTCCTCTTGAGTGATGGCGGTTTGCTCGTAATCTCTGACACTCCTTGTAGAACAACCTCCCTAGTCCCTGCCTTCACCTTTGCACCACTCTCTCCCCAGTATGAGTGTCTGTGTCTACATTCAACTATTTTGGAGAGAGAGAGAGAGAGAGAGAGAGAGAGAGAGAGAGAGAGAAGAGGGAGAGAGAGAGAGAGATAGAAAATTGGTGCTCCAGGGCTGGAGAGATGGCTTAGCGGTTAAGCGCTTGTCTATGAAGCCTAAGGACCCTGGTTAGAGGCTCGATTCCCCAGGACCCACGTTAGCCAGATGCACAAGGGGGCGCACGCGTCTGGAGTTCATTTGCAGTGGCTGGAGGCCCTGGCGCCCCCATTCTCTCTCTCTCTCTCTCTGCCTCTTTCTCTCTGTCTGTTGCTCTCAAATAAATAAATAAAAATAAACAAAAATAAAAAATAAAAAAGAAAGAAAATTGGTGCTCCAGAGCCTCAGCCAACACAGTTGAACCTGACTCTTACGCCACCTAGTGGGCATGTGTGACCTTGCGCTTGCCTCACCTTTGTGCATCTAACTTATGTGTGATCTGGAGAGTAGAACATGGGGCCTTAGACTTCACAGGCAAGCACCTTAATCGCTAATCCATCTCTCTAGTCCTACATTCAACTTTTTTATAAAGACCCTAGTCATCTTGGATTAGGAACCCACCCTGTTTCACAATGCCCTCACCTTAACTAGTGACACCAGCAATGAATCCATTTCCAAGTAAAGTCATAGACTCAGCTGTGGGAGTTAAAAGTTAGCAAATGAATTCAGGGGGACACAATTCAATCCATAACTGAAATTATTTCTGGGGGAAAACCATGAATCATATAAGAATATTTAAGTCCTGAATGAACATAGAAATATTCATTCAAAGTTCAATCAGTAATTGAAATATAAAATTTGACATTCAGGCATAGAGGTTTCTAAATTTCATATAATTTCTCAAAAAGTTATAAATAGTTTAAAAAAAAAAAAAGGATGAAGAGACCTGGGGAAAGTGAGGCAATGAATTACTGGCTTGGATGTAAAGGTCAGCTTGGATGTACAAGTGAAAAGGCAGAGCCATAAATCTCTGAGAGGTTAAAGCCAACACGATATTGGACAGAAAATGATCAAAAAGAAACAGATACTGTTATCAAGAACAATAGAGAAAGCTCTTAATACACAAACTAGAGTGTGCCAGAAATATCACATTTTTTTCTATAAATCTCATTTAGTTCAACTGAAAGACCTCCATATCTTAACAAACATTTACTTCTGGGGACTGCCCCTCTCCAGTCCCCAGAGCTACATTCCCATCTCGCAGGCTTATAAAGCCACTCTGATCCCACCCGGGTCATGTCTCAGAAACCTATTCCGTAAGCATAGGCCTGGCAAGCGAGCTGACTACAGTTTTTCTGCGGAGAATTGAGCGTAGTTTTAGGATACAGCCTGTCTTCCTAGGCTGGGCCCATCTTCAGCAAGTTCAAGGAACAGAGCAGACTTCCGTAGCTGGTGCACCCTCAGAGTGGGCTCCCCATTCTTCAGCTTGGGAGAAGTGTATTTTGCTATTTTTGAGTTTCTCCTAGGGATCTCCGAAGTCCCCCGAAGTCTATTTGATGGGTTTAAACAAAAGATAGGTAACTTCAGAACACGTTCCCTGAGGGTAGGGAACCCAGAACAGGCATAACTTGATTGAACGAGGAGACAACCCTCCCAGATCAGCTCTCATGCAGAGTGATGGTTGGAACAGAATCACAATGCAGCTTCCTATTCTCTAGAGTCTGTGAAAGTCCTAAGGAAAACACACAACATCCAAAATGAGGATGGAGGAACAGAAGAGGGCATGGACCACGCCGTCTCAGGATGGCACAGTTCTTTGTATTATCAAGAGAAGCTATATTGGGGAATATATTAAGGGTAGCCAAAGCAGTGAGATTTCAGTCTGTAGGGTTTTTACTTTATTATTATTATTATTATTATTATTATTTTCAAGGTAGGGTCTCACTCTAGCCCAGGCTGACCTGGAATTCACTATGGAGTCTCAGGGTGGCCTCGAACTCATAGCAATCCTCCTACCTCTGCCTCCCGAGTGCTGGGAATTAAAGGCATGTGCCACCACGCCTGGCGATTTTATTTTATTTTTGATATGAAACATAATCATGCACCCCAATAGTAAAGGACATTGAAGTATTTCAGTGAAAACTTCATGAAGGAAAATGTAGGCTAAGCCCATCTCAAAAGATATCTGCTCTTATCAACAGAGCCATGACTGAGGGGACAAGGCCTTTTGCTTTTCTTTGTACAGGAAAATCACATTAATTAGCACCCAGTCAGCTATTTAAAACTGACCTCTGTTTAATCTTGACATTTACAAGCAAAAGGAAGTCTTTAGTTATGCAACAGGCCAGCAGTCCACTCACCCGGCCTGCCGCAGTAACAGAAGGCTGACTATTCAAAACAACACATCTCTCCAACGTAAGGGAATTTTCCCTTACATTACACAGTTTATGCCCAACCACCTAGTAACAGAGTTAAGTTGGCGTGTGCTTAGATGAGAAGCTGTTAGGGTTTGTAACTAGAGAAGGAACTCCAAGTCAATCAAAAGTCTGACTAACCAAATTATTTAATGAGGTTCCTGCTAACTAGGTTTCATCCTGACAAAGAAACCCACTCCAGGTCAGACAGCCTGCTTGTGATTGTGTAGCATTAAAACAGACTTCAAAATAGATCAGGAAACAAAAAACTCATTCACAAAACCTCATGATTTCAGACTGGCATGAGAAGCATAATTTCTGAGCTTTTGCAGAAAATAATACTCCTACCAACATTACTTATTTCAAATAAACTTGCCATCAAGGGACCCACTGTTGCACATAAACAATGAAGAAAAATCAGAACACTGGTGTTGGTGGGGAGGGGGCGGTAATGCCAGTGTGTCAAATCATTCATTCAGTACAGCAAGTTCAGTACCTAAAAATTTGCTAAAGATCTGTGTTCTTTTCTTTTAAATACTTTATTTATTTATTTGGGGGCGGGGGAGAGGCAGATAGAAAGAGAGAATGGGCACGCCAGGGCCTCTAGCCACTGCAAATGAACTCCAGACGCATGTACCCCTTGTGGATCTGGCTTACACTGGTCCTGGGGAATTGAACTGGGGTCCTTAGGCTTTGCAGGCAAGTGCCTTAACCGCTAAGCCATTTCCTCAGCCCAAGATCTGTGTTCTTTCTACTCCTAAACTTAAAACATAGAGCTAGCAATAAAATGTAATATGAAAAATGATGGGATGTTACTTTAAGGCCTTAGACATGAAATGATTAATTGTTTCTTGGGTATTAAAGTCAAACACATCTACTAGTCCTTTGAGTTTGTTTGTTTCTTGCCTAAGCTTTATAACAACATACACAAATACGCCTGGAGAATTGAGGGTAAATATTAGCCAAGTCATTAAAACTCCCCCCAGGAGAAAGCAAACCTTCCAAATCCTCCTTTTTCAGCTACTGTGATCTGCTTCCTTCCACCCAGCCAGCTGCTACATGAGCTCTGTTTTATTGTTCCTTGCATACTCTTGTTACTTTATGGTCAACGAGGTCTAAAAAGATCCCATCTTCCCTGGAGATACTTTGGCAAAAGCATGCGTGCCAACACTCTTGAGCTAAACTAAGGTGACAACTTTGCTGTAGCTTTCTAAACCAATAAGAATGAGAGAGAGGAGGGAGAGGGAAGAGGGAGGCAGGAACAAGGGAGAGAAGAGGAGTGAGAGAGAACTACATTCCCCAGTTTTCGAGTCCAAAAGCCCACTGGTTAATGTTGGGACTAGACTTTCCAACATGCAGAGGTGGGGACAGTTAAGATCCAGTGCTGATCCTCTTTGATGTGACCCAGCCAAGTCCTCCAGGTCATTTGAAGTTCCCTGTGTTTCCAGTGCTTGTTTGTTCTTTGCTTGTGGTCTCCCACAACCATGTCAGCTCTTTGTCAGGACACCGCCAATCTCACTGACCACTGTGTCCTCGCTTGGAATATACTTGGGTCCTCAATAATGCTTTGAAATGAAGGGGGTGCCATCCAGAACAACACCACCATGTACAAACTAATGCAACCAAACAAAGAAAGATAAATATGACTTGGTCTTGACTTTGCACAACTTACAAAACCATTCTTGCCCCAAACTAAGCTCTTACACAAAGGGAGAATGAGTCTTCTATGGAGTAGGATGTGGGGGAGTCAGCCGAAATAGAAGCCAAATTGTTTTCCTCTACCGTTTTGTATCCTCTTAGGTTTCCTTTGACAACATATTTTCTTCCTTTAAGTGAAGTCCCAACATCTCACATTCGTGACTTCAACAAGGAGGCTGCCATAGAGTTCATCTTATGTCATCACCTACTGACTTGAAACTTGGGGCTTTCTGTTTGAGATTTCTTCCAACAACAGAACAAAAAAAAACAGGATTCTCAGAACAATATTTTCTTTTCTACTCATCCTTCCTATATTTTTTCTATATTCAAAGGGATGTTCGGTGGCTAATGCATCTGTATAGGTCATTATGTCAGGCATTTGGAGAGCCGAGAAAACAACCAAATAAAACTCCATTGTGTTTGTCCCAGTCTGGCATGCTGACACAAACATATCTTGTATTTGCCTCTTTCTGTATGAAGTTCACCAAGGGCATAAGCAGCTGCCCAGGCACAATTTGACAACTAAGGCTTCCAGCCAGCAATGCTTGCAGAGCATCACACATTTGGAGACCAAAGAGTTCAGGAATTAACCGATACATCTAAGATCAACGGAGTCTTTTTTTTTTTTTTTTGCCAAGATGATTCAGTGGTGAAAGAATTCACTACCACCAAGTAGTGCTGGGAACACTGGGTCTCTATGCAAATGAACATGGAGTTTTCCAGGACAAAGTTCAACGTGCACTAATATCATTAAGAGTGTGAATAAGAGGCAAGGATTGCTATTTTCTCACTGACTGTCCACTCTCCCTTTTGGTTTTTATTTTTTATTTTTGGCACGTATATGTGATGTACTGTGCGTGTGTGTGTGTGTGTGTGTGTGTGTGTGTGTGTAGGTGCGTGTATGTAGAGGCCAGGGGTTGATGTCAGGGATCATCCTCAGTTGCTCTCCTTTTTGTTTTTTTAAGACAGTCTCACACTTTGAAGTAGTTTAGAGTTAGCAGGGTCCCTGAAAATAAATTAAGGTAGAAATGTCCTTGAGCATGGAAGGAGAATGTGACTTTCCCTAAAGCTCACTGGAGAATGCGCATACAATTGCTAGGTGCCTGGTTTAGGATCTGGTTTTTCCTTATCTCTTTCTTTACTAAGAATGTAAATGGAATTTCTCCCTTTCTGAGAAACATGAAAGTGCCTGGACACTATGTGTGGGGACTGAAACTACTAGAGGAAAAAGTAGGGGAAACCCTTCAACATATTGGTATTGGCAAAGACTTTTTGAATACAACTCTAGTTGCTTAGGAAATAAAACCACTGATCAACTGCTGGGACCTCATGGAAATTACAAAGCTTTTGTACAGCAAAGGACACTGTGAATAGAGCAAAGAGGCAACCTACAGAATGGAGAAAATCTTTTCCAGTTATACATCTGACAGAGGATTAATATCGAGGATATACAAAAAACTCAAAAAAAACTAAATAATAAGAAATCAAATAACCCAATTAAAAAATGGGCTATGGAACTAAATAGAGAGCTCTCAAAAGAAGGAACACAAAGGGCATATAAACATCTAAAATATATTCTACATCGCCAGCCATCAGGGAATTGCAAATTAAAACTACTTTGAGATTCCATCTCACTCCTGTCAGAATGGCTACCATCATGAAAACAAATGACAATGAATGCTGGCGAGGATGCTGGAAAAGAGGAACCCTTCTACACTGTTGGTGGGAATGCAATCTGGTACAATCATTGTGGAAATCAGTGTTGAGGTTCCTGAGACAGCTAAAAATAGACTTACCATATGACCCAGCTGTACCACTCCTAGGCATATATTCTAAAGACTTGTATCACTACCTTAGAGATACTTGCACATCCATGTGAAATTATGAAATTTGTAGGAAAATTGATGGATCTGGAAAGGATTATACATAGTGAGGTAACCCAGGCCCAGAAAGCCAAATGTCACATGTTGTCTCTCATATGTGGATCCTAGCTACAGATGATTAGACTTCTATGTAAGTTGGAATAAAACTCAGTAGTAGAAGCCAGTAAGCTAAAAAGGGGATATAAAGGAAATAGAAAGGGAGGGAGGGGTACTTAATAGAATGGTATTGTATATATGTAAGTAGAAGAACAGATTAATGGGGGTGAAAAGGCCTAAGTGAGGTCAGGGAAAGAGACTGAGTAAAGGAAAGGTGGCGGGGGGGGAGAGCTATCAAAATCTAAGAGGATATAAAGAAGTCATAGAAACCTACATTTTTGGACAGTGGAATACCCAGAAGCCATAGATGGCTACTAAAAAGTTTTCAGTGCCAGGGATGGGATACTTTCCAGTGAGTTGTTGGCCAGGAAGGTCCCTGATGCCCCCAAAACACCACAGGCCATTGATGAGGCTGTTGGTTTCCCACCAGGAATTTATGGTAAGGCCCTATTGCTAAACACTCCACACACTTGGGCTGCAAGGTCACTGAGAAATCCTGCTGGAGTTGAGCTGAAAACCTCCTCCATGTAGACCAGCTGACAGAAAGCTGGAAACAGCCACATTACATACAGTTCAATGGGAGAGAGAGAAATCACCAGTGGTGAGACTCAACAGTGGACACTGCAAGCCTTATATTTGGCCAGCCAGGCCAAATGAGCCAATGGGTACGATAGTGGCATGTTTGTTATAGGGAAACCAACCGCTCTCTAATTGGACTCTAGGCCTGTTCCATGGGAGGGAATACATCCCTGATACTGAAAACCTATGATAGGGGTAGTCATGAGCCCTAGGTGTGAAACATCTGATGGTGTTTGGCTAAATGTATATAATAAGCTCACCAAACTGCCCAGTAAGCACTTCTCTTAATGTTAATACCCATACATTAATGCTACTCTCACTTTTGGTTAGAGAAGCTTCTGTTTTCAGATGGCAGTGACCTTGGGATGACTCAGAAAGCACCATGGTGCTGAGAAGAAGTGACAGAAGAGTGATCAGTGCTGAAATATCTTCATCATATCTTCTAAGGCTCAGGGTCCATTGCGGAAGAGGTGGTAGAAAGAATGTAAGAGCCAAAGGAAGGGTAGGACTCCTTACAACATGCTCCTCCAGACACAAAATGGCCTGGATATCCATGACCTCACAGTACCTGACACTACATACACAAGACCATCATAATAGGAGGAAAAGAAGATGTCGTCAAGAGAGATACTGATTGATAGAGGGAAGGGGTATGATGGAGAGTGGAGTTGCAAAGGGGAAAGTAGGGGGAAGGGAATTACCATGGGTTATTGTCTATAATTATGGAAGTTGTCAATAAAAATAAATTTAAAATAAAGAATAAAAAAGAAATATTTTAAAAAGATATAGATAGATAGATAGATAGATAGATAGATAGATAGATAGATAGATAGACAGATAGAAAGAAAAGATAAAGCTGAGGCTGGAGAGATGGCTTAGTGATTAAGGCACTTATCTGTAAAGCCAAAGGACCCAGGTCCTATTCCCCAGGGCCCACATAAGCCAGATGCACAAGGAGTTTATTTGGAGTGGCTAGAGGCCCTTGCATGCCCATTCTCTCTCTCTCTCTCTCTCTCTCTCTCTCTCTCTCTCTCTCTCTGTCTCTTAAATAAATAAGTAAATAAATAAATAAAACACTAAATAAAGTTAAGTCCATCAAATGAAGAGAAGAAAAAGAGTAGTTGGGAAAGCTGGATGGTGTGGTGGAAAGTCAACCAAACCTAGAGTTCATTCTTAAAAACAATAGAAATTAATGTCTCACTTCTGGGAAATCAAATATTAAGGTGTCAACCTATGTTTCCTAGTTCATAGATAATGCCTTCTGTCTTTGCATCCACATGGTGCAATGGGTGAGGAAGCCTCTTCTAAGGACACTAACCCTCTTTGTAAGGGTCTGACCTCGTGATGCAATCAACTTCCAGTATCCCACTGCCAGATGCCATCATGTTGGTTATTAGACAGCAACATATTAACACAAGGCTGACACAAACATAGTACCTAGGAAGAGACAGATTCCTCTCCAAATACTACCCTCATAATGTCTGGAGGTAAATAGCATTTACCTCTACTAGCTACCATAGCTATGGCTGAGGAGATGATTTGAGTGATCCTAACAGGACAAGAACAAAACCTGAGCTCTCTAAGTGCCTGGAGCTAAGGCCTAAAGCTCCTGATAGGATTAGAGACCAAAGACAACATGGATTCCAACAAGAGTGTTGCCTCAGAACTCTGCTCTGGGGCAGTCTACATTCATGGTCCATTGTGAAACTACGGCTTTGCTTGACACCTTCTTAGAACAGTCTCAGAAGAAACACTCTAGGGTCAATTTGCTCATGTATGGCTTTACAGCACAACCCATCAGATCCTCTTTTTTTCTTCTTCTAATTTTATCTATTTATTTGAGATACACAGAGAGAAAGAGGCAGATAGAGAGGATGGGCACACCAGGACCTCTAAACATGGCGAACCAACTCCAGATGCATGCGACACCTTATGCATCTGGTTTACGTGGGTCCTGAGGAATTAAACCTGGGTCCTTTGGCATTCAGGCAAGCGCCTTAACCACTAAGCCGTCTCTCCAGGTCAGATCCTCTTTCTTTGTGCTGAAGAATCCACTGGTGATATTATCTGCACATGAACAAAAACTGCCTTTCATGAGCCTCTCTGGAAACTTCTATTCTTTCTCTCATATTCTGAATGCTTTCCTTCTCCTTCCTACTCCCCAGTTTCTAGTATGGGGTGTTCCTTTTACTGATCTTAGCCTACAGGAAATTTAATCAAATCAAAAGTTAGAAACATGGAGATGTTTGGTGTTATCCTCATAACTGGGAATGAAAGCTGGAGTCCCATGACTCTTTCTCACTCTAGCCAGCTGATTGGCTACAGCTATTTCCTACAGCCTTTACTAGGTCAGATTACAAGTCTTAACTGCAAATTCTCCTGCCATCTTTCTTTCATTTTAACGCTGATGAGAAATAGAGAAAGAGTAATTGCTAACTAGAGTGAAGCCCAACAAAGTATTGTTTGCTATGTGGCCTCACCAGAAGAGGAGGCCACATCTCCTTATCTCTGTTATTTCTACTTAAAAAAAGATCCTTTTTTTTTTTTTTTTTTTTTTTGTTTGTTTACAGTGGGCCAAGGGAGAGCTTGCTAGAGGAGACTGGGAAACATGCAGTTTAAGTAGTTTAAGCAAATGGAGGAAAGGACTGGTAGCTTCTAGCTGCTGAGGGAGATGACGCTTCAGACATTGATACATCCTGTCCTGAGTTAATCTTAGGCTCTTCTCGCAGAGGCAAAGCCAAGAGGAAGGGAGCTGGCTAACAGTACATTACCTTCTTCACAGGCAAGGCACACTGATTGGCGACATTTTGAACTTACATTCCTTTGTTCTAGTATAAATGTCTGTCTTGTCCTGTCATTCTTCTCTCTCTGACCCCATTCTAGCCCACCAGGACCGCCCCTCTGGCCAGCACTAAGTCACCTGGCCAGCATACATAATTTGGTGCTACCAGTGAAACTCAGGTAGCAATCCCAATGTTCTTGAAACAAATTCTAAATTAATGGCATTTCAAGGAACTTTAACATGTAAAGTAGGTAAAAATATCCCTTCAGACACTCTCGTACACGTGTATACACACAGAGTAATCTTTGTTATTAATGAACCAAACAATCTTTGCTCGGTGGCACAGCCTGGTCAGGAAGACAGTGGCACCCAGTGGACAAATGTTTGATTGTTTGAGACAGATGTCCATTGTGAAATATTCTTGTAGGAGGACACTGTTTTCCTTACCCTCTCTTTCTCTCATTCCATTTTTTAAGGCATCAATTTAAATTTTAAGATAGGGCTCATTGACGCTGTTTATTACAGCTTTTCCCTTTTCAAGAATAAGGCTAGAATAAAAAGCAGAAATTCCAGGAACTAATCCTTGGAGAACTGTGTCAGTACTTGATTGTCTGTTTCAACAGTAGTAGTGGAGGCAGCCAAATCTAATAAAATATTCAACTTAATTAAAAATGTAATAATGAAAATGCCTGTAATGTGCTTTTATGCATCGTTCTTTCCTTTTACTAAAAATCATTGCCAACTTCCAATTAAATTCACTTGTTTATACAAATTTGAAACTTCAAGAACTGTGCTTTAAGTCAGCAACACACATGTCCCAAACCTTAATGTTACTATGCAGTTCATCTTGTAGCCATAAAAATATATACTGTCCCTCTCCATCTCTTTCAATGGTTCTGTTATCTGTGAGATACTTGGGTATTTGGCTCATAATATCTTATATATCTACCTTTCTAAAACAGCTGACCATCATCTTACTAAAATAGGTACAAGGAATTTGAATGAAATCCAGTTTCCACTTTATATACCTAATCTTCTAAATGCTGAAAAAAATACATTTAATTAAAGGGATCATCTAGGTAAGAATCTTAATTAGGGACTATTTGTATTAGATAAAAATCTTTTATAAGGAACAAAAGGGAAGAGAACTTTCATGACTGAATTGAATCTTGCTTATTTAAATGAGAGATTAGAACCAGACATGGTAGCACATGCCTACAATTCCAGCACTTATGAGGCTGAGGCAAGAGAATGATTGTTATGAGTTTGAGGCCAACCTGGGGTACACAGAGAGTTCAAGGCCAGAGTGAGCTACATAGCAACACTGTGTGTGTGTGTGTGTTTAAGAGAGAGAGAGAAGAGAGGAGCGAGAGATCATAGAAACCATTCAATTGTAAGGTAGACATATATCTTGTTACAGGGAATTCCTTCTTTTTTAAATATTTATTTATTTATTTATTCGACAGAGAAAGATGGAGGGAGAGGGAGAGAGAGAGAGAGAATGGGCACATCAGGGCCTCCAGCCACTGCAACGAACTCCAGATGTGTGTGCCCCCTTGTGCATCTGGCTAACGTAGGTCATGGGGAATTGAACCAGGGTCCTTTGGCTTTGCAAGCAAAAGCCTTAACCACTAAGCCATGCCTCCAGCCCAGGAATTCCTTCTTTTAATTAGCTATTCAAGAATTCTTGCCAAAAAAAAAAAAGACTCCTTCCCAGACTAGATGTGCTGGAAATATTTTCTTTCCTTATTTCTCTTCCTCCTCTAAAAATTTATTATTGTTATTATGAATTGTATATCATGTTGGAGTCAGCTTCTTGTTGCTAGGACAAACACCCAACCAGAAAGAGCTTATGGAAGGAAAGAGGTTATTTCAGGTTTACAGATTCCAGGAGCACACCACCATCAAAGGTAGAAAACACTGGCCCCCTTTCATAGATCCAGGCAGAGGGACACCACCAATAGTCAGAGTGAGAAACAGCCAGCACCAAAACCAGACAGAACATAAATCACTCTGAACACACCTAGAAGGACTAGACTACAAGATCTGCCCCCAGTAACACCTACTCTTCCTCAGCAGGGCTCCAGCCACTAGAGACTCAAGTTGCAAGCTCAATCTTAATGCAAATTGCCCAAGTCTGTGGGGCTATACATTAAAAAGACCCTATGTAGCATGCATGTGTGTGCTTATGTGAATGCATGTCGGTATATGCAATGTGTGTGCACTTGAGGACTCCCCACACGCACTTGTTCAGAGGCCTGAGGAGGACGTTGGGTAACCTCCTCCATCACTTTTCTACTTTCTTTCCTTGAGAGAGAGTCTCTCACTGAACCTAGATCTCATGCTGTTTTGATTAGCCTCACTTATGAAGGAGTCCCAGCTATCCTGCTATCTCTACCCCTCGCTCCAGCATGGGAGTTACAAGTAGGCACAGACATGCTCTGCTGAGGATCAAACTCGGGTCCTCGTACTTGCAGAACAAATTCCCTTACCCATTAAGGCATTTGTCTAGCCCCCAATTCATTTTTCCCTTCCTTCCTTCCTCCCTCCCTTCCTTCCTTTCTTCCTTCCTTCCTTTTTCCCTTCCTTCCTTCCTTCCTTTCTCTTTCGCTTTCTTGTTCTTCAGTTGTCTGTCTTCCTTCCTCCCTCCCTTCCCCTTTCCTTCCTTCCTTCCCCCTTTTCTTCCTCCTTTTCTTTTGTGCTTTGAAATGGTGCTGACATTCATCATTGTTTTCTATGTGATTCATGGTGTAGTCTCTGTAAGGTCTCATTTTGCTTGTTTTGGGGAAAACAAAAACACAGTTGTCAAGCCAAGTCTTTTGGTATGGATCTGAGATGGATCCATCCACACTCTCTTGCAAAGGCAGCATGGCTTTGTCCATTGGCAAAGTCTCCGGGGAAAACTGTGGCATCCATCACATGCTTAGCCAGTAAACAACAAACACACCCTGGGGACAACACTGGTTTTGTAAACTGCAAAACAATGGAGCACAGTTTGTACATAACTGTGATGCATGTTAATTACAGCTTTTTTCATAGCCTCTTCCTCCCCAAAACTTCTTATAAACTTTCATGCAAAAGATTTTTTAATTTAATTTTTATATTTATTTATTTCAGACATAGAGGGAGAGAAAGAGGCAGATATATAGAGAGAATTGGCACTCCAGAGCCTCCAGCCACTGCAAACAAACTCCGGGCACATGTGCCACCTTGTGCATCTAGTTTGCGTGGGTACCAGGGAATCGAACTTGGGTCCTTAAGCTTCATAGGCAAGTGACTTAATTGCTAAGCCTTCTCTCCAGCCCACGCAAAAAAGATTTTAATTTATAAATATCTTTATATCTAAAGGCTTCATGAAATAGTTATTTCCAATGTCTCAAAAATATATCCTCATCCAAATGTATTGATCCATAAGAAATTAATACAGATTTCTAATATTTCCATATCTCTTCTGTTCTTTTTTTTTTTTTTTTTTTGGTTTCTTGAGATAGGGTCTCATTCTAGCCCAAGCTGACCTGGAATTCACTATGTAATCCCAGGGTGGCTTTGAACTCACAGTGTTCCTCCTACCTCTGCCTCCCGAGTGCTGGGATTAAAAGGGTGCACCACCACGCCTGGCTCTTCTGTCCTTTTTTTTCCTTCAGTGACAATCACTAAGAGTTGGCCTTGATGGCCTTGTATCATATGGGGAGATACAGTTTTGGGAAGATTTGCACTCTGAGGAGCTAAGACCTTCTGCTACTGGGGAAAGGCAGCAATAACAAACACTGTACTATCTGATTTGCGAAATGTAATTTATTAGGAAATGGCACAACCCTGGCCTAAGCTACAGCCACTCTACCTAAAAACAAGGACTTGGCATTCACAGAGATCACCTGCCGTGCCTCGCTCAGCCTTCCAGCACAGGCCAAGTGCCACGTATGGTTTGCTTGGCTTCTGTAAATGTCAAAAAGCCAAGGACAGTCAATATTTCAAAATGTCTCTTCCAGGTAGACTTTCCTCAAATGACTGAAGAACCTTCTTCAGTATTGTTCCTACAGGTATTTTATCTTTGAATTTATCTGTAATGCAAATCTGCCTTCTTTAGGCAAATCATGTGCTTCAGGCAGGTTCGCTGAACACAGCTCGTAATAAATGAAAATCGAATAAAATATGAATGTGAAAGGAAGTTTGAAAGCCTTAAAGGCTCTGTGGAGATGAAAGTTTGTATTGTTAGATGCTGGATGTGTGGCCTCATGGGTGTGGGTCAGCGGGGCAGAGGTTGCCACATGCACCCTTGCTGGACTATACTCCAAGGAACATCTATTTCCAGTTCCCGTGGCAGGTACTACCTGTTCCGATAAAATTCTGGCCTTTTCTTCCACTTCTTTCAGGCAGTTCTCCAAGTATTCAAGCTGGACCATGGTGCACTCCATCTGTCCACTGTCCGATGACTGTTTCTGTAAAACAATAACCCAGTATCACTTTCTGGTAGGAATAGTGTCCTACACACTTTGCATGAACAACTTCACGAACTCATTATGGGCTTAATACATGGGTTCACGCCAATCCTTCTCTTTTCTGAATAGTGGTAAGGTAGCAAGATGTTATAAAAAACAATCATGTTATTTAAAAACTTCAAGATGAAAGTGAGTCTAAAAATTAAATGATGACTAACAAACATCTTCAGAAACTTAGAATCAAATGGCTTGTGTTACAATTTGGTTAATCTGCAACTTTTGGTTTTACTTTAATAGGTCAGGATCAAAGTTTGTCATTCCTGATGGGTGATGTCACTAGAACATCTGTGTGTTGAACATTCATCTATCAGTAGGGTCATTTGGCCTTGGAGAAGCCCTTGTGTCCTTTGATGGTCACCTTCTTTTCCCGAGTTTTATTAAGGGGAAGATAGCACGTGGGTTAAAATCAAACCATTCTTCCCCACTACATGGCTTATGTGATTCATATCAGCAGGGGGTAAATCCTGTCTCTCAAAATTGTTCTAAAGTTAACTTTTGCTGATCTCCAAGCTCAGTATGCTTACTTGGTATAAAAAAGGAGTTATTGAGACTTGTGTACTTCCTAACTACCCACTGGCTGATGTGACAAGTCCTAATAACAGAGCAAAATTAAAGTTAAAAAAAAAAAGGTGGGCTGGATGGGCTGGAGCAATGGCTTAGTGGTTAAGACACTTGCCTGCAAAGCCTAAGGACCCATGTTCAACTCCCTAGAACCCACATAAGCCAGATAGACACAGTGACGCAAGTGCAAGTTTGCACATGTGCACGAGGTAGTGCACGCATCTGGAGTTTGATTGCAGTGGCTAGAGGTCCTGGTGCACCAATTCTCTCTCTCTCTCTCTTACTCTATCTCTCTCTTGTCCTCTCGTTCTCTTTCTCTCTCTCACTGAGAAAAGATGTGCCTTCCTTCCGGGATGTGTCCAGTCCCCTTGTAGACATTCCTGCTGCGGCAGTGCTTCCCATCAGCTCAAGAAAGAGTAACTTGTGCCCTATACATGATGAAGGTCTAACTCGTGTTGTTTTTCCCTCTGGTTTATGATGCCACCAGTTTTCCACATTTATACAATTGCTGGTGATACAGTAGAGCCATCTGCTGGTAAATGGAGCCAGCATAAAAATAAAGTCTTCCATTCCCACGATTGTTAGTCTCGTAAACTGGACTTGGTGCTTAGCCACTGGCTTCTGAAATGAATCGAATTCTACACGATGAGCGACAAAGAAAGATTGCTAAGAAACTGCCATCTGGGCTCCTAGATTAAGGACTGCTGTACAAGGCCATGTAATCTCTCTCCAAAGAATGCATTTAGAGATACCTTTAGAGACGAGGGGCTGGAACAGTGAAACTGTGGGCAAATGGAACCAGTGTTCTTCCCTGTTCCCCTGGATGGCCCCAATAATTTCATGAGCAGGTCCAAAAATTCTCAAAAAATAGAAGTCTTAACACAAAGTTTTTTGTGTATTATATTTAGGAATAAGTACATGTGGTAAAACATTTATGTAGAAAGAGGAAATGCTCAAGAGGTCAAACTATTCCAAAGACCTGCAAGATTGCTATAATCTAGACTGTGGTTGCCAGGAAAAATCATCTTGTTGGAACTTTGATCTCAAAAGGAAGTTTTTCAAAGTGTGTGAACAAACCCAGAAAGATCGGCTAATCCATTTCTCCAGGCCTTTTCCTCCAAACACCCCAAATTTCTCCAGCCAAGAAAGACAACCACTTCCGGTAAGACAAAAGCATTCATTATAAAGTGAGATCCAAAACGAAACAGGTGTGACTGAAGTGACTACTGTTAGATAGCATGTGCCTTTTTGCACAGACAAGTTTAGGAAATTTTCATGTGTAAAGTCTGCCATGTGTACTTGAACCCTGGGGACAAGCTACCCTTGCCCTCTCACAAGCTTCTCTTCTAGCTTCCTGGACTGCTTTATGAGAAAGTTTGCATAAAGGCAAGCACTTTTTTGTTTGTTTCTTTGTTTTTGTTTTTCCAGGTAGGGTCTCACTCTAGTCCAAGCTGACCTGGGATTCACTGTGTAGTCTCTCAGGATGGCCTCCAACGAATTTATGGGAATTGTCCTACCTCTGCCTCCTGAGGGCTGGGATTAAAGGCACGCACCATCACGCCCAGCAGCAAGTGCTTTTTTTTTTTTAAAATAACAACAACAGACTCTTTATTAGGTAATATCAGCTGACACTGACCACCACACACAGACACTGCTGAGCTCTGTGAACTGAAAAGGCCCAGAAGCTGTGCAGGTGCCCATCACAGAACAGCACTCACTGCATGGATATCCTGATCAAAACAATCTTCCATGATCAGTGTAGATCTGGGGTGGCGGCAGCAGCCCCCCAGGGTGCACAGGGACATAACTGGCTTCCTGTACAGCAGAGAATGACACTGGAAGCAAAACCCACAGTCTCCATTTTCTAGACAGTGGGGCGGGGGGAAGGCTGGCAAGCACTTCTTAATAGGAGACAACCTCATTCAAAGCTCGATTCCCCAGGACCCACATAAGCCAGATGCACAAGGGGGCGGATGCGTCTGGAGTTCGTTTGCAGTGGCTGGAGGCCCTGATGTGCCCATTCCCTCTCTTTCTCTCTACCTCTTTCTCTCTCTCTCTCTCTGTCTGTCATTCTCAAATAAATAAATAACATGAACAAAACATTAAAATAAATAAAAGTTAAAGATAAGTTCAGGAATAAGCAGAACATGAAGGTGGAGATGTTCGGGGGGGTTAGAGGCCCTGAAGCAGGAAAGCGTAGCCAACTCTTGTCCATTTGGCAGGACACAAAGCAGGACAGCAGAGAGAAACTGACACTTACATGTGGATTCAGGCAACTTGTATTCATGATAAAAACAAACACCCTCTCAGGGGTCAAGGAAATTGACAGTTGAATGATGTACATCAACAGTCTATTTCACAAAAACAACAGATGTTGGCAAGAATACAGGAAAAGGTAACCCTTCTCCACCACTGCTAAAGAATATTAATTAGCCTAGTCACCATGAAAATCAACATAGATGTTCCTCAAAAGAAGCCCCCCCAAAACATATGATCCAGCTATACCACTCCTGAGTACATATCCAAAGGACTCTACGTCAGAAGACCACAGAGATAACTGAATGTTCATGTTTACTGCACTGTTCACAATAACCAAGCTATGGAACCATCAACAGATAAATGGATAGAGAAAATGTGCTACATAGCACAATAGTTTTTTTTTTTTTTTTCAAGGTTGAGTCTCACTCTAGCTCAGGCTGACCTGGAATTCACTATGTAGTCCCAGGATGGCCTCAAACTCACCATGGTCTTCCTACCTTTGCCTCCCAAGTGCTGGGATTAAAGGCATGTGCCACCACACCCAGTCTCTTTTTTTTTTTTTTCTTTGTATTTTTTCTTTTATATGAAAGAGGAAAAAAAGAGAGAGAGAGAATTGGCATGCTAGGGCCTCCAGCCACTGCAATTGAATTCTAGACACGTGTGGAATGTGCTTTCTCTCATACATGGAATTTGGGGAGAAGACATGAAAGTAAAAAGGGAACATTAGGGATGTGGAAAGGGAAAAGGGGGAGTTGGGCAAAAGATTAAGAAAGTGTCATAGAGGAGAATATGAGCAAAGTACATTAGAGGAATGTGTTGAAATGATATAATGAAAACCCTTACTTTGTAGTTTTTTTTGAGGAGACTGCTATATGACATCACAATGCCAAAACCATGCAGGAGATAATATCATGGTTGAGGATTGACCCTGTGTGTGATTTCCAAATGGCAAGTTCTAGCAATTCAATAATTTCTGTTTGCTTTTCTTTGTCAGGGGAGAGCAAGAATGCAGTCCCCCACTACCACAAACTATGCAGTGGAGTTTCCCGTATTTGGGGAATCACAAAGGTCAGCACATCTGGAGTGCAATGAATACGTCTCCCCTGGGAAAACCACATTCATGACCATGGTATCTCCCCTTCTAGGTAAGTATAATAATGCCTATTTTTAATTTCTACTCTTTAGTCTCAAAATTTTCTACCTAAATGTTGAGTCAACAATCTAAGTACATGGAGCTAAAACAAAAGTAAATAATATTTAAAAAGCAAACAAAATCTTTTATTATGGTCAAAACACTAAGCTATTTATATAGCCACATGTGTATATTTGTTTTTTTTTTGTTGTTGTTGTTTGTTGTTTGTTTTTTTTTTTCAAGGTAGGGTCTCACTGTAGGCCAGGATGACCTGGAATTCACTGTATAGTCTCAGGGTGGCCTCAAACTCATGGTGATCCTCCTACTTCTGCCTCCTGAGTGCTGGGATTAAAGGCATGTGCCACCTAGCCACACATGTATATTTGGAGTGACAGTTTATTAACTGGACAAACCTTATTGGAAATTGTGATATGTAATTGTAGTCTTCCTTTTGGTTGTAGAAGTTTCTCACTTGAGACTTTAGAGGGAAATTTATGTGTGTGTGTGTGTTTTTTTTTTTTCCCTATTTTTGCTTTATTTCTCTAATCTATCACAATACCTCTGAGAACCTTCTCTCTACCCCTTCCTGGTTCTTAAGCCTTTCTTTTTCTGTCCTAAAATAACCTCACTCTACTGCCTCAGCCACATGAACTCCCATCCCTGAGATCTGATTCAAGGGCTCTGACGGATCTGACTTGCTATGCTACTCCTAGCAATGGCTCCTGGGGGCAGAGCTTTGCTGAGCACTTAATAGGAGCCAAATAAATCCCTGACGATTGACCAGAAACTCGGCAGTTCAAAGCAGGCAAGAGAGTATCGCGTCATGGGGAGCAGTCCTTCATGCTGAGAGTTGGGAACAGTGACTCCATTGAGCACTACTTTCCCCATATCCGGCTGGCCCGGGACACTGACACCGATCACGATCACAAGCCCGGGGAAGTTCTGTTGCCAAGGCCAAGCATGAAGCAGGGCAGCCGAGGGCAAGGACATGACCCTGGCTTTGAGTGATGGTGGGGCTACTGTGAGGACTGAGTGGTCATCAAATAAATCGGGTAAATGAAACCGATGAAGTATTCCATAAATATCCATAATTACGTCATGACAACTCCTTGGCAGAAAATAATTTGGTATTAAGGCCTTCTAATTTATTTTTAAAATCACAGCAGGGCTAGGGAGATGGCTCAGTGGGTAAAGTGCTTGTTAAACAGGTGTGAGGGACCAGAGCTGGGATCCCCAGAATTCACATAAAGCCAGACGCAGTAACTTGCATCTAGAATCCTAGTGCTCCTATGCAAAGGTGGAGCCCCCAGAAGCTAATGGGCCAGCTAGCCTGGCACATATAACAGCAAACAAGAGAAACCTGCCTCAAACCAAGTAGAAGGCCAGGACCACCACTTGAGGGTGTCCTCTGACCACCACACATGCACATGCGCACTTGCGAACCCATACACACACACACACACACACACACACACACACACAATAATAAATACCCTAGTAAAAGACAATACATGTAGGGACACTTATGACAAGTAATGAGAGAAGAGCAGTGTGAAATCGAGTCAAGTATATAACTAAGCACAAATTGAATGAAGTCAGTACACGCATGCATGTTTATTTCAGACCAAGAGTGCTAAATAAAAGCGTGCTTACACAAATTCCACCCACGCAGAAGAACATTTTGGCACAGGTCAGTTTTAGGGAGAAAGCTTCTCAGACAAGCCCAGGATCCACATGTGCCGCAGGCCCAGCCGCCTCCACCACGAGGTACAGTAACCTTCTAGATGAAACGTGCTTTGACAGTTTACAGTGGTTGAGCCTCCTGTTTGCGATCCCAACTCTTCAGGGCTGCTGTCTGTTCCCTCTTGACTGCTACCTCGGCACCGACGCTCCCTTACCCTCTGCAGCCTGCTCATATCTTCTCACCTCCTGTGTCTTCTCACCTCCTCCCATGCCTCTGGTCCTTATGATGGGCACATGCCAGCACCCCTCCCCCCTTATCTTTCACGATTAGAATGCAATGCCTGTGAAAGTATCATCACTCCCAGCAGGAAACTCTCTGCGTTAGGGGTTGCCTCACAACGACCTAGTAAGGTCTTACAATTCTAAATATGGACTGGAGAGATGGCGCAGTGGTTAAGGAGCCTGCCTGCAAAGCCTAACAACCTGGGTTTGATTCCGCAGCGCCCACGTAAAGCCACATGTACAAAGTGGTACATGCATCTGGAGTTCCTTTGCAGAGGGCTGGAGGCCCCAATGTGCCCATTCTCTCTCTGTCTGTCTCTTCTCTTTCTCCCTCTCTCCTTGCAAATAAATTTTTAAAAAAATTAAAACATAAACATGTAAAAACTACAGCTGAAGACTACAAGACATGACCATCAACATGAACAGGAGGTGACCAAGGGCAGTCATGTTCTAAATGTGACTCCACTCAGGAGCCGTATGACTGAGTCAGTCCCTTTTGATTTGGATCTTAGGTTTTTCCGTCTTTCAGAGACAATATATTTCTCAGCAGGAGACAAACAGATGTTCCAAAGGAGTGACAGAGGAAAATTAAACAAAGGGCCTCTCCACCAAGGTGTGGACATTGTTAAGGGTATCAACAGAGGTCAGCCAGGCATACCATAGAGGGGCAGGTAGCCCTTTCCTTCTCTTGCTGAGAAAAGGGTAGGGGAGGAGGACAGGGCGAGTCACTGAAGGATCACCGGCAGGACAGTGGAATTAGCAGTCTGATCTTCTGCTTTTCATCTTGTGTCTCGATTAGGATGAAACTGGTAATAAGCCAACTGGTAAGACGGCCTGCATGGCAGACAGGAGCGAAGAGAGCAGTTTTCCCTGAGAAGTGCAGGAAAACACTGGAAAGGGGATGGGATTGAGGCGTGGGGAGCTACAAAAAGAAACCTCAGCTCAGAGGGATTTACTCTATTCATGGTTCCCAAACGCCAGCCCAGAGGAGATAAGCATTTTCAGTAGTCACAACCAAAGGACAAAAACAAGACTTAAAAAAAAAAACAACATTGTGACTCTTTTCATGAAGCAGAACTTATTCCCTTAAGAGGACCCTCTTTTATTCTGAGATAAGGATTCATCCCATTTTCGGTGTTAATACGTCCCTTTAACAAATTGGTATGGCCTATGAATTTTCTTATGTATGTTTGCTTGAAAAGAACAGCAGTTCTGTGAGAACTGACCCTAATTATCTAGAGGTGAAAATTCTTACTGCTTTATGGAATACTCAAGGGTAAAGCCCTCCATTTGCCTGACCTGGGTTAACTAAGAAATGAATGCGTTATCAGTTGGTTTTTCCAGGGTAGCCCGAGCCTACCCAAGGTGGACCTGAACTGTCTATCAAACTGTCTACCTTAGCAAGAGTCCAGGATACTATTTTTTTGTGGGTTCAGTGGGGGGACACATTCCTAGTGGTCAGCCTTTTAGCCTGTGAAAGATTTAACTACTTTTCCAAACTATAGGAGAAAAGGCTATTGCAAAGGAATCGTTGATTCACATTTCAATTTAAAACAAGATTAAGATTCTTGTGATGGAAGTTGATGGACTATGTGCCATTTGCTAGTTTCACGATTATCTTTAAATAATGGCATACCCCCATTTAAAAAAAAATTGTTTATTTATTTGAGAGTGACAGACAGAGAAAGAAAGAAAAGTAACACTTCTCCACTGAAGAAGGGTTACTTTATCCTGTATTCTTGCCAACATTTGTTGTTTTTGTGAAGTAGATTGTTGATGTACATCATTCAACTGTCAATTTCCTTGACCCCTGAGAGGGTGTTTGTTTTTTATCATGAATACAAGTTGCCTTAATCCACATGTAAGTGTCAGTTCCTCTCTGCTGTCCTGCCTTTGTGTTCTGCCAAATGGACAGGGGCTGGCTACACTTGCCTGCTTTAGGGCCTCTAAACCCCTGAACATCTCCACCTTCATGTTCTGCTTATTCCTGAACTTGTCTTTAACTTTTATTTCTTTTTTTAAATTTTATTTTTATTTTTTGTTCATTTTTATTTATTTATTTGAGAGCGACAGACAGACAGAGAGAAAGAGGCAGAGAGAGAGAGAGAGAGAACGGTGTGCCTGGGCCTCCAGCCACTACAAATGAACTCCAGAGGCGTGCACGCCCTTGTGCATCTGGCTAATGTGGGTCCTGGGGAATGGAGCCACAAACCGGGGTCTTTAGGCTTCACAGGCAAGCGCTTAACCGCTAAGCCATCTCTCCAGCCCTACCCCAAATTTCTAACATGCCAATTGGTATTTCAAATATTTAAAATGATCAAATAAATTAAATTTAAAATAGTGAAATATTTAAAATAATCCAATTCAAAAACACGTATCGAGGTTCTCCAATGTCAGGTGCTAGCTACACAATGAGAAATAAGTACTACTAAGATACAAATTACTTACACCCTCACTCGAATTTTCATCTTAGAATTTCTGCCTAGTACAAGAAATCTGAGGCTTGGTTTTTATGCAAAAAAAATTAGAAGAGTGTCAGAAACTTAGTAGTTAACTTAATACTTTTATGTTTATTCATAATATACATTGTTCTTTTCTCTTTCATGAGAATTATGTCAGAGGGCAGTAAGAGGCTCCCTTAATCTGTGTTCAAATATTCTAAGTTCTGGGCTGGAGAGATGGCTTAGCTGGTTAAGCACTTGCTTGTGAAGCCTGAGGACCCCGGTTCGAGGTTCTATTCCCCAGGACCCACGTTAGCCAGATGCACAAGGGGGCGCACGCGTCTGGAGTTCGTTTACAGTGGCTGGAGGCCCTGGCGCGCCCATTCTCTCTCTCTCTCTCTCTCTCTCTCTCTTTCTCTCTCTGTCTGTCGCTCTCAAATAAATAAATTAAAAAATATATTCTAAGTTCTGTCTCAAATAGCATTGTTATGAGGGTCTCAGAGACCTTGTACAAACAACAACAGGAGAGACCATGTAAACAATATGCAGTTGCCATAGTTTACATTAGAGATATCAAAGTTTGGTTGTCAGGACATCTGAATTTGCATTCATATTATATTATACCTCTTATAGGACCATCATGACTCGTGACCCTCACAAACTCCTTTAAGTACTTGATGAATTCACTTACCACAGGTCCACAGAGGGAGCTCACATGTACCTAGTTCTGTGCATGCTTTTGAGTACAAAGGCACCCTTCTCAGCCTCATCCACATAGTCTAAATCATGAATGTACTGTTTAGAAGGAATTTTATATTCTAGCCACTTTCAATTTTCCTAAGATAAAATGCAAAATCTTGAATGAGAGTATCAATATGCTGTTACCTCTATTAGCAGTTATGCAGACGAGCAAATGTATTGATATTTTCCTCTAAGAGAAATGACCCAAACTAAAAAGAAATAAATTATATTCTCATTTTGGACAGCAAAGTGGGTAGCATATCTTCCCCAGCAAGTTCGATTTTGGAGCTGAGACTTCGCAGCAATTTATATTACCCCACCTTGTTGCCCACAGTGCAAATATTCTTCTAATGAGAATCATAATAACAGTGGAACAAAAAACAATCAAAGTTATCTTGTATTAAAAATGCTTTCATTGCTTTGAAATATAAGGAGGGGGAAAATGGGAAGTTGCTTGATGAGTATAGTTTCAGCTGTGGAAGATAAAAGGTTCAGGAAACTGACAACAGTATGAGCATGCTTACCACTACTGAACTATATACTTTAAAGTGATTAAGGGCTGGAGAGATGACTGAGCAGTTAAAGTGCTTGACTATGAAGCCTAAGGACCCAGGTTCGATTCCCCACTCCCCATGTAAGCCAGACGCAAAAGGTGGGGCATGAGTCTGGAGTTACTTTGCAGTGCCTAGGGCCCTGGCACACCCATTCTCTCCCCATCTCTCTCTCTCTCAAGTAAATAAATACAAATATTTTTTTAAAAAAGGTTACAATGGTAAAACTGATATATTATTATCATAATGAGATAAAAACTAAAACTATCCTGTAGCACAAATATAAAACACACATTATGAAATGAGGTAATGTATATTAGAGTTCAACTGGAATGGACGAAAGGAGAGGATAGAAGGAAAGTTAATCAAAACTAAAGATATTATGAAAATCCACATTGAAATATACATTTTTGTTTGCTGATAAATTTATATATGTATGTGTATAAAATTTGAAAAAAAATAACAGAGTTTGGGAAGAAATGCCCTGTGGGGTGGATAATACTACACCCAGAAGCCATAGGTCCTTACAGAAAAATCCCAATGCGCAATGAATTGTTAGTCAGGGAGCTCCTTGAGGCCCCTTCAAACAATGCAAGCACTGCGAAGGCTCTTTGTTGTCCACCAGAATTAGATGGTAAAACCCTATTGCTGAAAACACCACATGTACTTTGTGACAGGACACTGAGATATGAAACTCGAACTGAGCTGGAAGCAGACCCTATTGACTTGCTGCCATAGTGCGGGCAAGTGCTATACAGCCTGCTAGGAGAAAAAAAACAAAAACTTACCATTGGTCTTAACCAGCTATGCACCCTGCAAGCTATACAACTGGCCAGCCAAGCAAGATATGCCAACTAGTGCAATAGTCCCATGTCTGTTATGGGTGTAACTGTCTGCTCTCTGATTGGATTTGAGACCCACTCCATGGGAGGAAATTCATGTCTGGTACTGAAAACTTAGTCAAAATCCTATGGCTTGGAATGTCATAGCCCCTAAGGAGAAAGGCACTGTTGATGTTTTGACTAAATGTACATGCCCACCAAATTGCCCTCTAAATACTTATGTTTATGCCCACATATTAATGCTACCCTCCCTTTTGGTTAGAGGAGCTTCTCTTTTCAGATGGTGCTGACCACTGCAATGACTCAGAACTCATCAAAGTGCTGAAAAGTGACAGTTGAGTGTTCAGCACCAAATTAGACATCTCTGTAGCCCCCTCCAAGGCTCAGAGACCACTGCAAAAGAGGTGATGGAAAGAGTATAAGAAGCAAAGGAAGGGAGGAGTGTTCTGGAATACTGTCTTCTAGTCACAAAGTGGCATTTGCACTTATGACCTCACAGTGGCTGTGGCTACCTGTATATGACCAGCATACTATGAAGGTAAAAAAAGAAAACTGCATCAGAGTAGAAGAGGGGCTAGAAAAACAAGAAGATGGGGTTCCATGTAGTCAATAGAGGGGAGCAGGGACAAAGGAGGGTACTAGAAGAGGATTATTATCAGGGTTCATTCTGTATATGTATGGAGGTTGTCAATGAAAAGTTAACAAACAAAACATAACAAAACACAAAAAGGAATTCAACTGTTCTTTGCTTCCTCTAAAGGATTGCTGTGAGAATCAAGTAAGAAAAAAGATGGAACACAATAAAGTCTATAAAATAAAGAAGATATTCATTCTGAAAATGGATTTTGATTTCTTTACTTAAAGTTGTCTAAAAATAGCATTCATTTCTAAATAAAATTTATCACTAAGTGGTGCATACAATACCTTTCACATTTGTAAAGATAGAACTTTGAATAGTTAAGATACTTCTGTGACAGGATCATTCTTTTCACACACAAATGTTTAGACGTTGAGTGCTTGGTCATATTCATCAGCAATTCATTCTTATGCACATACTTGTAGGAAGGAGGATCAAGTCAGTTTTGAGTAAGGTGCTGTAATTTTATCTTCCAAAGTTAGTTTTTCAAATAAGCTATCACAATACTCTGCATAATAAACAGCAAATGTTTTGGTAATGATAATGTTCAGAGGTATGGTGATTTTTTTTTCCTGCTGGTGACATTTCGATTCTTAACATGTAAACTTTAAAAATATATATTTAAAAATGTAATGGCAGGGTTGGAGAGATAACTTAGCCGTTTAGGCGCTTGCCTGCAAAGCTAAAGGATCCTGGTTCGATTCTCCAGGACCCACGTAAGCCAGATGCACAAGGGGGCGCATGCATCTGGAATTCGTTTGCAGTGGCTGGATGCCCTGGTGCTACCATCTCTCTCTCTCTTTCTCTCTCTCTTTCTCTCTCTCCCCTCTTTATCTATCTCAAATAAATAAATAAAACATATTTTAAAAAACTGTAATGGTAATGGTAAGACCCTCCACCCTCCCATGACATTGACCCAACCCAGCAAGGAAGTCTTAACTAGACAAGAGAGCTTTCCTCTCCCAGGCTGGCATGCCTACAGCATTTCATTTTTTAAAGCAAGATTTGAAGGAGAAATAGGTTATGCATCCCTTTGTATCAGATAAAAGTCCAGTAACAATTTCCACAGCACATTCCAACATGATAAGGTGAGGAGAGGACAGAGTGAGAAGCTAGTTTTTGCTGTAAATTTCCACTTCTTTGAAAGTTTCCCAGTCAAACACCCCTAGGACGCATGGGTAGAATGCCAAGAAGGGGCGCAGCATAACCAACAGTGAACTCACTGAACCTCAGTTTCTACTTCTGTGAAATGAAATCCCACCTAATTCACCTTGAGCTCTAAGGTAACCATTTGCCCTGCTATTCTGGCTGCCTCTTCTTATTTGGAGAATTTCCATTTCATGAATGCTAGCTCCACAAGCAAGAGGCTTGGAACTACCTCTCAAGTATCCTTTATAGCTAAGGTGTAGGGGGTCGCTTGGGCTTTATTAAAAAAAAAATCAAGCCGGATGTGGTGGCGCATGCCTTTAATCCCAGCACTCAGGAGGCAGAAGTAGGAGGATCACCGTGAGTTCGAGGCCACCCTGAGACTCATAGTGAATTCCAGGTCAGCCTGGGCTAGAGTGAGAACCTACCTCGACAAACCAAAAACAAAAAAAAAAACAAAAAAACAAAAACAAAAAACAAAAAAAAAAAAAACCAGCTTGGGATTCCAGTGTGGATGGGAAAAGATACCAAACACAATGGAACCTGGCCAGAAGCCAAGTGACATAAGACTTAGAGTGTGTCTCACACTCAGGGGAAGTGACAAGTGATGTGAAGTCTCTGCCCAGCCACAACAGTCTTGGGTTTGTCACCAGATGCTGAGAGATCATTGATATTCTTCCTGCAATATCTGCTGCGACTCTCTAGAGAATCCCTGAGATAATGTATCTTCTTTAACCACCCATGTCCCTTTTCACTCTAACTGGAATGTTGATGCCAAACAAAACCTGACTGATGGACGTGTTTGAAGTAATTATCATTTTTCATGGCTTCAAGCAAGTAATTAAATTATGCTGAGCCTTCACGTCCCCAGCTATAAAAGTAGAGGAAACGACTTCAGGGACTACCATGCTGATGAACCGTGCTACTTCAGGAGGATCCTTGAGGTATTGTCTGACCCATAGTAGTAAGCAAAATTATATTATTCACAATGAAGGTGTCAACTTTTACGTTTCTATGGTGCAACCTCTGGGAGCCCACAGCACAGAGAGAGGCTGGGATATGACTGTAAGGACCACAGAAAGTGAAAATCTTATATCATGAAACCATACCTAGCCTGCCTTCCTAAATGGAAGACTTAATATTGGTTTGCACAATTCAAGCACAAATATTTTAAAATGCAGCTAGGGAGGGCATAGCCTCCGTCCTTCCCTGCTATCTACCAGGGATTATTACTAGCCATCTTCATTTCTTCCTGTCCTTCTTGCTAGACATGGTCTTTGGAGCATGTATGGGAACACAGGAGAGGTTAAGAAGGGCAGGAGAACTGTGGAATAGGACCAAAGAAAAAGGGTTTTCAAGGCATTTTTTACAGAGAAAATTTGAGAAAGCCTTCTTGTTGAGATGGAAACTTACGTGAATTTAAAGGAAGATTTTTTGTTGTTGTTGTTTTTAAAAATAGCTCTGAACACTTGATAACCCATCAGACGTTAATGGTCAGACCCTGCTCCTGAAGACACCATATGCTGTTGGCACAGAACATGGAAAGACATGGCTGGAATCCAGAAGAGAGTCAGTCCCCAGCAGTTAGCTGGTCTAGTGCTGGAAGGCACTACATGAGCTACCAGGGGAAAGTGGCCAACATCTGTCTGAGCAACCCAAAGTCTGAGCGACTCAGAAGCAAACAACCTGATGTAATGCTCACACAAGTGCAATAGTGGCACATAGCTATGGTGGGTAACCAACTGCTCTTGGATTGGCTAAGAGATTCTCTCAGTGGAAAGGAGACCATATCTGGAACTGGGAAATACATCAGAATCATATCCAGATAATGGTTTTGCTCTCCAATATCAAGCTTCCACTAATCTTGGGCTATAAGAGGGGCTATACCTATTAAATCCTCTCTATATTAATAATGCTTATCCCATTTAACCTGTGCTGACTTCACTCTTCACTGGAGATTCTGCTTCTCTATTTCAGATGGGAATGGGACCTGAGGAGATAAATGACCCATTGCACTTCAGCCTGGGCCCAGCTGAAACCACAGAGGAACTGGGGAAATGAGCAAGAGTGCTGCTTTCTCAGTGAACCTGATATCAGCACAAGAGTGAAGGAGAGAGACCCTGAGGACACTCAACACCTACCAAACCAGAGACCTAGAGGCTCCTAAGAGCCCATCACTGAAGTAGACTTAAAAGGCACAGGACATGGCTCAGGGAATTTTGTGGAAGAGGGGGAGGAAAGATTGCTAGAGCCACAAGTTGGGACATTATGCACAGAGACATTGACTCTCCCCCATAACTGACTGCTGCCCCCACAATGCACCACCCACAATCCCCATGGGGATGACCTGCATCCCAAAAAAAGGGCCCCTTTGGAAAAGGGGCAGGGATGAGGGAAACGATGGTACTAACATGTGTTGTTTACATACTAAGTATGTCCATATCTAATAAAAATATATTTAAAAAATAGTTCTGAAAAAATTTCCTGTCACGTGTTCAGTTAGTGAGATTTCAGCCTCTATATGCTGCCGGATTCACTGGGTCCAGGTATGGCTTCTTTCTTTTTGAAAAGTTCCATTTGTAAAAATTGACACTTCGTGACTTCTATTTTCTTGTCACCATTACAAAGAAAAAGATTATGAACACTTATTTGTAAAAATAGAATGAAGTAAATTATGTCTTATTTTCATATGCAAAGAACATGTCGTTGAGTATCATGTGTATGTCAACACACATTCTCAAACAATAAATACCAAGCCCTACCATCTAAGAAGCTAATTTTGTTATGTCACCTCATATATTAGTGTGTTCCTACAAGTGTACAACATTTAAAATGTGAATTTGCACTATACATGTCAGCTTGTGACCATATTCCACTAACAATATGTCAGAGAAACAATCGGCATTTGAATAATTATGGATGTCACTTTCCATAATCCTTAATTTTAAAACTTACCGAAAATGTAAAGGTTTCAATAAATCCTATTGCATGACGCAGTTTGTTCTGTGTTCAGGCAACCTGAAGCAAGCACCCTTGTTTTGTGAATGTGTGCTACTCGTTCTTAAACTAAAAACAGTGGTTAATGCAATTGATCATCTTTTTCCCATTCTTGAGTTATTGTTTTTGTCTTTCTGTTTTTGTAGTCATAGACATTGAACCTGGAACCTTGACCTTAAGCACAATAAGCAAGGACAATATAAATGGAGCTACATTTCTAGCTCACGATATGCAAGAGAATATGCTAATGAGCAATGTATACCAACAGGAGATGAGAATCGTAGTTCTCTTTTCTTTTTTTTTTTGTTTTTTTTTTTTTTGTTTTTTTCTCAGTTACATATGTTTAATAGGCAGTTCACTAATAATCTCAGAAATCCTTCTCTTCATCAGATGTTTGATCCCCCTGCAAAATTCTGGGTCGCCGAGCTTGAACGTGGAGCTTTACTCCATCAATAATATGCTTTTCCTGTTGTATTGCATTCTGAAGTTCTTCTTGTGAAGAAAATTGAACCCAACCCATACCTCTGTGAAAGCCAGTTGCTCTGTCAAAAGGTACAGAGCATTTTCGTATGTGGCCAAACTGAGCAAAGTGCTCTCTCAGCTCACTCGCCGCCGCCATCCAAGGAATTTTTCTGACAAAAGCAATGGGCCGACCACCACGAGAACGCACTGCCATAGCGGCCTTCACTGCCGAGGCGGCCATGTTTTCCGTAGTTCTCTTTTCTAATGTTTGAAATTAATTTTTAAATAAGTATACAATGTGATGGGTTTTATTATGGCATTTCATACATATATGTCATCCTACTTTATTCTTACTTATCTCCCCTCCCCAATGCCCTCCCCTATCTTTTCTGCCACCCTCTGGCTGGTTTCCTTGCTCCTCAAATAGTCTTTTCTTCTGCTTTCATATCATGTATTCTATCACCCTCTCTTCCCCTTCCTTCACGTAAGATATCTTTCTACCACATCGTGGTCCACTTTCTACTTCCCTGACGAACTCAGATGCACACCTGCATACATACACTCACACCTACCTACCCCGACTCACACATTCAGATACATATATAGACATACCTACCTACCTATGTAACTTCTACATATGACTGGAGCATTAAATACTTGTCTTTATGAGTTGGGTATATTTTGTTCATCATAATGATCTTCATTTCATCCATTTGCAAATGTCATGATGTCTTTGTCTTTATAGATAAAAAATATTCCATTGTATATATGCCCCACATTTTATTATTCATTCTTCTGTTGATATCTAGGCTGACTGTATTTCTTTTTTAAAAAAATTATTATTTATTTGAGAGAGAGGGAGGGAAGGAGGGAGGGAGGGAAGGAGGGAGGGAGGAGAGGTAGGAGGGAGGGAGGAGAAGAGAGAAAGAGTCAGGTGTGCCAGGGCCTCCAGACACTGCAAATAAACTCCAGATGCAGGAATCACCTTGTGCATCTGGCTTACATGGGTACTGGGGAGTCGAACCTGGATCCTTAGGCTTCTCAGGCAAGTGGCTTAACTGCTAAGCCATCTCTCCAGTCCCTGGTCATATTTCTTAACTAATATGAATAGTGCAACAAGAAACATAGAGGCTTATCTCTGTGGTGTACTGACTAGAGTCCTTGGGGTATGCACTCAGAAATGGTATAGTTGGTTGCACAGATAGTCATTTTATTTTCAGGTTTTTGAGGAACCTCCACATGTAATCCCAGAGTAGCTGCTTCCGTTTACAGCACCAACAGCAATGTGCAAGGGTTACTCTTTCTCGCCATCCTCCCTAGCATTTGTTGTCCTTGGTTTTTTATTCATGACAGCCATTCTGATAGGATGGAGAAAGAATCTCAAAGCACTTTTAATCTGCATTTCTCTGGTGGCTAAGGATGTTGGACACTTTTTCAAATATTTAAAGATTGTTGATTTTCTAACCCATTTTTTTTTTCTGGCCTTCTCTTTTATGTTGCTCTCTTTCCTTTCCAGGCCCTGGACTGAATTCATTTGCTTGCTTGTATCCTCTTTCAGGTCAATCATCATTTTTACTGGAAACTTCTGAAATCTTCATCTGGCATTTTACCTATTCCAGTATCGCCTTGCCCAGTTTTACTCTGGCTTAAATATCCAAAAGATGAGCAAGTTATACACGAACTTTGATTTTATCCAAAATGTTAAGACAAAAATAACCTTTGGTCTCTAACACATCGTTAAGTTCTGTCTCATTTTACACATCTCACGATTTCTTCACTGCTATCCACACGACCTCCTCAACATTCCCTTTCTCACAGGAAATAACGTGTATCATCACTTCACAACACAAATTAATAGTGCTTCCCCCAAATAAAGCCAGGTATCAGAGACTCTGACATTTGAAAGAACTGAGTGTTGAAAAATATCATGAGCACCTGACGGAACAATTTCGTAAACAATTACATGCCTCTGTTCTAAAGGTCCTTTGCGCCCCGTGATGCCTCTGAGGGAATTCTGAGAACATTCTCTCTGTAAACAGTGCGTTCCAGAGCCACATGTTTTCTAAACTTCTCTGCCTGTTGACATTTAAAAAAAATAATAAAAGAACATATTTGCAGGAAGACAGGAACTTTTGTTTCTTATACGTTTACCCTATCATAGAAATTAAAAACGAAATAGGTCATGGTGCCCAACTGCCTATGAAAGGTCATTTTCTTCCCAACCTCACTTTAAACTGCTTGATCTTTGCCGTGCTCTCTGCTCCCAAGTTCAATAGAACTTATTATTAAAACGAGGATTTCTGAACTTAATGCTTCCCTTAAGGACTTTTAAAAATCTCTCTATAGTATTTCTTTTCTCAGGTCTAATTCGATTTGTTGAAATCCTGCTTTGTATTGTGTTGCAACTTTCTGTCCATCAGAACATTTCTGAAATATTCCCAGGGCATGATCTTATTTCTTCAGCCTTTAACGTTGTTTTGGAGAGTCTTCCGTTAGTCAAGAAAGTAGACGTGATGCTGTAACTTCTGAACCGTGTGGAGCCCTTAATTACCACACGTCTCCTCCTTCGTGTGGCTGCTGGCAGGCGCAAGCCCTAGTGGGAACAGCCATGCTGAGGTCCCCTTAGAGCTCTCCTGCTCAAATACCTTGGGTGAATTTTATGGTGGGAAAATATACCCTTCAGGGGCTGGGGAGATGGCTAAGTGGTTAAGTGCTTGCCTGTGAAGCCTAAGGATCCTGGTTCAATTCCCCAGGACCCACGTAAACCAGATGCACAAGGGGGCGCACACGTCTGGAGTTCATTTGCAGTGGCTGGAGGCCCTAGCAGGCCCATTCTCTCTCTCTCTCTCTGTGCCTCTTTCTCTCTCTATCTGTTGCTCACAAATAAATAAAAATAAACAAAAAAAATATATACCATCCAGGTATAAAACATCAGTCATTTGTAACCAATAAGTTTAAAAAAAATTAATGATTATCAAAATGTTTGGAACTAATTGGTTTTAACTCTCTTGATATTAGCCAATGGGGGAAAATATTTCCCACCAATTCCAATGATACTATCACTCCCATCTTTCTCTGTATTGCTTAGCCCAAACTCTGTAGAAGCTTGTTCGGTGCAGAATTTAGGCTGCAGAATTTTAACGGGCTGCAGCGAGATGGTTGTATAGAATCAGGGGTGGGGGCGGGGCAGGGGAGCATGACCTGAGCGGCTGCTATATATTGCAAGACCTCAATGTGCAAATCTACACGAAAGGTCGAACAGTGGATAAAAATTGCAACCAACACCTCACATTGCAAGATAAGGGAAGAAAATATCACTTCCCTTCTCTATCTATCCCTAGGGGTAAAGGTTCAACATAAATATTTCTATGGGGTTTTTTTTAACCTTTTTAATTTTTTTTATTTTGCATAGTCATTATACATGATACTGTTACATTTTCATATAAGTATATATTTATATTGAGCTTATTCCCCCAACAACTCCCTCAATTTCCCTTCCATACCACTCTACTTCCATTTTCCACCCCTCCCCATTTGTGTCCTTTTGTGGGAAAAATAAATATTTTAGGTTGAATATGTGAACATTACCACAACTTGCCTAAAGTTTGCAAAAGGCATTCATTAGAACACTTAAAACTTCTCTAAACATCTGTCTGAAGTTGGAGTGACAGGGGCTGCAGGGATGGCTTAGCAGTTAAGGCGCTTGCTGGCAAAGCCAAAGGACCCAGGTTCAATTCCCCAAAACCCACGTAAGCCACATGCACAAGGGGGCACATGTGTCTGTAGTTCATTTGCAGCAGCTAGAGGCCCTGGTGCTCCGATTCTCAATCCCTCTCTCTCTCTCTCTCCATAAATATATATATGTATATCTGCCTCTCTCTCTCTCTCTCTTTCTCTCTCAAATAAATAAATAAACAAACAAAATATTTTAAGAAAAGAAGTGAACATCTCTCCTCCAGCACTGCATCTTGCCCGCAGTCCCAGCACAGTGGCTTTTTAGCCTTTCTTGTGAATTTCCATTCACAAACCTCTTTAATCAGATTATGGCCTATTCTGATTCTGTGATTATGTTAGATTAGGATCTCAGTAGACAGGCTTGGTAAGAGAGATCTGTTTGCTGAGGTCAGATTTAAGATGGCACCTTTAAAGGCAAGAGAACAAGGAAGGCAATGGGCATTGGCCCACTGAGAAGGGAAGCCCAGCAGCAGGGCCAGCCCTGCGGAGTGGCTCCCAGTCAAAGTCTAGAGGGCAGATCTTCTGGGCCTGCACCAACCATCGCTATGGACAAGGCCATCATCTCTTGGAGCCATGGGCCTCCTTCAGCTGAAAGGAATTCCTAGAGAGAAACTCAGCCAGCCAATAGTCAAATTAGCTCAAAATGGATCTTAGGCCTATTTATAAAATCTAAAACTACAAAATTTCTAGAAGAAAACATGGGAGAAAACAGTTGTGACTTTGGGCAAAGATTTCTTAGATGAGATACCAAAGTCATGAGCAATGAAAGTATCGAGTGATAAATTAGATTTCACACAAGTAAAACATTTTCCTCTTTTGAAGACACTGTTAGATGAATAAAGAGAACTCACTTCAGACTAGAAAAAACACTGGCCAAAGATATCGAAAACATTGCTTATACCCAAAAATGTATTTTTGAAAGGACTCTCAATACCAAATAATAAGAAGCAAGCAGCACAATGTAAAAGTGGACAAAATATTTGAATACCAAGTAAGAGAAAGATAGCAAATATGCACCTAAAATATGCCAACATTATTTTTTACTTAAGGAAATACAAATTAAAGGCCACAACAAGCTATAATTGCAACTATCAGAAAGACTAAAATTAAACAGTCTGACAGGGCTGGAAAGAATGCACTGGAACCTTCATACACTGCTGGTGGGGGAATAAAAATGACAGCAACCGCTTTGTAAAACAATTTGGCATTTACAAAAAGCCAAAAGGACACTTGCTGTATGATTCAAACATTCCACTCCAAGGTATTTACCCAAGAGCAAGGAAAGCCAATGTCCATCCAAAGCCTTGAGCATGAACATCCTTGGCTCCTTCATTTCATTTCATTTTTGTCAGAGTCCAGCCCTGGAAATAAACTGAATGTCAGTCGTCAGACAAAGAGAAACCCTCAGGTATGTGAATGAGCCTCAAGGTGGTTTTACTGAATGAAGAAGCCAGTGAACAGAGTGCATCTACTGTGTGGCTCCCTTTCTATGAGGCCCAAAGAAAAGCTGGAGGATTGTGGGCAGGCAGAAGGGATACAATAGGGCCATTTAGAAGTATTTGATTGGTAGATACATTTATTATAATTGTGAGGATGGAGTCACAAGGGTATATGCATGTCATAACTTGCATATTTCAAAATTTTTGATAATGATTCAGCCAAGTTAAAAAGAAGAAAGGGTGGAAAAAGGAAGAAGGAATATTTATTCTTTCAACCTATTTTCTAGATCAGTGACAAATATTTATACTTAAACATATATATGGTGTTCTCATTTAAGAAGATAGAACCTTGAAATCACCACTAGATCTATTCATTTGTAGTACAACAATCAGTAAGTATCCTTGATTCATTAACGATTTGAAATTTTGCCCATCGAAAGGAAGAGTCTTCTGAAAGCTGTCTTAGAATGTTAAAATTTAGAGAGATACAGAAACGTGACAAAATATTTGTTTCCTGCAAAGCTAGCGGTATGTCACAACAATTACTAAAGACAGAGCAAACTCTGGAAGATTCCGTACAATGTAACAGCATTGTTTCCTTTCTCCAAGTTATAAAATGTATCGTCATTTAGCTCATTTAAGGTCATTTGGTAAAGCTGACATCCTATACAGTATGGATTGACTTTACATCATGAAAACCCTGAACTGTGTTTGTATCTTTGGCACTAAAATAATGGTTCTTAAATGAAGCCAGCACTCTAAACTACAACTGGAACACTGTAGAGTTTATGAGGCGTTACGGCAATCCCAGTTTTGTCCAACTCACACTGCAGCACTAACCAATCCATACCTCACTGTCCCTTTGGGATGTGTCCCTGCACGTGAGCAGCGACATTTGTGATTCACATATCCTGTCGCCTGTCTAGGAGTCTCAGGAATAGTTCGGGGAGGACACTGCCTCCTTGCAATAGGATTGTTCATTTCCTAAACAGTCTCAAATGAGATGATTTGGATGCACTAGCTGTTTTCTGTCAGAAGGTGTTAAAATGGAGCAAAAACAACAGTTGAAGTAGCATTTTTAACGCTCCCACAGGCCCGAAGGCATAAGAGTGCGATACATGGGACCACCTGGCACTTGAGAAGTGAATCTACCTCCCACTGGATCTCACTAGCGTGCTCCCCCTCTATATGGTGAACGTGTTCTCTTTGATAACTCACATTTGGAAGCCTCTTGAGCCTCTCGGAATCTCAAGTTCTTAATTGTTAGTAGGAAAAGAAGAAAACTATCAACACAGTCATGACAATTCTGGACACCATTCTCATAAGCTGCAGTGAGGAGTCTAGGCAGTCATGCTTAGCACGATGCCTTGACCTCAGGCCATTTGTTTTATTTCAAATAATAGTGAAGTAGAACCATTAGGATGTCTGAAATTCTGTCACAGGATCACAGAAACAAATAAAAATGAGACATTACTTTAAGAACACAGTTTTCTGGCTGGAGAGATGGCTTAGTCGTTAAGGTGTTTGCCCATGAAGCCTAAGGACCTAGGTTTGATTCCCCAGGACACACGTAAGCCAGATGCACAAGATGGCACATGTGTCCGGAGTTCGTTTGCAGTGGCTGAAGGCCTTGGTGCTCCCATTCTCTCTCTCTCTCTCTCTCTCTCTCTCTCTCCTTCTCTTTAACAAATAAATTAAATTTAAAAAGAATGCAGTTTGCAAAGGAGTATGAAAATAAAGTAGACAGAGAGCAGTGAAAGACCAATGAAGAATCACACTTCTATTTCAGCAGTGGTATAGAGGCAGGGTGGGTATCAATTTGCTTGAATGGTCTATCCATGTTCACACAATTGAAAAAAAAATTCCACCCTTCATCTCCATCTTTGCTATCAAAGCTAAAAATCGTGATTTAAAAGATGAAGTTAGTATCCTGGCCAGTTAGCTCAGTTGGTTAGAGCATGGTGCTAATAAAAGAAGCAACTTAATTTTACCTGTGATTTGGTGCCTCATAGTATGTACTATGATCTGCCTCTGAGTTGTCCATTGTAAGAATTCCATGACTGTGCGCCGGAAGGAGGCAGCAGTAGTTGTGAATGTGCTAGGATCTCTTAGGATTTTAACTCTGACTTCCTTCAGCTAAATGAAATCTTTTAGACTCATTAAAAAGAGAAAGGAGGGGACTGGAGAGATGGCTTAGCAGTTAAGGCACTTGCCTGGTCAAGCCCGAGGACCCAGGTTTGATTGCCCCAGTACCCAAGCAAGCCGGATGCCAAGGTGGTGCATGTGTCTTGCCTTAGGCTTCCCAGGCAAGCGCTTTAAATGCTAATCCATCTCTCCAGCCCAGAAAACAAATTTTTAATTAAAATTATTTTATAAATATGATTTTCTTTGTTGTTGCTTTATATTTCTCCAAAAGAAACCCTCTTTCTGAAAATAATCCATTGATTTTAAAGCTCTGTCCACTTTATCTAGGGCTTGAAAGATTGAACCTATTTCTAGGGCTGAAGGATTGAGATGTTAACATTGACGAACTAAACTAATTAAGCAAAAGTAAGGCTCTGGACATGTACCTCACAAGAGAATTGTTTGTTTTGAGCCAGTGATTCTAAGAGGGTCAAGAATGGAGACCAGAATTTCAACAAATCCTGAAACAAAAAATTACACAGCACATCCCCCTGACCCAGAGGGAGGCCTATCTAATGCAGTCATCTTCTACATGAGTCAATTTATCATGAGCTAATTTATCAGCATTTTTCATATCCCAAACATCTTATTTGAGATAGACTACTTTAGACACATTAACTTTAGTTATGTAAGTGAAAAGGAAGCCTCAGAGAGATTAAAGGACTTGACCATTGTCAAACAGCTTGGACATAGCAAACTTAGGCTCAATTCTCTCCGAATCCTAGTTCTCAAATCTTTTTTACCATACTTCAGCTATGATGTAGTACTGAAAGGGTAATTTAAAAACTGCCTTTGAGTAGAACATAGAGGGTCCTAAAACTGAATCATGGGAGGCTGAAGGGATTTTTTTTTAAGGAGAAATTCTCAAACTTACATAAAAATAGAGAAGCAATGTCAATAACTCCCATGACCAGACATCTAGCTTCAACACTTCTTGCTCATCAAGCCCCTAGGTTTAACCAATGGCCAGGGAGGGACACCATGGAGTTCTGGAAGAAAGGAACAGTTTTCCAACCACATCAGTGAGCTTATGGAGGAAGAAGACTTCAATGTCACAGCTGGGCATGCCATCAGTTACCTTGAAAGAGACTGAAACTAGATATATCCACAATAGACTTGTGAGTTAAACTTAAACCTAACTAGTCAAATAATATCATTACTAAATTAATATCATGTCTCAATTCTAGGATTTCCTCATGTATAAACAAATACCTCAAAATAGCCCAGGATGTGTACAATAACGTAGGGCTGCAGAGAAGCTATGTGGCATTTACAATATGTTATGATGGGAAAGACCACACTACTTCACCCCTAACTTCCCTTCCTACCTCACCTCTAACAGCATCCCTGAGCTGACACTCCATTCCCTTCCTTTCCTAGTAATGTGTGAAAACTAAACCTTATCATGAAATCTCAATATGAATTAAGTTAAATTAGTTTTGGTACACTTTTTAAGAGAAGAAGTCATGCAAAGTTTACCTTACCAATACTCTGTTTTGTAGTTGCATGGCTGACACTGGACTTGGAGGCATTGACACCATGCTGAAATGAAGAGTTTAGAATTCCAGAATTTTATTTCAGGCAACCCAATACGCATGTGCACGCACACACACACACACACACACACACACACACACACACTTCACATCAAATATAACTTTATACTGTAACATGTAAAATAAAATTTTCAAGTAGTGTCTCCAAGTGGCAATTTCTGGACATCTCAAAAGGAAGTCAAACTAAAATGGAATGTAAACTTTACTTGCAGAAGATAAAATAGCTTTTAAAGGCTCTCTTGGGAATGAGCAATCTGAACAGTACGACCTGTTCTGGAAACCTGCAAAGTCTCTTATTTCAACAGAAAAATACAGAAAGAAGAAGCACAGCCTCCTATGAAGGCAAGCAGAGAAATCTCTTCTCTCCCCTCTCTTCTCTCTGGGTAATTTGCTTACAAGCATGTTATTTGTTGCAGCTTGAGCCTTCTTGACCCTCTGGTTTCTGTTTGATTTCCCTGACCCCCTTCAGGACAAAACCATTCCCATTGTCCCCGGTTCCTTTCCTTCTTTCCTTTTGCCAAGGCAAGCCCGTTAGACTCTTCCTGGTACCACTCCACACGACGTGCGCTTGGCACAACACCAGAGCTCGCATTACTGCCTCCACTGGTCAGCTGTCACGATTCCCCATCCTGACAGCACTTGACGGGTTTCACCACCCCCTCCTGGAAATACTTTCTTCACCTGGCTCCGGAGACACCCCAAGGTCGTAGCTATGCTTGCTCCACATTGATCTGTGTTGCCTCATCCTCCCTTCCCCTCCCCTTGCCTCTTTTCCCCTCTCCCTCCCCACCTTCCTTCCTTCCTGTCTTTGCTCCAGTGTCATCCCTGTGGGTCTGCCAGAGGCATCTCATTTAAAATGAAGCCCATCCTCTCACCTTACTTGACTTTGCTCCAAAGTTCTTACCACTTTCTAGCGTGCTAGATTGTCTGCTTGTTTACTATATGTGGGTCTCATCACAACTAACAAGACACATATTTTTTATGGCTCTGTACTTGGCATTTTCTGTGTGTGCACAAGCGCTGTGGGTTCACTTGTCATAGACAGGGCCTTTGCACGTGCTAAGCAATTAATTACTGCACTGACCTGCCTTCCAGCCCCTGATCCTAAGCATCTAGCAAAGGGATATGATGGCTAATATTTGTCCAAAGAATCAGTGAATGCGTGAGTGGTTTAATAAACACCCTGTAGATTTAGCCTTCCTTTAAAATTCCAATCTATTCCTATTTTATTAACCCCACGTCGCTCTAAGTAGTATATTGTTTTATTTCTACATGTCTGTGCATACTACTTACACTTAAAATTTTTTAGAAGTACTTAAAATGTTCACCAGGTAATCAAGAATACTTGACATAATTAATTCAATTCTCAAAGGAAGAAGACTGAGAAATATAGTTGTATTTCTTGCCTCATATGTAAATTAGCAAAATCCAGTATTTTGATGCTTCCTAGCTTCCTTCCTGCCTTATCATCATGAAGTGGAAACTGGCTGCAGTTACTGGGCAAACAACAAGTGGTACTCAAGGAGCTTAGTAAACCAGGCCTTCTTACCTTTCATCTCTCTTATGTTCTATCAATGCACCTCACAAAACTGTTATTTTCACCAACCATATTACCTAATGGCTCCAGACTATGTGCCTATCCTTAAGTCATGTCCTCTGACAAGAACATCTGTGCTCTCGTGGCTTGCCATTTCTTCACACCACAACTCAATCCTGCCTCTCTGGAAGCTTCTTTGACTCTACTTGTAAGAAGCATTACTCGTCTGTGTATTTCACGAGCAGTATTTTTAAAAATTATTTTTGTTTTTTTCAAGGTAGGGTTTGGCTCTGGCTCAGGCTGACCTGGAATTAGCTATGTAGTCTCAGGGTGGCCTCGAACTCATGGCGATCCTCCTACCTCTGCCTCCCGTGTGCTGGGATTAAAGGCGTGCACCACCACGCCTGGCTCTCATGAACAGTTTTTGTATATCTCTGTCTTATAGTCCTTATTATCTTCATGGCTTATGTAATTATTTATCTAGTTGTATATTTGCCTTTCACAATGACACCTTATAGAGAATAAGAACTGTGCTGTTTATTTATTTACTCAGAAGCACGTTAAACAAGAAATTAATATTCAACTTCCTGTGAGCACACTACTGTTATGGACAGATTCAGATTGCCCCAGATGTACTACAGAAACAATCCCATTTTATTAATGCTGGAGACAAAACTATTGACTTAAAAACAAGGGAGCTTTGGCTGCCTGACAATAATATTTAAAGGTCATGAGTCATGGTCTTAGAGTAACCATAGTAACTCAGCATCTACGCAGAAGTCATGTTGTACAATAATTAAGAAAAACCTTAGAAAGTCTATTAGTCTTCAGCTAAAATAAATTAGAATTCACAACGAGACTGTTTTCAGCGTGGTGTATTCTTACTTTGGGATTCATACAGAAAAAAGGAGAACTTCTTTAAACTTATATTGGCTAAGTGTAACAAGATGACATGTAAAGCATATAGTATTTTCTCTCAGCGCCTTCTAAGAACATAGAAAATATCCTTTTTAATGAAATATGTGTGCTTGATTGCTAAATGTTTTACCCCTGATTTTTGTGTGTGTGTGTGTGTGCTGAGTTGAAGCAACAGCCACCATGTGAATAAATGATTTAAATTCAATTGGGTTGGAAGAGTAGCAATTGAGCACCCAATTCTGATAGCTGAGGACTTCTGGGGGAAAATGCTCTTCTCGTCCCTCGGTTCATCACATCCAGAGCCTAACTTCCCTTGTTTGGACAATTTGGGGAGAAGCTGCAGTTTATTTAAACCATGGAGGAAGCCGGGCTCAAGGGCATGAACAGAAAAGAGGAAGGGCAGACGGGAAATCAAGAAAGCAACTGGTCTTGTCTTTGCCGGGGGTGAAGAAACCGCCCAGGGCTAGCTTCCCGCACCTGAGAAGGGCATCCTGGCATCCCGAGGGATACCTTACGCTGAAAGTAGTCCCGCATTGCCCTTGGCTTCCTGCCGACTATACACCTGTCCACTCATCCCAGAGTTAATCATAGCAAGGAACTCCTCCTCCCATTTCAGACATCATGCTTCTTTCCCCAGCTGTCTCCGTGTCAGCACTGCCCCTCCTTAGGAGGCTTGTTAAGGGAGAATCAAATGCGTGTTTGCTTAATTCCATTTGTTTCCAAAAAGAAAAAAAGCCAGCTGTGATGGCCCACGCCTTCAATCCCAGGATTTGAGAGGCAGAGGTAGGAGGATCACTGTGAGTTCGAAGCCACCCTGATACTCCATAGTGAATCCAGGTCAGCCTGAGCTAGAGTGAGACCCTACCTCGAAAAACCAAAAAAAAAAAAAAAATCTTTCTTTTTGGAAGTTATTTGAGGCTCATTGATTCTTTGAACATAGTAACGACATTTTACATGAAAATGTAGGGGTTCATGAATTTCTCATGTTACTCAGGAACCACTGAGCCCAAGTTAAAAGAAAGGTTCACACATTCACTATTGTAAGATACATTTGATAGTTTAACAAGGCAGAAACCATAGCTATTATGTGAGCACCCCATATAAGTTCCTGCTCTCTAGGAGATAGATTCTTCTACCGAAGGGACACAGTTATCTCATCTAAGGTTTGAAGGCAGATTCTAAACAGAAGGTTTGCCCACATTTGAAGGGGAAATGAGTATGGAGCCCACATGCAAATTTTCTAGCGATTGACCATAGATCAATTATAGAGATCAACTCCACTTCCATTCTTTTTTTTTTTTTTTTTTTTTGAGGTAGGGTCTTGCTCTAGCCCAGGCTGACCTGGAATTCACTATGTAGTCTCAGCGTGGCCTCGAACTCATGGCGATCCTCCTGTCTCTGCCTCCTGAGTACTGGGATTAATGGTGTGCGCCACCACACCCGGCTCTACTCCCTTTCTTATAGTCAGTCAAGGTTGGATTGTGTTTGTATTTGGGTAGCAAGTTGAGAAGGTATGACCCAGCATGTGTGTCTCTTGCCAAGAGAACGGTGACAGTGAGAGTTAACTCCAGAGGACTGGAAAGAATCATGCTCGCCCTCTCCACACTAGTATGGTGTTTGAGGTAGGACAGCGTGATTCTGAGAAACGCACGTGAGGAGCATTTTATTCATTCAACAAATATTTATTGATGTGTGTTGTGTGTCAGGCCTTACTCTGTGAACCATGAAGACAGAAGTGTCTAGAGAAGAAGGTCACCCTTCGGGAAAGGAAAATAGTGTCTTTGATGTTTCCCCCTAGACTTTAAAGGAAGGTTATCTTTGAAGTACCGAGTGAAGGCTACTTTACCCAGAAATCCCCATGAATTATTTTTGGACAGGAGTGGGAAACTCACCTGCATCTCCCCGAGGAGTCAAAGCCTGAGAGTACACCTTTCTTGCTATAACACGCTCCCATCTCAAGCCAAGCCCTCTGGGATCCACTGTCCATGGACAGGACCACCTAATCCATTCTTTAGGGGTTTAGAATCCCTGAAACAGTACTGCTGTCCCTCGTTGCTAGGCAACCATAATAGCAGTGGTAAAGACAGTTAACTTACCATAGCAAAAAAAAAATATTTTTTTAAATCTCAATTACAAAAGCCACAAACCCCTCAAAACATCTCACAAATCAGACCCAGGCATGAGCACAGATGAAGAATCATCACATAGCCATCCTTTCTAGGAAGCCTGTTCGAAGTGCTACAGGACCAGTGGGTTTGTGCTCAAGCCAGAGTAACACAGCGCCAAGACAGCAGCCACCATACTGCTGCCCGACTGGGAGGCACAAGCAGAGCCGGAATGGTTTATCAACAAGCAATGGTTTCCTCACGGACTCCTTGCAATGATGATCTGCTTTCACAGGGTCCCACTGGCTCCAGACAAGAGGTCCCATGTGACTATGTTTCCCTTCAAGTTCTTTTCCTGACCCAGGAGTGCAGAGGGAATCCATTCTGATGGTGTTCTGTTCACTGTCACTCATCCACTGCCGCCTCTTCCTTACACACTGTGGAAAGCCTCCAGCCCCTCTCTCCCACCTCGCTGCTCCACCTCTGCCTGGAGACATCTGTGGACTGAAATGAGCCTCTACCCAGTCCGCTTCCCGATCTAACAGGAAATACATGTAGTGCTCTGAGGTTTATAGATTACAATTATTTCCTGGGATCTTAAGGCCTATGTTTGGTACTCAACTGGCCTGCTCACAAAGCCCATACCAAAATAAAATAAAATAAAATAAAATAATAGCATAACAGCAACTTTTATAATCATAGAATTCACTTCTATGATTAGAATGTATACATCCAATAACTGAATAGTAGTAGGAATGAGCAGCTGGAGCTTATCAATTAAAAAGTGTAAGTAGCATTTACTTCTCCAATATAACTCTAAGTCAGCCAGCCCCTATCAGTAATGTCACAACGTACTGAGCAGTTGGTGTACCAGTTGGAAAGTCAGCAGTAACTGGACAGGTGTGGAAAATCGAGGTCTGCATCCAGCTAGCAGCATATGGACGATCGGATGACCTCTCATGTTCTCATTTCCTTGGTTTTCAAGAGTGTCACTTGACCTGTTTCTTTCATCTCTTCCAGATCTAGCATTCTGCTGTTTCCCCAGCCCATCTTTTGGAAAACCCACGGAACAAGGTCACACCTGGGGGCACTCGCGGGCATACGCTGAGGCTTACAGAAGCCAGTGTGCAGTACTTTATGAAAGGAAGGTCACCTCAATAATGGCTGGTGAAAGGCACTGTAGGCACTAATTATTTATAATGGTTATTAGTCTTATCGTACATCTCACTGATCAAAAAGAGGCAGAGAGATATGGCTGGCACAAAAACGGACTCTTAAAAGTCCTTGAAAAACAGCATGGCTTTTCCAGTCTTACCGCTCCTTAAAGGAATATGGAAAAGAGTTCACAAGATGGCTAAGGAATTTACCAGCTTATTGAGACACATTAGTCTGTGGAATTCGCAACTAAAAAGAATAATTAATGAAATTAACAGTGTTGCTCTTTATGGTTAAGTTCAAGAAACCATACAAACAATCCTATTTTAACATGTTGAAGTAAAGTTTTAGAAATCTCCATTTTCTCTAAGCTTAAAGGAAAAACATGATAGCCTAACAAAATTTTATAAATATATGTAAATCAATGACACTGCACCATTATTCTTATTTTAAGCTGAAAACAATGTAATCTCAGAGTAGCTCTTGCTATTACATACAAAAACATTCTTACCTTGCAGTTTGCCAAATGCATGTCTTTTCTGACAGATATGACATATGTATATATAACAAGAGGCGTCTCCTAGAGTATAAATATTTTATATGTTCTATGATTATCAAATTTAGATGAGTAAATATTAATAGAACCAGAATGGAGAGGAGGCAAAATACAGCTATGAGAAAAGAGCAAGACAGAATAGATAATAGATTCACAAGGAGGCAATGTGGCTGCAGACAGGGAGAAAGCTGCCTTGAAGGTCTTTGAAGTCCACTTGGCTCATCTCCCCAGTCGTCTTTGGCTTATTTTATTTGTTACTTTTCAAATATTTACAGTAGTGTGCTAGGCATTCGCATAATCAATACTGTCCCAGCCCTCATGTAGCTGGTGATGCTATCAAAGTAATCATTTCAGCATCCACGCTTCGCTTATTGAAAAGCAAACTGCAGTCCCTTCTGGATTGCAAAAAGGCTCCTCTAACTTATCAAATCCCAACCTGAAGCAGCTTCAAGGTGTTCCTCCCGTGGGATACGATCCTATAGACGAAAATGCCACCTTTCGCAGAGCTCACAGAGATGCTGTGCTGTCATTGGAATGAACACAAAATGACCGTCCTTGTGTGGGAGAGACTGGGTAAGGTGTTTGTACGAGCAGGTGGCAAGAGGAGAGGGGAGAGATGGCGGCAAAACCAAAGCAGCACTGTACAGTGAGGCCCAGATCTGCCCATGAGCCACAATGAAGACATCTTCTGACCGACTGCAAAGGCTTTCCTCTGTTCCCTTAAGAGCTGGCAAGCTCACTTATACTATTGTTTTGTCCTCTTCCCTGTGTTGCTGATTACCTCACGCATTGCATCTCATTATGTCCAGGATCCCTGCCTGTCTCAATACAAGGGGATTTTTATCCATGTGAGTGGAGACTTTTCATACCCATGTGAGCCCAAGCTTGTTCCTTGGGAAGCATAGGAATGAACCTGAATACTTTTAATTAAGCAATAGGTATGTGAACTTGTCCCCTATGATTTGTTTATGGTAGGGACATTATTTCTTCTTTCTTATTATCTTCATTGTGGTAAGATCCAACCATAGGTGATTTGATTTCTGTGCCCCCTGGATTTAGCTTGCAAGGGACAGTAAAATCAGGCTTCTAGCCCTGACCACATAATCTAGATGGGAGCAGATCATGTCCAGACAATGAACTGTGTGACATCTGAGCCTGACTATGCAGCATCTGGAATCTAGGACTCCGGATGTTATTTAGGCTCTGCTATGGAACAGACACCTCTGGATGCTAGTGTGGCAGTGGCATAGGCAGGACAAAGTAAGTCCCCTACTTTACTTGGAGACAAACACACACAAGAGGGTCATTAGAGATGAGGACAAGTACTAGAAAGAAAATAGAACAATGTAATGAGACCAGGACCAGAAGGGTACACAGAGCTAAAGTGTGAGGGAAGCAGCCCTGGAACACATGCATGAATGAATATTCGAGCCAGCCCCAGCAGCATAAGAACGTGTTGTTCTAAAACAAATCCCAGGGCTAGAGAGATGGCTTAGAGGTTAAGGCACTTGCCTGCAAAGCCTAAGGACTCAGGTTCGAGTCCCTGGATCCCATATAAACCAGATGCCCAAGGTGGCTCATGCATCTGGAGTTCCTTTGCAGTGACTAGAGGACCTGGAGTACCCATTCTCTCTCTCTCTCTCTCTCTCTCTCTCTCTTTCTTTCTCTTTCTCTCTCCCTCTCAAATAAATATTTTCTTAACAATTCCAGGGCTGGTAAGATGGCTCAGTAGTTAAGTGGGCTTACTTTAAAGCTGGTCTGCCAGGATTCAATTCCCCTGTACCCATGTCAAGCCAGATACACAAATGGTACATGTTTCTGAAGTTTGTTTGCAGTGGCTAGAAGCCATGTCATGTCTATATCTGCACCCCCCACACATAAATGAGTATAAATATTTTTAAAAATTTTTTTAGAGAGAGAACTGGTGCACCAGGGCCTCACCGACTGAAATCAAACTCCAGATGCTTGCACCACCTACTGGGCATGTGCAACCTTGTGCTTGCCTCACCTTTGTGCATATGACTTACATGGGATCTGAAGAACTGAACATGGGTCCTTAGGCCCTGTAGGCAAGTGCCTTAACTGCTAAGCCATCTCTCCAGCCATATATATATATATATATATATATATATATATATATATATGAAATTATGAAGGTTGGAGAGATGGCTCAGGAAGTAAGAGCACTTTCCACAAGCACAAGAGCCTGAGATAGCCTGTGACCACCTGAGTAAAATTCCCCAGGACCTCAAGTAAGCAGTGGGGCATGGCCAAACCTGTCTGAAATTCCAGACCTGTGGAGAACAGAGCCTAGAGAATCACTGGGGCTTGTGAAAACAGATCTGGATTCAGAGAGAGACCTCATGTCAAGGAAATAAGAGGAAGTGTGATCGAGGAAGGATGCCAGAATCACCTCTGCATGCCTGGGAACCCATCCATACATTCATGTACATAAGCCCCCCCCCACACACACACATCACATGCTACATATGCAAAAAGTGGAGAGAAGGAGGGAAGGAAGGGAGGAAGGAAAAAAGGAAGGAAGAGAAGGAGAGAGGGAAGGAGGGGAACTGGAAAGGGAGTAGAGGCATAGTCTGCATAGGAGTTAGGGTTATATTGGGCATGAGAAACAAAAAGTGTCTTTCTGGAAGGTTTTTCCACACAAAGGAAGAAAAGTAATGAAAAGATAGATGTCTGATGGGGAAGGGGGCAAGAAAAGTTGTATGCATTCCAGAAAATTCTGATAGCTAAGGGACTGCTCCCAGGTGGTACTCGGTTAAGAAAAACTGAAAAGGACAGGAAGCCAGCATTCACACAAGGGGTGGGGGAACTAATGGTGAATTATAGAGTCGAGAGTTTGTAAGGTACCGCATCAAGGAAAAGACGATAAGCAAACTCCCTACATTAGTAGTCGCTCATGTCATCTTTAAAAGCGTGGAGAAGGTCTACGTTCCTGGAGGGGCTATCCCATGCTGTTATACCTTCATCCACCATTTCACCCCCACTGAAAGAATTGGATTGGCATCTTAAAAAATTTTTTTTTCATTATTTATTTATTTGAGAGTGACAGAGAGAGAGAGAGAGAGAGAGAGAAAGAGGCAGATAGAGAGAGAGAATGGGCGCGCCAGGGCTTCCAGCCACTGCAAATGAACTCCAGACGGGTGCGCCCCCTTGTGTATTTGGCTAACGTGGGTCCTGGAGAATCGAGCCTTAAACCGGGGTCCTTAGGCTTCACAGGCAAGCGCTTAACCACTAAGCCATCTCTCCAGCCCGGATTGGCATCTTTAGAGTGGGATGGAGGATGACTTGGGAATATTGCACATTCATGTGGGTTCCTTTGTCCAGTGACCAAAACAAGAAATCGGCCAAACAGCAAGAAGTCCGATTCCAAGTTTCCCTCTTCACCAGGGATGATTAAGTGTTACCAGTTCCACTGTGTGGATCAGATTGGTGTGATCTGGGAAGCATGCGTCCTTTCCCAGTTCTACCCAGAAAGGAAGGAAGGTACCCTGGTTGTTGTCACTAAGGAAAAGGTGCACAAAGTCAAGCACTGCAGCAAGGAGCTTTGCAGAGAAGGCTGGGAGCAGAGCTCACACATGCACGCTGACTTCCAGAGGAGGAAGAGCTGGACATCAATGAGAAGTTGAAACAGAAGGTGGAGGGGCTTGTAGGGAGACTCTGCATCTCCAAGTGACAGAACACAACCCGAAGGTATCCTCCGAAGATAAGAAAGATGGAATTCCGAGCTGATCAGAAAATGACCAACTCTTTCTCCGTTTAACTGAGCAGAAGGAGAACCAGAAACTCCGGTAAACAATGGAAGAGATGAAACAGAAATGATTACAATGAAAAAACTAGGGCCAACGCTTGTGACCGGCAACCTGTCAGGAAGACAGGGGCCAGCAAATAATGTTCCTCACAGAGGCAAAGAGAGACCAGGGCAAGAACTGACCACAGCAGAGTGCTGAGCCCCATGGGTCTCAGGAGTGACTCTTTGCTGTGTCGAGTGCCTACTTCAAATCAAGGAGATGGTGGACAAAATCCAGACCTTGTCTAAAAGTTCTGCTTCCATCTTGTTCTCCACGAAGAGATCCCTCACCCACAAATCAGGCTTTGCTGAGAGATCTCAGATCAACACCTTGGAGCACAGCAAATGTTGATTCTTTTGTTTGAGTTGTCCAGTGTGTAACAAGGTCATCCCAGCAGATGTTTAAAGGCCACGTGTGTTCTGCCACTCTCTCTATGTGGCCCAGCCTGTTGGATCTATGTTGTACAAAGACTATTTTGTTGTTTTGTTCTGTTTTTCGAGGTAGGGTCTCACTCTAGCCCAGGCTGACCTGGAATTCACTATGTCATCTCAGGGTGGCCTCGAACTCACGGCGATCCCCCTACCTCTGCCTCCCGAGTGCTGGGGTTAAAGGTGTGTGCCACCACGCCCAGCTGCACACAGATTTTTAAGACCATGTGCCTTCTACTGTCAGCTTCGTGAGTGGACATCATCTGTAGGATGGTGTAAGGAGTGTCACTTTGTTTTTAATTTTTTAAATTTATTTATTTATTTATTTATTTGAGAGAGAGAAAAAAAGAAATAGGCAGACAGAGAGAAAGAATGGGTGCCTCAGGGCCTCCAGCCACTGCAAACGAACTCCAGACGCATGTGCCACCTTGTGCATCTGGCTTACGTGGGTACTGGGGAATTGAACCTGGGTCATTAGGCTTTCCAAGCAAGTGCCTTAACCACTGAACCATCTCTCCAGTCCTATTCCCTACTCTTTTTTTTTTTTTAACAAAGCTAAATTGTTTTAAGAATTCTTCAAGAATAGCTTCTTCATTTTCCATTTTTTTCCCCCATCTATCTCCCAAATATTCATAGACTCCACTGAAGTGGCCTTTGTCGAGGTCACTGAAGGACCCAGAAACTGAATAACGCCATGACAGGCTTCAGTAGAGTGCTGCCCTGGTTAGGCCTAAGTTACAAATTTCAGCTTAAACAAAGGGGCAGCTGCCCTGACCCCTGTCCAGGACACCTGAGACTTGTCCTGCCTACCTCCCTGTCTTGGCCAATCGAAATACATACAAATGTTATTGCTGCTTGTTTAGCCAATCGCAACAGAGGTTGCTTAATTACCTAACTCCCGCCGCCAACCTTGCCCACCAAAATCTTCCTGCCTCCGTCCTGCCCCCAATTTTGCCCGCCGAAATCCCAAGCCAATCAGAAGAATACAAGTGTATTCACTGTTTAAACCAACCAATCATGTACCCATCCGCTTCTTCTATGTTCAAATCCCTATAAAAACCTTACCCTCCCACTACTCGGGGTTCTTGTATGGATCCACTGTGTTGGTGAAGTCAAGAGACTGAGCTTAAGCCCGAAATAAAGCTCCTTGCCCTTGCATACGTGTTTGGTTCTCCTTGGTGGTCACTGGGGATGCCCAGAACTAGGCATAACAGTCACCACTAACCTTCACCTTATCACCTCCCTAAACAGCTCTTTCTGACTCAAATCCTCCTTCTTAGTGGCCTGAGTGGTCTCATCTGTGCATTCTTAACCCTGATTAGCTTTCTGCTGAGTTCATGAGCCCCCAACGGTACTACCAATCCTTCTTTCTCCCCCCTTTCCCCTAGCTAGATGTGTTTTGTTTAGTGTTTGTTTTTTACTGCCTGTGACCAACAAAGCCTAATCCAAACACATGTATTTCTCACGTTTTTCTGGTTGTTGTTTTACCTTTTCTGAGACAGCGCCTCACTATGGAGCTCAGGCTGGTTTTGAATTGGAGATCTTCCTGCGTCAGACTTCTCCGGACTGACATTTCAGAAGTGTACAACCCTGAACAGCCCTACTCTTGCCCAGAAAATAATTGCTCAATTTACAGCACAACCCTCATTCCCTTTTTTTGTTTGCATTTATTATTAAACTTCCCTACTATCTAAGTAACTACATGTTTTTGGTCTCTTGTGATTAACTTATTTTCTTTTCAAAGTTTCCAATTGAAAGGTGAATCACTCATCCATTCATTTAAGAAATGTCTCATTGATGTGCCTATTATAGTAAAAAAAGATTGGAGATAGACATGCTTCAAAATATTCACAATGAGGGCTGGGGAAATGACTTAGCAGTTAAGGCATTTGCCTGCAAAGCCTAAGGACCCCAGTTCAATTCCCCAAGACCCACATAAGCCAGATACACAAGGAGGCACGTGTGTCTAGAGTTTGTTTGCAGTGGCTGGAGGCCCTGGCATGCCCATTGTCTCTTTCTCTCTGCCTCTTCCTCTCTCTCTCTCTCTCTCTCAAATAAATAAAGAATATTTTTTAAATGTTTAAAAATATTCACAATGAGAGGGAGCAAGAGATAGTAATGGGGAAATAAAGATAAATATTGCATATTATCTTGTATATGCAGAATGTAGATTGAACTAGTGTATATACAAGATCCAAAGAAGGGAACTATTTATATGGAAGAACAGAAGGATGCCTATGGGAGGGGGGAAGAAGGATAGAGCAGGTAGTAGGAGATAGAATAAGAGCAAAGTACATTGATATATGCATAAAATCCAACATCTACATGTGAAGCCTATTTTGTGTACTAACTACAAAGTAATAAATAAACAGGTAAGATAAAAAGAAGTTTCTCTGCTATTAATACTTTTTTAAAAATTATCTTCATGTTTTCTAATGCTCTGCTACTCTTGGCTCTCTGAAACCATATCCCTCATTCCTAAACTATGTCTCTAATAAATTTCCTAGAGATTCATTAGCTGGAAAATTAAATATAATTTCTACAGATATTACATTTTCATTTCCTTGATAATTCTCATGTACTTTCAGCAGAGATTCTGATGTCAACAAACAAAAATAAACTAGGTAGCAGTAGGGAGTCTAAAGAAATCATTTCTCAGAAAAATCATCTTCTGTCCTAGAATTTTCTCATGGATCATAGCCAAATGCACAAAAATACACTGATGGACTTTGGACTGTGAAAGATACTTTTATTTGCACATAACAGACAAGGAAACTCACAGCATCCACTCATAAAGGAATTTTCTAGCTCACATAGCTAGAAGGTTCAGAAGGTAAGGATGCTTTAAGGTTAATCAGTGTGTTACTGGTATCCAGTGCTTTTCCATTTCAGCGTTGTTCCACGGGGATACTTTCCTTTGGGGCAAAGATGGCTACCAGCAGTCACTAAGACTACAAGAGACTTTTTCATAGCCCAAAATGAGGAAAAAGTTTGTTTTTTAAATCTTAAAACAGAAGTCCTATAGTTTGTTCTAATTTGACTATCCAAAATAGCTAGAACATTACCACATGGCTTCAATCTGACATACATGCTTGCCACAAACAAATCATTATATTAATAGGCAAGGTTTCGTCCAAATTCACTTTTACGGTTGCTAAAGGAATCAATTATACTCAAATTCTGTGGCTAATCTGTAGTGAAGAAGGCTGACAAATATACAGGACCATCTACCCAATTTAATGCAAGTAGACATTTTCTTAGAATCTATGTAATCCACATCCATTTCTTTTTGTTGTTGTTGTTTGTTTATTTTTATTTATTTATTTGAGAGTGACAGACAGAGAGAAAGAGGCAGATAGAGAGAGAAATAGAGAATGGGCACGCCAGGGCCTCCAGCCACTGCAAACGAACTCCAGACGCGTGCGCCCCCTTGTGCATCTGGCTAATGTGGGTCCTGGGGAATTGAGCCTCGAACCGGGGTCCTTAGGATTCACAGGCAAGTGCTTAACCACTAAGCCATCTCTCCAGGCCCACATCCATTTCTTACTTGAAGGCCTGAGGGGGCCTGAGACCACATAAGCAGCTTGGGTGTGTAACCCCAGTCTTATGGGGAACAGAGAGCAGAGAATCACTGGTGCTCATGAAAAGGGCAAGCCCGGGTATCAGTGAGAGACTCCACTTCAAGGGAACACGTAGATAAGCTATAAGAGGAAAAAATACCCAAAGTTATCTTCTGGTCTCCACATGCACATAGATGGGCATGGAGCATACGGATCGTCACATACCACATCACACATACTACATACACACATGCACGCATGCACATTCACACACACACATACAGGTCAACTGGCAGTTTTGTCAGAGTTCTTCGTGTTAATTAGGAATTGCTAACCTGCATCACACAGGAATAAAAAGCGTTCACAGCTTACTTGACACAGCGTAACCAGTGAGTCATTGTGCATCCTTCCAAGATGCCGATTATTGTTTGATGATTCTGTGAGAAGGTTTGTAAGATGCTGGCTGCATCCCCAAGTATCTCAAGGAGTGTGACATTCTAGAAGGTGAGAGAATAGAGCTACCCATCTGCTTTCAATGTGTCACAAATGTCATTTATCATTTACAGAGGAATATTTTGGCTATCCCGACTTACATTAGCAAAATAAGTTACATGAACAGGAAATCCTAAGACTGACTAGAAATTATAGGAAAGGAAAGAACATAGCTCAAAAAATGAGAAATGACAACCATCATACAGTGCCCTAGCAAATGCCAGTCTTAATTTCTGAGTACAGTTAACACATTATAATTTACTTCCACCTAAATGTTCTAGTTAAAACATAATAGCACTTGTATTTACATTTTAGTTATTGAGTAATTTTGGTGAGCTATGTTTTAAGTATCAAGATTTCAAATTTTAAAATGTAAATAAATACCAGTTACATTGTCACATCTCCTTAAGACGCCTGCTGTTTCTATAATAAAAGCTCGTAGACATTATTATGAGGATTTACTATTTGTAATCTGCCAATGAAGGTGCCCAGCCTTCTGGAAGCCATCTTTCAGTCTGTGCTACTCAAAACAGACAAAAAGTAACTATTGAGCAAAAAAAAAAAAACTTCCTCATAGTAAGAAAAATATCGACAATAATAAGACAGCTTTGTGGATAGAGAATGTCTCTCTGTGTATCAGATATTAGCTGTCCCTTTAATCAGGAGACAGTTTAATAAAAGGGAGGCTTTCTGAGGCTGCTCCAGGAACAAATTCATCTTCATGAGAGAATGGTTCCCAAAATAAGCTGTTACATTTGGCTTCTCGCTGTGATTATATTGAGTTTCCTGAATGATCCTGCGGTCATCTTACACATGGCAGATGTATCAGCTCAGCAACCAAACAACACTGCCAGTAGGCTGTTGCTTACCACCACTATGGGAAAGATTTCTATTGGCCTTCTGATTTTATCTAATGCTATTAAAACCAGCAACAAACATTAATCTCATATTGAGCTACCTGAAGAAACCCAAAGCTTTGAAAGATGTTAAACAGTCAGTCTTCATCAGTTGAATTTTGGAGACACAGATCAAAATTGCAAATGAAATAGTGACATCAGATTTCCCAGGTTGAAGCAAGTCATTTCCCTGGTCAATTTATAGCTTTAGAAATCAAATGCTAAAAGATGTCTAATAGCTATGCTATGTTTCTCCCAGATATTTCATACCTTTGAAATTAATCACTGAATATATATTTTAGAAGGTGTAATAATTTTTTATCAGCAAAAATACTGAATTTAGCCAGGTGTGGTGGTGCACGCCTTTAATCCCAGCACTTGGGAGGCAGAGGTAGGTGGATCAGTGTGAGTTCAAGGCCACCCTGAGACACATAGGGAATTCCAGGCCAGCCTGGGCTGCAGTGAAACCCTACCTTGATAAAACAAAAAACAAAAAACAACAAAAAAACCAAAAACCTGAATTTTTCCACCATGGAAATCTTTAGACACTATTAGCCATTTGTTATTTTAAAATGCACACTATTTCATTCAACTAACTTTATTACAAAACTGCATACAGGGGAGAGGTAGCCTCACCACCCTACTGATCGCTTTAGGATTCAGATGCTCATTTACTCCCATCAGATACTGATATGCTAGGAAATAAGTACTTTACAAAAATTTACAAAAAGTGTTTACTGAAACTTAGAGTTTGAAAGAAGTGTTCTGGAAAAAATAGGGTTATTGTGTTAGCTGGTTCTTTGGTGCAGAAAAAAACGTGAAAAGAGATTAATCAAATTGTGCTATTTGATACTGCCACCTGACAGGAATATTAATGGGACTCTAATGATGGTTACTTCACTGAATACAAGATTGTGTGATCCTCAGAGTCAATAAGCCTAGTTTAAAATAATTTTAAGATCCCCTGATCCGGAGGGTGTACACAGAGTGAATAGGAGCAGATCTCCCTGTTCACTCCCCTACTCCCACTTACCTGGTCCTGGTTGGTTCCCCTGCTACTAGCTTGGGGCTGCATGGACTCTGCAATCTTGCTGCAGAAGCAGGCCCCTGGCTCTGCCTTCCTGATTGAAGGGCTCCTGGGTCTCCAACTTACAGATCTCCCCCCCACCCCCCCACCCCCCCCACCCCCGTCTAGGTTCCCCTGCTGCTAGATTAGGGCTGCCCAGACCCTGAGAGCTTGCTGGTCCCTGCATGTGGGCTGCAGAAGTAGGCCTTTTGCTTGGGTTTCCTAATTGACTGGTCCCTGGGTACCCAAATCCCTGTTTCTCTGAGCCAGAAAGTACACAGGCCACTGTAGCAGCTGGCCTATTGCCCCTAGCTCTCCAGCTTCCCAGCTCCTGGTTCCCCCTGATTCCCATGTGCTGAAGAATATGTACAAGTGGAGTAAGTAGGCCAGAGTCCCCAGTTCCCTATGTTCCAGTTCCCCAGGTACCTTTGATGTACGTGCAATCTGCACAATCTGTGCTTCTGTTGTTATAACCCTATCATACACCAATCTGGTTCACATTTAAAACAGAACACCCACTGAAGATCCTATAAGAACAAATTCTTGCTTCCCCTTCAATAGAATAAATCTTTTCCCCAAGATGGGTAGACCACAACAAAACAAAACCAATGAAAGCCAGAAAAGGAGAGATCCCCACCAAGGATGCCTAGTACCACAATGCAAGCCTCCAATGAAATCATAGAGAAATCAACAGAAATTGAATCCCAGAATGAAAACACAACAACCAATGTGACCCTGATCAAATGGAGCATCTCAATAACCATTAATTAAGCTTAATGAAGATTTAATCAAATGTAAGAATGAATTCTAGGAAGAATCAAGAAAATCAAATCTCAAACTAAAATCGTACCTCAAAAAAGAAATGGAACATGATGCAAAACAACAAAACAGAAAACAAAAATCAAATAGAACTTATTAAAAACCTCTCTATAACCCCTCACTAACAGAGCCAGTCATGTGGAAGGCAGAACCTCTGAGCTAAAAGACAAGACAGAAGAAATTGATCAGAAAGCCAAAAACTTTGCTAAGTTCAAAAAATCAAGTGAACAAAATATGAGAGAACTGTGGGATACCTTAAAATGACCAGATGTCTGGATCATGGATAAACCAGAAGGAGAGGAATATAGGCCAGAGGCACAGAGAACATATTCAAAAAATTATTGGAGAACATTTCCCCAAACTCTCAAAAGAGAGGCCCATCCGGATACAAGAAGTTCACAGAACACCAAACAGATAGGACCAGAGAAAAAACTCTCCAAGGCACATCATAGTTAAAATTCTTTTTTTTTTTTAATTTATTTTTATTTATTTGACAGCAACAGAGAGAAGGAGGCAGAGAGAGAGAGAGAGAGAGAGAGAGAGAGAGAGAATGGGTGCGCCAGAGCTTCCAGCCACTGCAAACAAACTCCAGATGTGTGCACCCCCTTGTGCAGCTGGCTAATGTGGGTCCTGGGGAATCAAGCCTTGAACCGGGGTCCTTAGGCTTCACAGACAAGCGCTTAACCGCTAAGCCATCTCTCCAGCCCTGAGCCATCTCTCCAGCCCATAAGCCATCTCTCCAGCCCAAAATTCTTAACAATAAAAACAAAGAGAGAGGGCTGGAGGGGTGGCTTAGGAGTTAAGGCATTTGCTTGCAAAGCCAAAGGACCCTAGGATCGATTCCCCAGGACCCACGTTAGCCAGACACACAGGGGGACACATGTGTCTGGAGCTTGTCAGCAGTGGCTAGAGGCGCTGGCATGGCCATTCTCTCTCTCTCTCTCTCTCTCTCTCTCTCTCTTTCTCTCTCTCTCTCTTCTCTCCCCCTCTTTCTCTGTCAAATAAATAAATAAATAAAATAAAAATATTTGGAAAGAGAGTGAGAGAGAGCTAAAAGCAAGAGAGAAACAACTCACTACATATAAAGGCAATCCCATCAGAATTATCTCATAGTTCTTAATGGAAACCCTGAAAGCCAGAAGGGACTGGAATGGAACATTTCAAAGTCTAAAAAACTATGGCTTCCAACACAAACTATTGTACCCAAGAGAAATTATCCCTCATAAGAATGGTGAAAGAAAAACTTTCCATGAAAAAAGTCAACTCTATGATTATATGAACACAAAGCCAAACCTACAGAAAATATTTCAGGGAATACTCCACACAGAAGAGTCAAACAACCAATGTCAAGAGCCTACAAGAAGAAGATCTTAATAATCAAAACTAGACCAGGCTCAAAAAGTACAAAACACAAGAAAACACCAAACCCCACAAAGCACCCCATCATGGAGGGATTAAATCAAACCTCACAGTTATAACCTCACACATTAAGAGTCTTAACTCACCCATAAAAGACACAAGTTAATGGGGTGGATCAAAAACTGGACACCATACCTGATCTAAAACTATTTTACAAACCTATAGTAACAAAAACAGCAGAGTACTGGCATAAGAACAGAAACATAGACCAATGGAACAGAATTGAAGACTCAGACCTTAGGTCAAGTAACTATAGCTACTTGACCTTTCACAAAGGTGCCAATAATGTAGACTGGAGAAAAGGCAGCATCTTCAACAAATGGTGCTGGACAAACTGGATAACCATACATAGAGAAATAAAATTAGACCCACTCATCTCACTATACCCCAAAATCAAGTTCAAATGGATTAAAGACCTCAATATAAGACCTGAAACTCTTCTCTTGCTGGAAGAAAAAATAGAAGGAACTCTCCATGATATAGGAGTGGGGAAAGACTTCCTGAATAATACCCCAGTAGTCCAGGAAATTAAACAATCACTCAACAAATGGGATTTAATGAACCTAAAAAGCTTTTGCATAGACAGATAAGTCACAAGCAGAGCCAACTGATTATCCACTAAATGGGAGAAAATTTTCACAAGCTATATCACTGATAGAAGCCTAATATCTAGAATCTACAAAAAACTAAACAATTTTTAAAAATCAGATAATCCACTCAAAAAATGGGGCAGAGAACTGAATATGGAGTTCTCAGAGGAAGAAATAAGTAATGACTAACACACACTTAAGAAGATGTTCAACATACTGACCGTTAGGGAAATGCAAATGAAAACAATCATAAAATTCCACCTTACTAGAGTAAGGATGGTTATTTTTTGGGACCTTTCTGTCTTTTTTATGAAGGCATTGAGTGCTATGAACTTTCCCCTGAGGAACGCCTTCATTGTGTCCTATAACGTTTGGTACGATGTGTCCTCATTGTCATTCAATTCCAGAAATTTTGCAATTTCATTTTTCATTTCATCCACTATCCATTTATTGTTTAAAAGTGTGCTGTTCAGTTTTCAGGTGTCTTTGGGGTTCTTGGTGGGTCTTTTGTTGTTGATTTCTAGCAATATAGCATTGCGATCTGATATCATGCAGGGAATTATGTCAATCTTCCTAAATATGTGGAGGCAGTCTTTGTGACCCAGTATATGGTCTATTTTAGAGAATGTTCCATGGGCTGCTGAGAAAAATGTGTAGTCTGTGGATTTGGGATGGAAAGTTCTGTAGATGTCCGCTAGGTCAAAGTGATCTATGGTTTTGTTGAGCTCTCTTACTTCCCTGTTGAGTTTCTGTTTGGATGATCTGTCTATTACTGATAATGGTGTATTGAAGTCCTCAGCTATGATGGTGTTGGTGGTTATTTCTGTTTTATTGTCAGGTAGGTTTTGTTTTATGAACTGTGGTGTCCCTGTGTTTGGTGCATACAGATTTATGATTGTAATATCCTCTTGATGGATCATTCCCTTGATAAGTAGGAAGTGGCCTTCTTTTTCTTTTTTGATCATTTTTGGTTTGAAGTCTATTTTATCTGATATTAATATAGCTATGCCTGCTTCTTTCTTATTCCCATTTGCTTGGAATATTATTTTCCACCCTTTCACCCTGAGGAGGTGTCTGTCTTTAGTGGTGAGGTGGGTTTCTTGAAGGCAACAGATTGAGGGGTCTAATTTTTTGATCCATCCTGTTAGCTTGTGTCTCTTTATGGGTGAATTCAGGCCATTAATATTTAGGGTAATGACTGTGAGATTTGATTTGATCCCTGCCATATTATGATGATAAATGTGGGTTGGTGTTTTCATGGACTTTGAAGTTTTTTGTGCCTACTCTGAGTTTGGTTGTTGTGATCTGTTTCTTGTAGGCAATTGAGTTTGATTATTTGTTTCTTCTCTGTGGAGAATTTCCTGAAATACTCTCTGTAGGTTTGGTTTTGTGTTCATATAATTATAAAGCTGAGTTTTGTCGTGGAATGTTTTTCTTTCACCATCTATTATGAGGGATACTTTTGCTGGGTAGAGTAGTTTGGGTTGGAAACCATAGGTTCTTACACTTTGCAGTATTTCATTCCAGGCCCTTCTAGCTTTCAGGATTTCCATTGAGAAGTCTGAAGTAATTCTGATGGGTTACCTTTGAAAGTGGTGTGCTGTTTTTCCCTAGCTGCTTTTAGGATTTTCTCTTTGGTGTCAATGTTTAGAGTCTTAATGACAATATGTCTTGGAGAGTTTCTCCTTTGGTCCAGTCTGTTTCGAGTTCTGTTGGCTTCTTGTATATTGATGGGCCTTTCTTTTAAGAGACTGGGGAAGTTTTCTTCAATTATTTTGTTAAATAAGTTCTTCATGCCTTTGGTTGAATTTCTTCTCCTTCTGGTATTCCAATGATCCTAATCTTAGGACGTTTAAGTGTATCCCACAATTCCCTCATGTTCTGTTTACAGGAACTTTTGAACTTACTGAAATTTTTGAACTCTCTGTTTCTTCCATCTTGTCTTCCAGATCAGAGTTTCTATCCTCCACTTGGCTGACTCTATTCTTGAGAGCTTCTAGAGAGTTTTGGACTTGTTCAATTAAGTTTGCATTTTCTACTACTTTTCTATGTATAATTTCCATTCCTCTGTCAAGCTCCCTTTTCACATCATTTTCTGATTTTCTTGATGATTCTTGGAATTCATACTTGCATTTCTTTATGTCTTCATTTAGCATGGCCAGCTGATTTTTAAGGTCTTTTTATTCACTCTCCCTCAAATCTCATTACTCTCTTTGAACTCCTTCCAATTTCTTATCTATTAGTTCTAGCTTAGTGATGGCAGCATCCACACAATTATCGGTCCTTTGTTGCTTTCCTGCAAGTTCTACCGGTAGGTTGGTCAGGGTTGCATTGCTCATAGCTTTAATTTGGTGTTCTGATCCTAATGGTTCTTCTATGTTTTGGTTAGATGTATTCATTGTGGGACTGGGTGATCTAACTGGATTTTCTTGCATTTGATTTTTCATGTTATTTCTTTTGTGCTGTGGTCTGCCCATGACAGTGTATGGGCACGTAGGTGGGTGTATCAGCCTGGGCTCAAGCATACTGGGAATCTGAGGCAGCCTGGGGCAGTTGCCAAGCAGCCTGGGCTTTAGCTCTCATTTGCCAAAGCCGCCTATCTACTGCCTGGCAGGGGCACCAAAGTTGCCTGAATTCTCAAGCAGTAATGTGCCAAAGCTGCCTGTATTCGAGCTAGGAGTGGCACTGAGGCACCAAGCACTGAAGCAGCCCAAACTCTGGCTGGCAACACTGGGACCCGGAAGCAGTCTGCGCTCCCCCACCACAGGACAATGGCGGCTGGCCGGCGCGGCAGACAGGTAGGGGATGGCACCTGAGCTGGCGCAAGCGAGAGACACAGTCTGAGCTTGTGTGGCAGTTGCTGTGGGACTGGGCTCACTCAATAAGTGGGCGAGTGGACGAGAGTGCGGAGCAGTCTAAGCTTCCGCACGCAGGGATCAATCAGCGAGCAGCAGCAGCAGTGGCGGCACCTGCAGCAGCAGTGGTGCTGTGGACACGGCGGTTATTTGGGGGGAGGGGCGGGCTACCCGCCCGCGAGGGGATCCACGATTCCCTGTTCCCCCGCCTCTGTGCCCTCCCAGATTTCTCTCCCCTAAAAGCCCCAATGAACCCTTAATGCCTTGCCTTTCTTTCCCTGGGATTTGCAGCACAGCTAGGCGGTCGCCATCTTGGCTGGAAGAAGGATTTTTTTTTTTTAATCTAACAACAGCAAATGTTGGTGAGGATGTGGGGAAAGAGGAACCCTCACCTACTGTTGGTAGGAATGCAAACTTGTACAACCACTATGAAA